>JAULUF010000084.1:28897500-28980000 GCA_031834385.1 Semotilus atromaculatus
ATTTACCGAATAAGTGGGTTCCCCTTCTACGAGTCGCGGCGGGGGAGGAACCGGGACTGGCGGATTAATACGAGAGTAAAACACGGGCTTGATTTTGGATACATGGAAGGCGGGATGAATCCTCCTGTACACTGGAGGCAATTTGAGGCGGACTGTCACCGGACTAATGATCTTGGTGACAGTAAACGGGCCAATGAATTTGGGAGCAAGTTTATTAGAAACGGAGCGGAGAGGAATGTTCTTAGTAGAAAGCCACACTTTTTGACCAACGACGTATACGGGAGGCTTTGACCGGTGGCGATCGGCCTTGGCCTTGGTGCGCTCCCCCACCTGGCGTAGAGTCTCACGGGCCCTAGTCCAGGTGCGGTGACACCTCTGGACAAAGGCGTGGGCGGAGGGAACCGCAACCTCGGATTCCAGACTGGGAAAAATAGGTGGCTGGTATCCTAAACTACACTCGAACGGAGACAGGCCCGTAGCTGACACTGGTAACGTATTGTGGGCGTACTCCACCATGGACAGTTGCTGGCTCCAAGAGGAAGGATTCTTGGAGACCAAACATCGTAACACTCTTTCCAGATCTTGGTTGGCTCTCTCGGTTTGACCATTGCTCTGGGGATGAAACCCTGAGGACAGACTAACAGTCGCTCCCAGTAATCTACAAAACTCTTGCCAAAATTTGGACACAAACTGGGGTCCTCTGTCGGAGACCACGTCTGTCGGGAGGCCATGAATACGAAAGACGTGATCTACGACTATCAACGCTGTCTCCTTAGCTGAGGGTAATTTGGGTAAGGGAATAAAGTGAGTTGCCTTCGAGAATCGGTCCACCACGGTTAAAACCACCATGTTACCCTGAGAGGGTGGGAGGGCGGTGATAAAGTCTAGAGCGATATGGGACCAGGGTCTCGAAGGAACAGGCAGCGGCTGAAGTAACCCATCTGGGGGTCGATTGGAAGTCTTACCAGTGGCACAAACCGAGCAAGCCAAAACAAAACTGTGGATGTCACGAGCCATACGTGGCCACCAGAATCGTTGCTTGACTAAAAAACTAGTACGGTTAACTCCCGGATGGCAAGCCACGTTGGAACAATGACCCCACTGGATAACGTCAGACCTTAATTCCTCTGGCACAAATAACCGGTTCGGTGGGCAGGCGGGCGGAGGCATTACCCCTTCTAAGGCCGTCTTGACCCTCGATTCGACCTCCCATACGAGTGTGGAGACAATTAGACTCTCCGGTAAAATGCACTCGGGAGTAGACGGGCGTTCGGATCGATCAAAAATGCGAGATAAAGAATCGGGTTTGATGTTCTTGGAACCCGGGCGGTACGAGAGAGTTAAGTCAAAACGTCCGAAAAAAAGTGCCCACCGAGCCTGCCTAGAGTTCAATCTTTTGGCAGTTCTGATATATTCCAAATTCTTATGGTCGGTCCAGACTATAAAGGGTACCCCTGACCCCTCCAACCAGTGGCGCCATTCCTCCAATGCTAACTTGACTGCCAACAACTCCCTGTTACCAATATCATAATTGCGTTCGGCAGGGGACAAACGATGGGATAAAAACGCACATGGATGAACTCTGTCGTCTGTGGGAGAAAGCTGAGATATCACCCCTCCTACCCCCACCTCTGACGCGTCAACCTCCACCACGAACTGCCGTGATGAATCAGGGGTAATCAGGACAGGGGCCGAAACAAAGCGGTCCTTCAGTTTGGCAAACGCTGTCTCAGCAGCATCTGACCACCTGAATGCAGTTCTGGGGGAGGTCAAGGCGATCAGAGGCGAGGCCAGTTGGCTGAAATTGCGAATAAAACGCCGGTAAAAATTGGCGAATCCCAGAAACCTCTGTAGGGCCTTACGGGAATCTGGGTTTGGCCAATCTACCACTGCCTTAACCTTCTCGGGATCCATGCGAATTCCCTCAGACGACACAATGTATCCTAGAAATGGAACAGACTGTGCATGAAAAACACATTTCTCCGCCTTGACAAAAAGCCCATTCTCTAGCAACCTCTGAAGCACTCGTCGGGCGTGCTGCACGTGTTCCTGGAGAGAAGAAGAACATATCAATATGTCGTCCAGGTAGACATAAATGAACTGATCAACCATATCTCGCAGCACGTCATTGACGAGAGCCTGGAAGACTGCTGGGGAGTTGGACAGCCCGAAAGGCATGACCAAGTATTCAAAGTGCCCCCTAGGGGTGTTAAAAGCAGTCTTCCATTCATCCCCCTTTCTAATGCGGACCAAATGATAAGCATTACGTAGATCCAATTTCGTGAAGATAGACGCTCCCTGCAGCCTCTCGAAAGCTGAAGACATCAATGGTAAAGGATAGGTATTCTTCACCGTGATGTTGTTCAACCCTCGGTAATCAATGCAAGGTCGCAGAGATCCGTCCTTCTTCCCCACGAAAAATAACCCCGCCCCCGCTGGAGAAGAAGAATGACGGATGAACCCAGATGCTAGAGAATCAGAAATATATTTCTCCATAGCCTCCCTCTCTGGGACAGAAAGTGAATATAACTTGCCTTTAGGCGGAGACTTACCTGACAGTAAATCTATAGCACAGTCATAGGGACGATGAGGAGGTAGAGAAGCAGCACGAGACTTACTGAACTCTTCCTTCAGGTCCAAGTACTCTGCGGGCACGTTAGATAAATCCACTGCCTCCTCCTGAAACACAGAGACAGCAACAGACGAACAGGCAGACACAAGACAGGACTCATGACATCTACCACTCCATTCTAACACTGATTCCTTTAGCCAGTCGATCTTGGGGTTGTGTTCAGTTAACCAAGGGTGTCCGAGAACAATGGGTGCAAGTGGTGAGTCCATGATGTAAAAGGAACATGTCTCAGTGTGGTTTCCAGATGTGGTGAGTGTGATGGGTCCGGTGATGAGGGAGATGGTAGGAAGATCTTGACCGTTGAGTGCCTGAACTGCTATTCTACTGGTGAGTGGTAGAAGGGGAATGTTAAATTTCAGAGCAAAACCATGGTCCATGAAGTTACCTTCTGCCCCAGAATCCACCAGTGCCTGACAGTCGTGATTGTGGCCTGACCATCTTAGTCTTACCGGGAGGAGGGTCGATGTAGATGAGGTCTTCGCAGCGGAGATCCCACCCGACAGTAGCCTCAACCTTACTGTCGGGCTTGGCCTTTTACTGGACAGTTGTAGGCGAAGTGTCCAGCAGCCCCGCAGTTAAGACATAGTCCTTGGGATCTCCGCCTCTCCTTCTCCTCCCGGGAAAGCCGAGCTCGCCCGACCTGCATGGGCTCGTGATCGTAGACGGGGCTGACCGCGTCCCCGCCACTGGGCCGTGGACTCTCAGCTCCTCCCCTGGCCCGATTCGTAGGTGCTCTCCGTTCCACTCTCGATAAACGTGCATCCACACGAAGGGCCAGATCCACGAGTCCGTTGAGAGATGTTGGAAGATCCAGGGCGTAGATCTCCTTTTGAACGCGGTCAGCCAGCCCATGCAGGAACATGTCCCACTGCGCCTCCTCGTTCCAGTGACACTCTGCCGCCAGGGTGCGAAACTCGATGGAGTAGTCCGATACTGATCTTTCCTCCTGTCGTAACTCAGCAAGCATCCGAGCCGCCTCTCTCCCGGCAACCGCCCTGTCGAAAACCCCTCTCATCTCGGCGGAAAGTGCCTGGAACGAGGCGCAGCATGGATCCTGGTTCTCCCACACCGCCGTTCCCCAGAGAGCCGCTTTCCCAGTCAGTAATGTGAGCACAAATGCCACCTTCGATGCTTCCTGGATAAATGTGCGAGGCTGCAGGGCAAAGTACATAGAGCAACGTGTTAGAAAAGCACGACAGAACCTTGGCTCACCATCGTAGGTCTTTGGAGTGGGTAGGCGAGGTTCTGACTGGGAAGCTCCCTCAGGTGGAATGAGGGGAACGGCCGGTGCGGGGGGCGCAGCGGGAACTCGTAGCTGTTGTATCTGCTGGGTGAGCTCGGACACCTGCGCCACCAGTGCTTGGACAGCGCGTCCCGTCTCATTGAGATTCCTCTCCTGGGTCTCCATGCGCTTTATGCTGGAGGTAACAAATTCTTCCAACGGGTTTGCCTCACTCGCTGCTTCCATTATGGTCAGATCGTTCTGTAACGACAAAAAACCACAGAAGCAATAATGCAAGTGAAGGAAGTTTATTACTCAGTTCCACGGTCAGATGACACAAAACAAGACTGGTAGCGCAAGGACAAGATGGTCAGGGTCCCGGTGATGAGTCTGATGTGAAGTGAAGTGAAGGTCCAGGTGAGGTGATATAATCCACGGCAGTGATAATCCCAGGGAACACGAACAGGACACGAACTGACACGCCGACAGGAAAGGATCAACCACACGCACACGAAGGACTTCCAACAACGATCTGACAATGAGAGTACAAAACTGTGAGTATAAATAGGGGATAGAATGAGCTGCAGCTGGTGAGTGGATAACGATCAGCCAGAGCACTGATCAGCTGGATCGCTGATCAGCAGAACGGAGTGGTAACGCCCACCCACACACACCACACAGATAACAACATAAACACGAGACAAGAAGGAAACAATGAATTTATGAACCGTGACATGGGCCTTTTTCAAAAATATTGCATTTGAATATTCAAGCTCATAAAAATCGAATATTCGTTTATTTAAATGACGTTTAACGAAAAATACGATATTGGTTAAAGGGCCCCTATCATGGATTTTTTTAAGTTTCCTAATGTTGTTTTGGAGTCTCCTACAACAGGTTTACATGCATCAAACATCAAAAAACTGTTTCATTTTCTCATAATATACATTTGCACATCACCAGATTTTCAATGATTCTCAAACGACAACGGAAGTTCAAAAAGCTTGGTTGTCACGTGATTCGCGTAGACCTCGGAGAGTTCCAGGAAGTGCCAATTCAAATCAATGGAGTTAGAGAGTAGAACTGTGATTTTTGGTATAATTTGTAGTCAATAAATGCATTGTGATTTACAATATAATACACTGACATGTTAGTGTAGTATGTGTACGTAGTTACACCAATGTTGATTTTAAAAGATAAAAATCTGCTAATATTTAATGATTAGTTTGGTCAACCAGCGTTGCCTAGTCTTTGTTAACATATTTCTGGCAAACGTTGGTTAAAGACCGTGTTGCAGTTGTTTTGAAGTATTTTTGTGTTTTCAAACTTGTATGTTAGTTAAGGGTATCACGTAATGTTCACTATGGTTTCACAAGGACTTACGGGTGAAAGGTGATTGTCTTAAAATCCATTGCAAACAAGTAAAATGTAAAATAATGCTTATGCTCCCCATGCACTTATTACTAATAGATAATATATTCAATTCTAAAATAAAACATGATTATACACACACACATTATTTCCTTTTTAACATAATTTGATGAATTCATGACACAGGCTATACATCACTTTATTCTATATAACCTATTTAGTTTGAATTCATTTTTAGTACATTTAAATAATAGCCTACATATTTTATGTTTTGTTGTCTTAAACCCCTGAAATGTCAGGTTGTGCAACAGTCCGCACAAATGAACAGACTAGGAAACTATTTAAAATGGTGTCTTAAGAATAAAAAATTAGAAAATGAAATTCTATGACATCATTTTAGGTTTAAAACCTTTCATATAAACACATTTCATAAATATCAGTATTTTTAAAGCTGTTGAGATAATTGAAAAACTTTTGACCAGCAATTTGCATGTCAGGGTGGCACAATTGCAAACATGGCTCTTATTATGAATTGACAAGGTAATTACAGTATACATGATAATGCATCGTCCAGAGCAGCCGAAGGGGTCCTTGTGGCAGAGTGAAAGTAGATCTCTCAAATACTGGTAAAAACTGCTGATTTCAAGTATGGGTTGGTTGGTACACTTTCCATGTCTGGTGAATTTAAACACTTAGAAATGTTAACAACTGAAACTTGTTTAAATACATTGTTCATGACTCGATTACATATATATCACTTTTGAAAATATTTTTTAAAAACACCTTTTTTGAAGCTTTATTTGTCAATGGCATACATTATGTAAGGAATAATTGACGACAGGCCGTTGAATTATTATAAAAATAATGCACACCCGAGGTGGTAATGCGGTCACGACGCGAAGCGGAGTGGCCTTTACACCTCGGTGTGCATTATTTTTATAATAATTCAACGGCCTGAAGTCAATTATTCCGCTTATACTACAGTTACCACACCTCGAAACATTGTTCAAATGATGTATTTCAAGACGTTTGTAAAGTTTTTGTCATTAAAACGCTCTTGTATGTAGAACTAATTTCCTGCGCATCTAATCCCATGCCTCCGTTGCTAATTCCAAAACGTCATTTTAGAGTTAGTAACGGAGGTGTCCCCAGCATTAGTCTGCTTCTCTGCTATCACTCAACGACTGGCTGAAACATTCTTTGACTGTTTCCATTGACTGCAGCAGATGTTAAACCCAGACTGCGATCACAGACTGAACGCGCTGAACACGCGCGTTTGGGCATGATCAATCATAATAAATTACATTCATAAAGGGCCTTACAGTAGGCCTATAAGTGTGTCCCCGGCTTTATGCAGTTATTAGAGAGAGAGAGAGAGAGAGAGAGAGAGAGAGAGAGAGAGAGAGAGAGAGAGAGAGAGGGAGAGAAGCATAGGCTATGTGCGTCAATATTATTATTTATTTATTAATTAAATTCGTTTTAATTAGTTCGTTCATGTTTTTTGTTTTTTTTTTCTAATATTGACAGTAGACTAGCCTAATAAATGAAACACAAAGTCCTTTTAACAAGTATAGGCCTATCAATAATCATTTATTTGTTATAGCCTATTATCTGCAATAATTACGAAAACCCGTGCAGCAGGACTATCAATTTATTATAGGCTAGGCCTAGGCTATTCAGTTTAATTTTCTATTGATTATAGATAGGACTATACTTTATTTATTAAAATTAAACTGCATGTTTCCAATTATTGTGAAGTTAGACATCGAAAATGGCAGATCAAGCGCATGTGGCTACATGTTTTTCTTGTTATGAATTGTATCCTATTTTCCGTTATTACAGTTGACTACGCGAAGTGATATGGAACTGTAATGCGGTCAAGACCTGCTGGAACTACTTTAGCCGTGCGTTTCCCTGAAAATAATTGCACACCTTAGAACGTTCTCAACCAATCAGAATCAAGCATTCAACAGCCCTGTAGTATAAATATAAATAATTTGCTCTGATTCAGCACAATGGATTTATAAATGTCTAATAAACTGCATGTCAAGCATGCTGTCTGTCCCTTCCTCTGTTGTTCTTGTAGTGTCCGACACAGAGAGGAGAAGATATGCTCAAGTCAGCAGGAGCGATCTAAATAGAAACTTATTCACTTTTTCACAAAGACCAACACTGGGAGGTTTAATGAAAATAAGGAGCAATGAAAGTCTTGCTAAATCCGAGGAGCAGACGCCGCCTTACCTATGTTTCACTCGTTTCAATTGAAACAGGCCCCGACCTCCAAGGGGGGCCCCGACAGACCAGCACAATCCCATTCATTTTCTCCGTAGAATATGACTTTCAGCCATAATTGTCTAAACCATCCAAGGCAGATTGACCGCTAGCTATGAGGTTGTGAAACGAAGGTTTCTGCTCCTATAAAAGCCACAAGGTATGAAATCAACCTTGTTATTTGCGATCTTCTGGAGAAATACTACACTACCCACAATTCTAAGCAAAACACTGACATCTCTGATTGTATGTAGAAGAAATGTGAAATTATTTTTGAATTTGGAGCTTTCTAGACTGAGAAAAGCCAGAAAATTGATTTTTGGCTTATGTGGATGACAGACAACAACTCCCAGAATGCAGTTGCTTCGCTGCCCTAGGAGGCCACGCCTACCAGTAACAGAGCGCAGTAGTTAAACAACAAGTCTAGGCTACTAGTGAGTCTCCGTGACGAGTCTGCCTGGGATTTCGAGTTCGAGATCATCCAAAATGTCCGGGATTCGGCTTTTGCATTCTACAGTCGCCATTCATCATGTTTACTGTGGCGAGCAGGACGAGTGAGGGCCGCGGGAGAACGGCGCGAGGCCGGTGGCATGATTACTGATGACATTTTGGACGATCTCGACGGTCGGACATGTCACGGAAAAAGAGGATGGTAACCCGTAACTCCTAATACTCAGCTCTCTCCCGCTACTCACTCAGCTTTCTCCCATTACTCAGCTTTCTCCTACTACTCACTCAGCTTTCTCCTGCTACTCACTCAGCTTTCTCCCGCTACTCACTCAGCTTTCTCCTGCTACTCACTCAGCTTTCTCCTGCTACTCACTCAGCTTTCTCCCGCTACTCACTCAGCTTTCTCCCGCTACTCACTCAGCTTTCTCCTGCTACTCACTCAGCTTTCTCCCACTACTCAGCTTTCTCCCTCTACTCACACAGCTTTCTCCCACTACTCACTCAGCTTTCTCCCACTACTCACTCAGCTTTCTCCCACTACTCACTCAGCTTTCTCCTACTACTCACTCAGCTTTCTCCCACTACTCAGCTTTCTCCCGCTACTCACACAGCTTTCTCCCACTACTCAGCTTTCCCACTACTCACTCAGCTTTCTCCCACTACTCACTCAGCTTTCTCCCACTACTCACTCAGCTTTCTCCCACTACTCACTCAGCTTTCTCCCGCTACTCACTCAGCTTTCTCCTGCTACTCACACAGCTTTCTCCCACTACTCACTCAGCTTTCTCCTGCTACTCACTCAGCTTTCTCCCACTACTCAGCTTTCTCCCACTACTCAGCTTTCCCACTACTCACTCAGCTTTCTCCCACTACTCACTCAGCTTTCTCCCACTGCTCACATAGCTTTCTCCCACTACTCACTCAGCTTTTTCCCACTACTCACTCAGCTTTCTCCCACTACTCACTCAGCTTTCTCCCACTACTCACACAGCTTTCTCCCACTACTCACTCAGCTTTCTCCCGCTACTCACACAGCTTTCTCCCACTACTCACTCAGCTTTCTCCCACTACTCACTCAGCTTTCTCCCACTACTCACACAGCTTTCTCCCACTACTCACTCAGCTTTCTCCCGCTACTCACACAGCTTTCTCCCACTACTCACTCAGCTTTCTCCCACTACTCACTCAGCTTTCTCCCACTACTCACTCAGCTTTCTCCCACTACTCACACAGCTTTCTCCTACTACTCACTCAGCTTTCTCCTACTACTCACTCAGCTTTCTCCCACTACTCAGCTTTCTCCCACTACTCACTCAGCTTTCCCACTACTCACTCAGCTTTCCCACTACTCACTCAGCTTTCTCCCACTACTCACTCAGCTTTCTCCCACTACTCACACAGCTTTCTCCCACTACTCACACAGCTTTCTCCCACTACTCACTCAGCTTTCTCCCACTACTCAGCTTTCTCCTACTATTCACTCAGCTTTCTCCCACTACTCAACTTTCTCCCGCTACTCACACAGCTTTCTCCCGCTACTCACTCAGCTTTCTCCCGCTACTCACTCAGCTTTCTCCCGCTACTCAGCTTTCTCCCACTACTCAGCTTTCTCCCACTACTCAGCTCTCTCCTACTACTCAGCTTTCTCCTACTACTCAGCTTTCTCCTACTATTCACTCAGCTTTCTCCCACTACTCAGCTTTCTCCCGCTACTCACACAGCTTTCTCCCGCTACTCACTCAGCTTTCTCCCGCTACTCACACAGCTTTCTCCCACTACTCAGCTTTCTCCCACTACTCAGCTCTCTCCTACTACTCAGCTTTCTCCTACTACTCAGCTTTCTCCTACTATTCACTCAGCTTTCTCCCACTACTCAGCTTTCTCCCGCTACTCACTCAGCTTTCTCCCACTACTCACTCAGCTTTCTCCCACTACTCACTCAGCTTTCTCCCACTACTCAGCTTTCTCCCGCTACTCAATCAGCTTTCTCCCGCTACTCAGCTTTCTCCCGCTACTCAGCTTTCTCCACTACTACTCAGCTTTCTACCGCTACTCACACAGCTTTCTCCCGCTACTCACACAGCTTTCTCCCGCTACTCACTCAGCTTTCTCCCGCTACTCACACAGCTTTCTCCCACTACTCACTCAGCTTTCTCCCACTACTCACTCAGCTTTCTCCCACTACTCAGCTTTCTCCCGCTACTCACTCAGCTTTCTCCCACTACTCACTCAGCTTTCTCCTACTACTCACTCAGCTTTCTCCTACTACTCACTCAGCTTTCTCCCACTTCTCAGCTTTCTCCCGCTACTCACTCAGTATTCTCCTACTACTCACTCAGCTTTCTCCCACTACTCAGCTTTCTCCCACTACTCTCTCAGCTTTCTCCTACTACTCACTCAGCTTTCTCCCACTACTCACCTTTCTCCCACTACTCAGCTTTCTCCCGCTACTCACACAGCTTTCTCCCACTACTCACTCAGCTTTCTCCCACTACTCACTCAGCTTTCTCCTACTACTCAGCTTTCTCCCACTATTCACTCAGCTTTCTCCCACTACTCACTCAGCTTTCTCCTACTACTCACTCAGCTTTCTCCCACTACTCCGCTTTCTCCCGCTACTCATACAGCTTTCTCCCACTACTCACTCAGTTTTCTCCTACTACTCAGCTTTCTCCCACTATTCACTCAGCTTTCTCCCACTACTCACTCAGCTTTCTCCCACTACTCACTCAGCTTTCTCCCACTACTCACTCAGCTTTCTCCCGCTACTCAGCTTTCTCCCACTACTCAGCTTTCTCCTACTACTCAGCTTTCTCCTGGTACTCAGCTTTCTGAAAAATGATCTTTAGAAGAAGAAGTTGTTTTATTTATATAGCGCCTTTCCAAAGCTCAAGGTCACCTAACATTGTACATTACAATACATTTAGACACCGGCACATACATTACAGACATATAGGATACATATAGTAACATTATCCAAAATGCAAGTTAAAGAGATATGTTTTTAACTGGGTCTTGAATGTAGTCACAGATTATGTATTACGTAGTCTAAGAGGTAGCAAATTCCATAATTGAGGAGCATTAATACTGAAAGACCTTCCACCTACAGTGGATAACCGGAAACGAGGGATGGACAATAAACCAAGTTCAGCTGATCTGAGAGATCGTGTAGGGCGGTAAGGGTGGAGTAGGTCAGACAGATATTGTGGAGCAAGACCATTTAATGCTTTGAACGTTAGAAGCAATACCTTAAAGTGGATACGTGATGCAACAGGTAGCCAGTGGAGGTCATGAAGCAGATGAGTAATGTGAGCTGAACGCCTAGTGGAGGTGAGAACTCTTGCTGCAGAGTTTTGAACATACTGTAGTCTTGAAATAAGTTTTTTGGGAAGACCAAGAAATAAGGCATTGCAATAGTCCAGGCGTGATGTGATTAATGCATGAATGAATGTTTCAGCATCAGCTAAAGTGAGAGACGATCGTAAACGAGCAATATTGCGAAGATGGAAAAAAGAGTTTTTAACAAGAGAAGAAATATGAGAGCCAAAAGATAGAGTCTGATCGAATAAGACACCAAGGTTATGAATCAATGACGAAGGCTTAACGTGGAGTCCATCAATCTCAAAGGACTGGCCCATCCTTTCAACTGAGGCAATAGAGCCAGTCACTAATATCTCGGTTTTCTTATCATTTAATTTGAGGAAATTCAGGGACATCCACTGCTTGATGTTCCTGATACATGCAGTGAGTGAGTCAGGCAGAGATGGCCTATCGGAGCTGGTGGTGAGATAGATTTGAATGTCATCAGCATTGCAATGGAATTTAAGTCCATGTCTGCGTATGATGTCACCGAGTGGATGTATGTAGATGATGAACAGTAGTGGGCCAAGAACCGAACCTTGAGGAACACCCTGTGTAAGTGAAGCAGTGGCAGATCTAAACCCTTGTATAGTGATACAATACTTTCTGTCGCTGATGTAAGAAATGAGCCAGGAAAGAGCAGAGCCTGTGATGCCAATATCAGAAAGCCTAGAGATCATTATTTCATGACAAACTGTGTCAAAAGCAGCACTTAAATCAAGGAGCATCAAGATGTTTATCAGCCCTGAATCCATGGACAAAAGAATGTCGTTGACCACCCGAAGAAGAGCAGTTTCAGTGCTATGTGATGGGCGAAATCCAGACTGAAAAGGTTCAAAAAGACCATTAGCATCCAAATGTGATCGCAATTGTGAAGCAACAACCCTTTCAAGGACTTTGCTCAAGAATATGAAGTTGGATATTGGTCTGTAATTGTCCATATTTAGGTGGTCTAGGCCTGTTTTTTTAAGAATCGGGGTCACTGCAGCTATTTTTAATTCTGCTGGAACAACGCCAGACGCCAAACTACAGTTTATCATGTGTGTTATGTAGGGTGCAACCTCGGGCACACACAGCTTAAGCAAAACAGTAGGTGTAGGATCAAGGCGGCAGGATGTGGAATTTGACTTCACAATTAGATCACTTATGGCAGCAGGAGTAGTCAGAGTGAAAGCAGAAAGAGAGTTTGTTGAGTGAACGGAACCAGCTAACCTTAACTGGACATTTGAGTCACTTGTATGAGGAGTGGTTTTGGTAATGGATGCAGTGATTGAGTTTATCGGAGAGGAATTGAGAAAAGCTATTTACAAGCCCCACAGAGCCCGAGATAACATGTTGTGGTGGATTTGTGAGTTTCATTGTAAATAGTGATCTGGGCTTGCATTTTGAATTTCTGATGATAGAGGTTAAATAAGAGGATCTTGCATCGTTAAGGGCTGTACGGTACTTAAGCAAGTGTTCCTTGAAAGCTAAAGAGTGCACGATAAGTCCAGTTTTTCTGTATAGTCTTTCTAGGCGGCGACCCTCAGTTTTTATAATTCGTAGTTCAGGAGTGAACCAGGGTGAAGCACGAGTAGATGGAACCAGTCTAGTTTTAACAGGAGCATGCCTCTCAAGTATTTGAGACAAAGCATTGTTGTGTATACAACAGATTTCTGACGGACAGTTAGATAGTAGACATTCTGATAAGGTAGAATCCCTTATTGAAGCAGAGAAAGAAGATGGATTCACAGAGTTGATTTTACGATAAGTCAGTGTTTTCTTCAATGATGATATAGATATTGGGAAACTACAACTGAAGCTTATGAGTTTATGGTCTGAGAAAGCAAAGACAGAACCATTAACAAAGACATTATTTAAGCCAGATGTACATATGAGATCCAGTATATGACCCCTGGAGTGGGTAGCAAAATTTACATGTTGAGTTAGGTTGAAACAGTCCAGTACAGACATCAATTCATTGCATTGTGCAGTGTTTTCATGTATATTAATAACAGATGAATAATTACCACAGAAAAGCGCAAGTAGCGCACTGATCTCAGAGAAAAAGTGAGAGGAGCATTTAGGAGGTCGGTAAATTAAGATTACAGCCAGTGGTGTTTGGCCAGTCATTTTCAGCGCTAGATATTCAAATGGTGCAACATCGTGAAACTCGATCCTGGAAGTCTCACGGCAAACTACAGCCAGCCCTCCACCTCTACGATGAAGACGCGGTTGAGTTAAGAGGTTCAGGTTGTAAAGGTCATTAGGAACCTGCCAGGTTTCCGTCAACAGTAGCATGTCCAGGTTTGTATCAGTGATTATGTCATTCAACACTAATGCTTTATCAGTTAGAGAGCGTGTGTTCAACAGCGCACATCGCAGGTCTGAGGATGCGCGTCTGCGAGTTCCAAGATAATGGATCGATTTTCCAGCTGTGTTGTATCCGACGCACGGGTATTGGTACAGACAACCGGAATATTAATAGAAGACGAGTAGTGATAATTCCGAAGTTTTTTCCGTGACCGGTGTATGTAGCGCGGCCGGCTTAAAACTCCAAGTTGTTCACACCATTTGTAAGTGTCCGAAGCCAGACGGAACGATCCTTTATATGTTCTGAGATGGGCTGCAGAAAATTGTAAAGCCATCTCGGGGAAACGAATTTGATTAACGTCTTTCAAGAACAGCACAAACGAAAAAAGACCAAAAACAAAGCCTGCAAGAGGATACGTGACGACATGACCAGTAATGTCCAACGCGATTTACACAACAAATTATTGGTTTAACTACGTTAGCCAGAACCGTATCAGACCCACAATCCACACAATCCACAGAAGGGAAGGCTACCCAACCATACCAAGGATTGACACCACAAAATGATAGAGAGAGGGGAGACTCACAGTATCAGATGTCACGAGGGATATAGGATAGAAATGGAGAGGGCTCGTAGCCGATCAGTGTGACAGGATCACGGAAGCAGCCAGGTCAGTTATCAAAAACTTTTGAGCGTGTAAATGGTCCAGGGAATAATCCAAGTGTTTCAGTGGTGTGAAATAGTCCAGTGAATAATCCAAGAAGATCGATTCCAATAAAAAACATATCCAAAAAACAGACGTACAAAAGTAGACAAACAGGTACAAACAGGTACCAGCGTGAAGCGGCAGCACAACCGCGCCTAGCGTTCTCACACCGGAAGTGACAAAAAAATTCGAAGAGACATCTTACCAGGACTGTACCGCTCTCTCCTATTGCGGCCTTTGGTTTTGAAATTTTAGCTGATGATCAATAAAATGCAGCTCATATCTGTTGCTTTTGATGACGTGAACTCCATTAAATCTGCATATAGCGCGGGAATTCGATTATGCACCATTTGTCTATGTTAACAAACAATTTTAAAAAACTCACAATATATTTTTTGTTTGTCTTGATGTAAGTAATCAGCTCTAATTTTCAACGTAATTTTCATGGTGATATCTAAAGGTTACAATGTTTACCCTATTCACGTGAGAAAAAGAATGAATAGGCGGATGAATAGGCTATATTTGGGTCTTTTTCTAAACTTTCCCCTAATGGGATTCTTCGGGACTTTTTTTTTTCATACTCAGGACATATTGAGGATACAAAATCAGTTGAGTTTTCTTCTGTTGCAATTTGTTCAACCTTTTTTCATAAAATGACTGGACTATTGATGCTCATGACAAGAATATCATGTCTAGTTATCTTTGTTGAAGTGAATTAGGTTTAAATCGCAGAATGAATGATATTTTTTCAAAATAAAACATTGTCAATATGTTTTTAGACCCCCCAAAATTTCACGAATCACGTTTTCAGGGGAGCCCGTGTCTTATTAAGCGGAGCCGAGCCCCCCCGTAGTTCGCCAGTGTTTCCAGTGCTTCTGATTTCCCAGAAACTCGATGTCACATTTCAATCATGTCGAATCTGCTCTCGTCTCATTCTTATCGGTAGAAACGCTGGTGTATAATCAACCTGACATGCCATGTGTCTGAGCGTCACAGCCATCTGCAGACATCAGTCCTGCTATCCCTCGTTCCTCAATCCTAGAACATCGTGTCACTAACAGCAACTGTGCGCTCATTAATGGATCATAAGGGGAATAATCAACAGACGGCACACGAGATAAAGGTGAGCTCTCTAAACCAGAGTAATCGCACAGGCAAACCCAATCCTGTAATCTTTATCATAATGAACGTATTAATCATCATCAAAGATTCCCAGTGAGTTTCTCTACATGAGTTTGGAGATACATGCGCTTGTGTCAATTTCTCACAATAAACACATGCTTGCTTTTGGCTTCCAGAATATGCAGTTAAAAGTCATTTAAATAAATAAAATCACAGTCTGCCAAACATAAAGGACAGTAAAAATCATACAGAAATGAAACATAAATACATTATTTTGGTTCACATGTATTAACACATGCTCTTTAATATGAAATGTAAATTAGGCTATAGTATATTATGTTTTTCTGCATTATGCTTATTCCACCTCGTTTACTCGACTAATGACTATCACAAGTAAAGTCATGTCTGTACACTAGAACACTAAAGGTGAGGGACTGATTCCCATACTTCTATTTAAGTCACTAGAAAGTGAGGCAATTACAATAATGAAGAGGAAAATTTGTTTTGTAGCTATTCATAATTGCATATGCTTTAGATTGCTGATAGATTGGCTTAATGAAGATGAAATAAAGAAGTGTGCGCACTTCATTACTGGTAAACACTAGAGTCCTCACTAATTAGGGACGTGTTTGCCTCATTCTGCATGTAGGGCTGGAATGTAAATCGACTTTTGTACGGTATGATGATATATTCTTAAAAATCAATTTAGGATAAGACAGTAGCATTTATATTGATATACAGTAATTGGATGTTGCAGGCAGCTGCATGATCCAGATGATCCTAAACATGAGAAATGCTTAATGATAAGCACACAGTCTAGATCAACACCGTCAGCTGTTCTGCAGACACGAGACACATTGGCATGTTTATCACGGTATATTCTGTAATCAACAGCCTCGGCTAATCTTCACTGGCAAACAGACGGAGAGCTATCAAACAGAAACAGTGATTTTAACTAAAATATGCATTTCACAAAAATATTTGTTATTAGACGTTATATGTACTCTGTTACAAGAACAGGTTCTACATAGAACATTAAAGGGTTCCATGGGATAATTTTGTGGATTTAGTTTTAATTAATTAATTTTGGTTTTATTTTAAATAAAATAAACATACTTTATCACTAGAAAAAAAGAAAAAAAAATAGTCACACTTTAGATTAGGGTCCAATTCTCACTATTAGCTTACTATTCTATGACTTTTACTACTAACTTGACTTTTACCTCAATAAAATCCTAAATACTGCTCATTAATAGTTAGTATGGTAGCTGTTAAGGTATTGGGTGGATAAAGTACTAATAAACAGACAATATCCAAGTAATGTGCATGATAATACGCTACTAGTTAATAGTGAGTATTGGACCCTAAAGTTTTACCAAAAAACTGATATAACCTGTAAAATATGCTATAATTTAAGACATTTCTCATTATATATAACCTTTTCTGGCATAAAGGGTGCTTTAAAATGTAGTATTTTTTGCTTGATTGAGGGTAGGGACATTTTAACCAGTATTCCATTTATATTAATAAAATGTTTATAATAAAATTATCAATAATATATGAACCCTCTGGAGCTCTTCATGTGGCGGTCAAAAATGACAACGAAATGGATGTACTATATTTGATAATGTTTTTTTTATTTTTTTTATTTAAGGTTTATTTTTAGGGGATTTTTGGTACTACATTATATTTTTGGAATAGTTATGATCCACTGAAGCTTGTTCTCTTTTTAAAGAAGACACTTGGCAGAGTAGCCTATTGCTGAAGTGAAAAAAAAGTGACAAAGAACATTATAGATGTTTAAGTTCAAATTCAAAATTTCGGAGAAAATTTTCATTAAAAAAAAATGTGAGAAAAATCAAGGCCATGAATCTAAACTAATTCCAAATCTGAGGTTGATATCTCAAAAATTAGCTCAGTGAGTTTGTGTGGACGCAGTACCAAACGCTTCCACTAGAGGAAATTCACCTCCCATTCATTTACAATACGTGTGACTTTATCAGGACCATGTAATGGTTTGTGGAGAGATGAACCCAATCGCAGACAGTATGCAATTAACACGGTTTTAATCAGACAAAACAGGGAAAACAAAACCCACAATGGGGGAAAACAAGGCTGGTGGGCAAAAACAAAGACTAACAACACTAGACTAAGACTTGACAGATAACTAGACAAATAACTAACAACAGCAACAAGATCAGGATTTTACAAGACAGGATTCTTCACAAGGTACTCACGGGAAGGTCTACACACAGGTATTGTATCACAGGACACACACACTGAGAATCACAATGAACCGGCACAAGACAGCAAACACAAGGGGATTAAAAAGATTAAAAAGAGAGACTAATGATAAAACAACAGGTGACACAGGTAAAGCAATAATGACAAAACGAGGATAACAAGGGGGCGGGCCAAGAGAACAGACAACACAAGCACATGGCCCAAACAAAAGGCCATGTGCTTGCACACAAAACATGGGTCTGTCATGATCCTGCCTCAAGAATTAAAGAACGACAAGGACTAGATGGCAGAATCATGACAGACCATTTCTCCTTTTCTAATGTTGTTTTGTATGTCCACACAGCAAGTGCCACGACCTTTACTGAGTACCATTCCAATTAAGTAAAAACATTCTGAAAAACAACATAATTTTTGGTCAAAAAATACAAAAAAGACCAGCACCAGAGGGTTAGTGAAAATTAGATCAACAAAATTAAACATCATTTAATTAGATTTTTTTTTTATAAGTTATCAAAGTTACATCAATTATTTCACTGGTTCTGTTTTCTTGAGGTTCACTTTCAGTCAACAGCCATGAGCCACAAAAACTGTGATGTTTTGCCATAAATTGAGACTTATTACAAATCAAGTTATTATCAGAACAGATCTGCTGGACACACAGGCGTTTCGCCTTCGGTGCTGTTTGACATACTGAGGTCAAACAATTATGACCCTCTTAAGCTGGCCATAACTTTGGCAGAGATACAATAGACAAATAAGGGTGTGAGGTTTCTGGTGGCATTTAAAGTTCAAAGCCGCCATCATAGTCCACAGTTCTCCGGCTCTCGCGCTCAAATGACATTTAAGAATTAATTGAAGCTGGGAGAATTGTTTTGGCACACTTGGAGCTCAAAATGACCTTATTCTTCAGTGAAGGCTCGGACATAAAAATGTTAATAGAATATCAAAATTACAGGCTACACTGGGTCAAGAGAATATTGACATCTTATTTAACACAATGCACATCAAAACTATGTTAATAACAAGCTGTTTTTGGTTAATTGGAAACAGAGACGTATCCATGCATTTGTTCACCCAAAATGAGTCTCTTTATTTTTAAGCCTGAACCTTGCAGGAAAAATCAAGCAACGAAGATGTGACGTAAGGTGAAGGTTTAGGCGGCATTGTCTGTGTAGACTTGACATTCGCTTCTCTTTTTCATGCTTATAAACGATGGCCACCGGTGAAGTTCAGGGTTTGCACCTGTGCATCTGAATAAGGCGGTGAGATGTTCACTTTGCATGCATAAAGCCATCACCTCAGGGGTTAAGGAGCTTAGTTTCAGGCAGATTATAGAAACACAACAGGCGTGGATTCAGCTTGAATTAGGAACAGGTGCATGGAGACTGATTAGGTACAGCAATGGCCAAATATGAAATGGATTTTGGTGTTTTCTTAGGTAGTGTGTAATAGGCCTGGTAAGTTAAGCCCAAAGTACTGTATACTTTGGTTTTAGAAACACACTAGGGTATGTGTAAAGTGTGTGTGTGACCTTAATATCATCAGCAGCATAATACACGCAAAGCCTGGGTTTTCTAACCACGCAAAATATCCCAGTGGTTTTAAAGATGAGATAACTCAAGATTTGCAGAGTCAAACACCACAAGGGTGAATCTAAATTGGAGATTCAATATAACTCTTGATCTGGGGTGTGTTTCCCGTACAACGCCGTCACTCGCTGGTTCACTATTATAGTACGATTCATTGTTGAAGAAATCATCTCGCTAGTCTCGACTGTTTCCCGAAACTGTATTGGCGCAAATTGGTCGTTCAACCATGCTGGTTAATGATGTCACATGTGGTGGAGTAAGTAAACATGTGGGGGGGGGGGTAAGTAAATAAAGCTTATAGTAAAACCTCTCCAACCGGGAGGGAGGGTGGGCACATGCGCGTGACGCAGTTTGGAACACAACAGTCTTTCTCTCGCATGCACGCGGCATTTGACCGACCGGGTTGACACTTCCGCGTGAGAACTCGCCCGTGTGAGTGTGTGAAACCACTCAAATGCGTGTGTCTCACGGCCAAAGCGTGAGAGTTGGCAGGTATGTCACCCTACGCTATCACCCTACGCTATCACACTAAGCTATCACACAATGCTATCACACAGCGCTATCACCCTACGCTATCACACTACTCTATCACACTACGCCATCACACTACGCCATCACCCTACGCTATCACCCTACGCTATCACCCTACGCTATCACCCTACGCTATCACACTACTCTATCACACTACTCTATCACACTACGCCATCACACTACGCCATCACACTACGCCATCACACTACGCCATCACACTACGCCATCACCCTATGCTATCACACTACGCCATCACACTACGCTATCACCCTACGCTATCACACTACGCCATCACACTACGCCATCACACTACGCCATCACACTACGCCATCACACTACGCCATCACACTACGCCATCACACTACGCTATCACACTACGCCATCACCCTACGCCATCACCCTACGCCATCACCCTACGCTATCACCCTACGCTATCACCCTACGCTATCACACTACTCTATCACACTACTCTATCACACTACGCCATCACACTACGCCATCACACTACGCCATCACACTACGCCATCACCCTACGCCATCACCCTACGCTATCACCCTACGCTATCACCCTACGCTATCACACTACTCTATCACACTACTCTATCACACTACTCTATCACACTACGCCATCACACTACGCCATCACCCTATGCTATCACCCTACGCCATCACCCTACGCTATCACCCTACGCTATCACCCTACGCTATCACACTACTCTATCACACTACTCTATCACACTACGCCATCACACTACGCCATCACACTACGCCATCACACTACGCCATCACACTACGCCATCACCCTATGCTATCACACTACGCCATCACACTACGCTATCACCCTACGCTATCACACTACGCCATCACACTACGCTATCACCCTACGCTATCACACTACGCTATCACCCTACGCTATCACACTACTCTATCACACTACGCCATCACACTACTCTATCACACTACGCCATCACACTACGCCATCACACTACGCCATCACACTACGCCATCAACCTACGCTATCACACTACGCTATCACCCTACGCTATCACACTACTCTATCACACTACGCTATCACACTACGCTATCACCCTACGCTATCACACTACGCTATCACACTACTCTATCACACTACTCTATCACACTACGCCATCACACTACGCCATCACACTACTCTATCACACTATGCTATCACCCTACGCTATCACACTACTCTATCACACTACGCTATCACCCTACGCTATCACCCTACGCTATCACACTACTCTATCACACTACGCTATCACACTACGCCATCACACTACGCCATCACACTACGCCATCACACTACGCCATCACACTACGCCATCACACTACTCTATTACCCTACGCTATCACACTACGCTATCACACTACGTCATCACACTACGTCATCACACTACGCCATCACCCTACGCCATCACCCTACGCCATCACACTACGCCATCACACTACGCCATCACACTACTCTATCACACTACGCTATCACACTACTCTATCACACTACGCTATCACACTACTCTATCACACTACGCTATCACACTACTCTATCACACTACGCTATCACACTACGTTATCACACTACGCCATCACACTACGCCATCACACTACTCTATCACACTACGCTATCACCCTACTCTATCACACTACGCTATCACACTACTCTATCACACTACGCTATCACACTACTCTATCACACTACGCTATCACACTACTCTATCACACTACGCTATCACCCTACTCTATCACACTACGCTATCACACTACTCTATCACACTACGCTATCACCCTACTCTATCACACTACGCTATCACACTACGCTATCACACTACGCTATCACACTAAGCTATCACACAATGCTATCACACTAAGCTATCACCCTACGCTATCACACTACTCTATCACACTACGCCATCACACTACGCCATCACACTACGCCATCACCCTACGCCATCACCCTACGCCATCACACTACGCCATCACACTACGCCATCACACTACGCCATCACACTACGCTATCACCCTACGCTATCACACTACTCTATCACACTACTCTATCACACTACGCTATCACACTAAGCTATCACACTACGCCATCACACTACGCCATCACACTACGCCATCACACTACGCCATCACCCTACGCCATCACCCTACGCCATCACCCTACGCTATCACACTACTCTATCACCCTACGCCATCACCCTACTCTATCACACTACGCCATCACACTACGCCATCACACTACGCCATCACCCTACGCTATCACACTACGCCATCACACTACGCTATCACCCTACGCTATCACACTACGCCATCACACTACGCTATCACCCTACGCTATCACTCTACGCTATCACCCTACGCTATCACACTACTCTATCACACTACGCCATCACACTACGCCATCACACTACGCCATCACCCTACGCCATCACACTACTCTATCACACTACGCCATCACACTACACCATCACACTACGCCATCACACTACGCTATCACCCTACGCTATCACACTGCGCTATCACCCTACGCTATCACACTACTCTATCACACTACGCTATCACACTACGCTATCACCCTACGCTATCACACTACGCTATCACACTACTCTATCACACTTCTCTATCACACTACGCCATCACACTACGCCATCACACTACGCCATCACACTACTCTATCACATTACGCCATCACACTACGTTATCACACTACGCCATCACACTACGCCATCACACTACGCCATCACACTATGCTATCACACTACGCTATCACCCTATGCTATCACACTACGCCATCACACTACGCCATCACCCTACGCCATCACACTACGCTATCACCCTACGCTATCACACTACGCTATCACCCTACGCTATCACCCTACGCTATCACACTACTCTATCACACTACGCCATCACACTACGCCATCACACTACGCCATCACACTACGCAATCACACTACTCTATCACACTACGCCATCACACTACGCCATCACACTACTCTATCACACTACGCTATCACACTACGCCATCACACTACGCCATCACACTACGCCATCGCACTACGCCATCACCCTACGCCATCACACTACGCCATCACACTACGCCATCACACTACGCCATCACCCTACGCCATCACACTACGCCATCACCCTACGCTATCACACTACTCTATCACACTACGCCATCACACTACGCCATCACACTACGCCATCACCCTACGCTATCACACTACTCTATCACACTACGCCATCACACTACGCCATCACACTACGCCATCACACTACGCTATCACCCTACGCTATCACACTACGCTATCACCCTACGCTATCACACTACGCTATCACACTACGCTATCACCCTACGCTATCACACTACGCTATCACACTACTCTATCACACTACTCTATCACACTACGCCATCACACTACGCCATCACACTACGCCATCACACTACTCTATCACACTACGCCATCACACTACGTTATCACACTACGCTATCACACTACGCCATCACACTACGCCATCACACTACTCTATCACACTACGCCATCACACTACGCCATCACACTACGCCATCACACTACGCCATCACACTACGCTATCACCCTACGCTATCACACTACGCTATCACCCTATGCTATCACACTACGCTATCACACTACGCTATCACCCTACGCTATCACACTACGCTATCACACTACTCTATCACACTACTCTATCACACTACGCCATCACACTACGCCATCACACTACGCCATCACACTACTCTATCACACTACGCCATCACACTACGTTATCACACTACGCTATCACACTACGCCATCACACTACGCCATCACACTACTCTATCACACTACGCCATCACACTACGCCATCACACTACGCCATCACACTACGCCATCACACTACGCCATCACACTACGCCATCACCCTATGCTATCACCCTACGCCATCACCCTACGCTATCACCCTACGCTATCACCCTACGCTATCACACTACTCTATCACACTACTCTATCACACTACGCCATCACACTACGCCATCACACTACGCCATCACACTACGCCATCACACTACGCCATCACCCTATGCTATCACACTACGCCATCACACTACGCCATCACCCTACGCCATCACACTACGCCATCACACTACGCCATCACACTACGCCATCACACTACTCTATTACCCTACGCTATCACACTACGCTATCACACTACGTCATCACACTACGTCATCACACTACGCCATCACCCTACGCCATCACCCTACGCCATCACACTACGCCATCACACTACGCCATCACACTACTCTATCACACTACGCTATCACACTACTCTATCACACTACGCTATCACACTACTCTATCACACTACGCTATCACACTACTCTATCACACTACGCTATCACACTACGTTATCACACTACGCCATCACACTACGCCATCACACTACTCTATCACACTACGCTATCACCCTACTCTATCACACTACGCTATCACACTACTCTATCACACTACGCTATCACACTACTCTATCACACTACGCTATCACACTACTCTATCACACTACGCTATCACCCTACTCTATCACACTACGCTATCACACTACTCTATCACACTACGCTATCACCCTACTCTATCACACTACGCTATCACACTACGCTATCACACTACGCTATCACACTAAGCTATCACACAATGCTATCACACTAAGCTATCACCCTACGCTATCACACTACTCTATCACACTACGCCATCACACTACGCCATCACACTACGCCATCACCGTACGCCATCACCCTACGCCATCACACTACGCCATCACACTACGCCATCACACTACGCCATCACACTACGCTATCACCCTACGCTATCACACTACTCTATCACACTACTCTATCACACTACGCTATCACACTAAGCTATCACACTACGCCATCACACTACGCCATCACACTACGCCATCACACTACGCCATCACCCTACGCCATCACCCTACGCCATCACCCTACGCTATCACACTACTCTATCACCCTACGCCATCACCCTACTCTATCACACTACGCCATCACACTACGCCATCACACTACGCCATCACCCTACGCTATCACACTACGCCATCACACTACGCTATCACCCTACGCTATCACACTACGCCATCACACTACGCTATCACCCTACGCTATCACTCTACGCTATCACCCTACGCTATCACACTACTCTATCACACTACGCCATCACACTACGCCATCACACTACGCCATCACCCTACGCCATCACACTACTCTATCACACTACGCCATCACACTACACCATCACACTACGCCATCACACTACGCTATCACCCTACGCTATCACACTACGCTATCACCCTACGCTATCACACTACTCTATCACACTACGCTATCACACTACGCTATCACCCTACGCTATCACACTACGCTATCACACTACTCTATCACACTTCTCTATCACACTACGCCATCACACTACGCCATCACACTACGCCATCACACTACTCTATCACATTACGCCATCACACTACGTTATCACACTACGCCATCACACTACGCCATCACACTACGCCATCACACTATGCTATCACACTACGCTATCACCCTATGCTATCACACTACGCCATCACACTACGCCATCACCCTACGCCATCACACTACGCTATCACCCTACGCTATCACACTACGCTATCACCCTACGCTATCACCCTACGCTATCACACTACTCTATCACACTACGCCATCACACTACGCCATCACACTACGCCATCACACTACGCAATCACACTACTCTATCACACTACGCCATCACACTACGCCATCACACTACTCTATCACACTACGCTATCACACTACGCCATCACACTACGCCATCACACTACGCCATCACACTACGCCATCACCCTACGCCATCACACTACGCCATCACACTACGCCATCACACTACGCCATCACCCTACGCCATCACACTACGCCATCACCCTACGCTATCACACTACTCTATCACACTACGCCATCACACTACGCCATCACACTACGCCATCACCCTACGCTATCACACTACTCTATCACACTACGCCATCACACTACGCCATCACACTACGCCATCACACTACGCTATCACCCTACGCTATCACACTACGCTATCACCCTACGCTATCACACTACGCTATCACACTACGCTATCACCCTACGCTATCACACTACGCTATCACACTACTCTATCACACTACTCTATCACACTACGCCATCACACTACGCCATCACACTACGCCATCACACTACTCTATCACACTACGCCATCACACTACGTTATCACACTACGCTATCACACTACGCCATCACACTACGCCATCACACTACTCTATCACACTACGCCATCACACTACGCCATCACACTACGCCATCACACTACTCTATTACCCTACGCTATCACACTACGCTATCACACTACGTCATCACACTACGTCATCACACTACGCCATCACCCTACGCCATCACCCTACGCCATCACACTACGCCATCACACTACGCCATCACACTACTCTATCACACTACGCTATCACACTACTCTATCACACTACGCTATCACACTACTCTATCACACTACTCTATCACACTACGCTATCACACTAAGCTATCACACTACGCCATCACACTACGCCATCACACTACGCCATCACACTACGCCATCACCCTACGCCATCACCCTACGCCATCACCCTACGCTATCACACTACTCTATCACCCTACGCCATCACCCTACTCTATCACACTACGCCATCACACTACGCCATCACACTACGCCATCACCCTACGCTATCACACTACGCCATCACACTACGCTATCACCCTACGCTATCACACTACGCCATCACACTACGCTATCACCCTACGCTATCACTCTACGCTATCACCCTACGCTATCACACTACTCTATCACACTACGCCATCACACTACGCCATCACACTACGCCATCACCCTACGCCATCACACTACTCTATCACACTACGCCATCACACTACACCATCACACTACGCCATCACACTACGCTATCACCCTACGCTATCACACTACGCTATCACCCTACGCTATCACACTACTCTATCACACTACGCTATCACACTACGCTATCACCCTACGCTATCACACTACGCTATCACACTACTCTATCACACTTCTCTATCACACTACGCCATCACACTACGCCATCACACTACGCCATCACACTACTCTATCACACTACGCCATCACACTACGTTATCACACTACGCCATCACACTACGCCATCACACTACGCCATCACACTATGCTATCACACTACGCTATCACCCTATGCTATCACACTACGCCATCACACTACGCCATCACCCTACGCCATCACACTACGCTATCACCCTACGCTATCACACTACGCTATCACCCTACGCTATCACCCTACGCTATCACACTACTCTATCACACTACGCCATCACACTACGCCATCACACTACGCCATCACACTACGCAATCACACTACTCTATCACACTACGCCATCACACTACGCCATCACACTACTTTATCACACTACGCTATCACACTACGCCATCACACTACGCCATCACACTACGCCATCACACTACGCCATCACCCTACGCCATCACACTACGCCATCACACTACGCCATCACACTACGCCATCACCCTACGCCATCACACTACGCCATCACCCTACGCTATCACACTACTCTATCACACTACGCCATCACACTACGCCATCACACTACGCCATCACACTACGCTATCACCCTACGCTATCACACTACGCTATCACCCTACGCTATCACACTACGCTATCACACTACGCTATCACCCTACGCTATCACACTACGCTATCACACTACTCTATCACACTACTCTATCACACTACGCCATCACACTACGCCATCACACTACGCCATCACACTACTCTATCACACTACGCCATCACACTACGTTATCACACTACGCTATCACACTACGCCATCACACTACGCCATCACACTACTCTATCACACTACGCCATCACACTACGTTATCACACTACGCTATCACACTACGCCATCACACTACGCCATCACACTATGCTATCACACTATGCTATCACACTACGCTATCACCCTACGCTATCACACTACGCTATCACACTACGCCATCACACTACGCCATCACACTACGCCATCACACTACGCCATCACACTACGCCATCACACTATGCTATCGCACTACGCTATCACACTACGCTATCACCCTACGCTATCAAACTACGCTATCACACTACTCTATCACACTACTCTATCACACTACGCCATCACACTACGCCATCACACTACGCCATCACACTACTCTATCACACTACGCCATCACACTACGTTATCACACTACGCTATCACACTACGCCATCACACAACGCCATCACACTACTCTATCACACTACGCCATCACACTACGTTATCACACTACGCTATCACACTACGCCATCACACTACGCCATCACACTATGCTATCACACTATGCTATCACACTACGCTATCACCCTACGCTATCACACTACGCTATCACACTACGCCATCACACTACGCCATCACACTACGCCATCACACTACGCCATCACACTACTCTATCACACTACGCTATCACACTACGCCATCACACTACGCCATCACACTACGCCATCACACTACGCCATCACACTACTCTATCACACTACTCTATCACCCTACGCTATCACACTACTCTATCACACTACTCTATCACACTACTCTATCACACTACGCCATCACACTACGCCATCACACTACGCCATCACACTACGCCATCACCCTATGCTATCACACTACGCCATCACACTACGCTATCACCCTACGCTATCACACTACGCCATCACACTACGCTATCACCCTACGCTATCACCCTACGCTATCACACTACTCTATCACACTACTCTATCACACTACTCTATCACACTACGCCATCACACTACGCCATCACACTACGCCATCACACTACGCCATCACACTACGCCATCACACTACGCCATCACACTACTCTATCACACTACTCTATCACCCTACGCTATCACACTACTCTATCACACTACTCTATCACACTACTCTATCACACTACGCCATCACACTACGCCATCACACTACGCCATCACACTACGCCATCACCCTATGCTATCACACTACGCCATCACACTACGCTATCACCCTACGCTATCACACTACGCCATCACACTACGCCATCACCCTACGCTATCACACTACGCTATCACCCTACGCTATCACACTACTCTATCACACTACGCCATCACACTACGCCATCACACTACGCCATCACCCTACGCCATCACACTACTCTATCACACTACGCCATCACACTACACCATCACACTACGCCATCACACTACGCTATCACACTACGCTATCACCCTACGCTATCACACTACTCTATCACACTACTCTATCACACTACGCTATCACACTACGCTATCACCCTACGCTATCACACTACGCTATCACACTACGCTATCACCCTACGCTATCACACTACTCTATCACACTACTCTATCACACTACGCTATCACACTACGCTATCACCCTACGCCATCACACTACGCCATCACACTACGCCATCACACTACACCATCACACTACGCCATCACACTACGCTATCACACTACGCTATCACCCTACGCCATCACACTACGCCATCACACTACGCCATCACACTACACCATCACACTACGCCATCACACTACGCCATCACACTACTCTATCACACTACGCCATCACACTACACCATCACACTACGCCATCACACTACGCTATCACACTACGCTATCACCCTACGCTATCACACTACTCTATCACACTACTCTATCACACTACGCCATCACACTACACCATCACACTACGCCATCACACTACGCTATCACACTACGCTATCACCCTACGCTATCACACTACTCTATCACACTACTCTATCACACTACGCTATCACACTACGCTATCACCCTACGCCATCACACTACGCCATCACACTACGCCATCACCCTACGCCATCACACTACTCTATCACACTACGCCATCACACTACACCATCACACTACGCCATCACCCTACGCTATCACACTACGCTATCACCCTACGCTATCACACTACTCTATCACACTACTCTATCACACTACGCTATCACACTACGCTATCACCCTACGCTATCACACTACGCTATCACACTACTCTATCACACTTCTCTATCACACTACGCCATCACACTACGCCATCACACTACGCCATCACACTACTCTATCACACTACGCCATCACACTACGTTATCACACTACGCCATCACACTACGCCATCACCCTACGCCATCACACTACGCTATCACCCTACGCTATCACACTACTCTATCACACTACGCTATCACCCTACGCTATCACCCTACGCTATCACACTACTTTATCACACTACGCCATCACACTACGCCATCACACTACGCCATCACACTACGCAATCACACTACTCTATCACACTACGCCATCACACTACGCCATTACACTACTCTATCACACTACGCCATCACACTACGCCATCACACTACGCCATCACACTACGCCATCACACTACGCCATCACACTACGCCATCACACTACGCAATCACACTACTCTATCACACTACGCCATCACACTACGCCATTACACTACTCTATCACACTACGCCATCACACTACGCCATCACACTACGCCATCACACTACGCCATCACCCTACGCCATCACACTACGCCATCACACTACTCTATCACACTACGCTATTACCCTACGCTATCACACTACGCCATCACACTACGCCATCACACTACGCCATCACACTACTCTATCACACTACGCTATTACCCTACGCTATCACACTACGCTATCACACTACGTCATCACACTACGCCATCACACTACGCCATCACACTACGCCATCACACTACGCCATCACCCTACGCCATCACACTACGCCATCACACTACGCCATCACACTACGCCATCACCCTACGCCATCACACTACGCCATCACCCTACGCTATCACACTACTCTATCACACTACGCCATCACACTACGCCATCACACTACGCCATCACCCTACGCTATCACACTACGCCATCACACTACGCCATCACACTATGCCATCACACTACGCCATCACACTACGCCATCACACTACGCCATCACCCTACGCTATCACACTACGCTATCACCCTACGCTATCACACTACGCTATCACACTACGCTATCACCCTACGCTATCACACTACGCTATCACACTACTCTATCACACTACGCTATCACACTACGCTATCACACTACGTCATCACACTACGCCATCACACTACGTCATCACACTACGCCATCACACTACGCCATCACACTACGCCATCACACTACGCCATCACACTACGCCATCACACTACGCCATCACACTACTCTATCACACTACTCTATCACACTACGCTATCACACTACGCCATCACACTACGCCATCACACTACGCCATCACCCTACGCCATCACCCTACGCCATCACACTACTCCATCACACTACGCTATCACACTACGCTATCACACTGCTCTATCACACTGCTCTATCACACTACGCCATCACCCTACGCCATCACACTACGCCATCACACTACGCCATCACACTACGCCATCACACTACGCCATCACACTACGCCATCACACTACACCATCACACTACGCCATCACACTACGCCATCACCCTACGCTATCACACTACGCTATCACCCTACGCTATCACACTACTCTATCACACTACTCTATCACACTACGCTATCACACTACGCTATCACCCTACGCTATCACACTACGCTATCACACTACTCTATCACACTTCTCTATCACACTACGCCATCACACTACGCCATCACACTACGCCATCACACTACTCTATCACACTACGCCATCACACTACGTTATCACACTACGCCATCACACTACGCCATCACACTACGCCATCACACTATGCTATCACACTACGCTATCACCCTATGCTATCACACTACGCCATCACACTACGCCATCACCCTACGCCATCACACTACGCTATCACCCTACGCTATCACACTACTCTATCACACTACGCTATCACCCTACGCTATCACCCTACGCTATCACACTACTTTATCACACTACGCCATCACACTACGCCATCACACTACGCCATCACACTACGCAATCACACTACTCTATCACACTACGCCATCACACTACGCCATTACACTACTCTATCACACTACGCCATCACACTACGCCATCACACTACGCCATCACACTACGCCATCACACTACGCCATCACACTACGCCATCACACTACGCAATCACACTACTCTATCACACTACGCCATCACACTACGCCATTACACTACTCTATCACACTACGCCATCACACTACGCCATCACACTACGCCATCACACTACGCCATCACCCTACGCCATCACACTACGCCATCACACTACTCTATCACACTACGCTATTACCCTACGCTATCACACTACGCCATCACACTACGCCATCACACTACGCCATCACACTACTCTATCACACTACGCTATTACCCTACGCTATCACACTACGCTATCACACTACGTCATCACACTACGCCATCACACTACGCCATCACACTACGCCATCACACTACGCCATCACCCTACGCCATCACACTACGCCATCACACTACGCCATCACACTACGCCATCACCCTACGCCATCACACTACGCCATCACCCTACGCTATCACACTACTCTATCACACTACGCCATCACACTACGCCATCACACTACGCCATCACCCTACGCTATCACACTACGCCATCACACTACGCCATCACACTATGCCATCACACTACGCCATCACACTACGCCATCACACTACGCCATCACCCTACGCTATCACACTACGCTATCACCCTACGCTATCACACTACGCTATCACACTACGCTATCACCCTACGCTATCACACTACGCTATCACACTACTCTATCACACTACGCCATCACACTACGCCATCACACTACGCCATCACACTACGCCATCACACTACGCAATCACACTACTCTATCACACTACGCCATCACACTACGCCATTACACTACTCTATCACACTACGCCATCACACTACGCCATCACACTACGCCATCACACTACGCCATCACCCTACGCCATCACACTACGCCATCACACTACTCTATCACACTACGCTATTACCCTACGCTATCACACTACGCCATCACACTACGCCATCACACTACGCCATCACACTACTCTATCACACTACGCTATTACCCTACGCTATCACACTACGCTATCACACTACGTCATCACACTACGCCATCACACTACGCCATCACACTACGCCATCACACTACGCCATCACCCTACGCCATCACACTACGCCATCACACTACGCCATCACACTACGCCATCACCCTACGCCATCACACTACGCCATCACCCTACGCTATCACACTACTCTATCACACTACGCCATCACACTACGCCATCACACTACGCCATCACCCTACGCTATCACACTACGCCATCACACTACGCCATCACACTATGCCATCACACTACGCCATCACACTACGCCATCACACTACGCCATCACCCTACGCTATCACACTACGCTATCACCCTACGCTATCACACTACGCTATCACACTACGCTATCACCCTACGCTATCACACTACGCTATCACACTACTCTATCACACTACGCTATCACACTACGCTATCACACTACGTCATCACACTACGCCATCACACTACGTCATCACACTACGCCATCACACTACGCCATCACACTACGCCATCACACTACGCCATCACACTACGCCATCACACTACGCCATCACACTACTCTATCACACTACTCTATCACACTACGCTATCACACTACGCCATCACACTACGCCATCACACTACGCCATCACCCTACGCCATCACCCTACGCCATCACACTACTCCATCACACTACGCTATCACACTACGCTATCACACTGCTCTATCACACTGCTCTATCACACTACGCCATCACCCTACGCCATCACACTACGCCATCACACTACGCCATCACACTACGCCATCACACTACGCCATCACACTACGCCATCACACTACTCTATCACACTACGCTATCACACTACTCTATCACACTACGCCATCACCCTACGCCATCACCCTACGCCATCACACTACTCTATCACCCTACCCTATCACACTACTCTATCACACTACGCCATCACACTACGCCATCACACTACTCTATCACACTACGCTATCACCCTACGCTATCACACTACGCTATCACACTACTCTATCACACTACGCCATCACACTACGCTATCACACTACGCTATCACACTACTCTATCACACTACTCTATCACACTACGCCATCACACTACGCCATCACACTACGCCATCACACTACTCTATCACACTACGCCATCACACTACGCCATCACACTACGCCATCACACTACTCTATCACACTACGCCATCACACTACGCCATCACACTACGCCATCACACTACGCCATCACACTACGCCATCACACTACGCCATCACACTACTCTATCACACTACGCTATCACCCTACGCTATCACACTACGCTATCACACTACTCTATCACACTACGCTATCACCCTACGCTATCACACTACGCTATCACACTACTCTATCACACTACTCTATCACACTACGCCATCACACTACGCCATCACACTACGCCATCACACTACTCTATCACACTACGCTATCACACTACTCTATCACACTACGCCATCACCCTACGCCATCACCCTACGCCATCACACTACTCTATCACCCTACCCTATCACACTACTCTATCACACTACGCCATCACACTACGCCATCACACTACTCTATCACACTACGCTATCACCCTACGCTATCACACTACGCTATCACACTACTCTATCACACTACGCCATCACACTACGCTATCACACTACGCTATCACACTACTCTATCACACTACTCTATCACACTACGCCATCACACTACGCCATCACACTACGCCATCACACTACTCTATCACACTACGCCATCACACTACGCCATCACACTACGCCATCACACTACTCTATCACACTACGCCATCACACTACGCCATCACACTACGCCATCACACTACGCCATCACACTACGCCATCACACTACTCCATCACACTACGCTATCACCCTACGCTATCACACTACGCTATCACACTACTCTATCACACTACGCTATCACCCTACGCTATCACACTACGCTATCACACTACTCTATCACACTACTCTATCACACTACGCCATCACACTACGCCATCACACTACGCCATCACACTACTCTATCACACTACGCTATCACACTACTCTATCACACTACGCCATCACCCTACGCCATCACCCTACGCCATCACACTACTCTATCACCCTACCCTATCACACTACTCTATCACACTACGCCATCACACTACGCCATCACACTACTCTATCACACTACGCCATCACCCTACGCTATCACACTACGCTATCACACTACTCTATCACACTACGCCATCACACTACACCATCACACTACGCCATCACACTACGCTTACACACTACTCTATCACCCTACGCTATCACACTACTCTATCACACTACGCCATCACACTACGCCATCATACTACGCTATCACACTACTCTATCACCCTACGCTATCACACTACTCTATCACACTACTCTATCACCCTACGCTATCACACTACTCTATCACACTACTCTATCACACTACGCTATCACACTACTCTATCACACTACTCTATCACACTACTCTATCACACTACGCTATCACACTACTCTATCACACTACTCTATCACACTACTCTATCACCCTACGCTATCACACTACTCTATCACACTACTCTATCACACTACGCTATCACACTACTCTATCACACTACGCTATCACACTACGCTATCACCCTACGCTATCACACTACTCTATCACACTACGCCATCACACTACGCCATCACACACGAAGATGAACGAAAGTCTTACGGGTCTGGAACAACATGAGGGTGAGTAATTACTGACAGAATTTTCATTTTGGGGTGAACTATCCCTTTAAATCTACCAATGCCTCTGTGTTTGCATTTTAATGGCACAACTATGTACCGTCCGTCAAAGTTTAACAGTTTATTTGATTGGTTAATTTACGAGTGAGAAATGTGTTTGCAAACTGCATTTCAAAGCTAACAGCTCTTTTCAAACTGGGAGTAAATGACTTCTAAAGTGTGGAGAGATTTCTGTGTGGGAACTGGGACGAGGCTGAGTGTATTATCTTGTTGTGTTGTGTGTGGTGTTGTCAGAAGATCAGAAGCTCAGTGAATCACGGTGTGTGTGCGGCGGCGGGCGGAAAAACATGTAAAACGACTCCATTACGGTTATATCGGGAGCATGTGCACGATACACACTGACGTCTGTAGTTTAATGTGTGTTGGGGAGAGATCACACTTTCAGTTTCCGGCAGAAGACACAAAACGCTGACAGAAAACAAAATGACTGAATGAAGCAGAAAGTCATAGCTCTGCAGTCTCACAGCAATATTTGTTTGCAGAACTGTAGCACACTGCGATCAGACAAAACTTGAATGGTGTGTGTTCTGAAGGAATGGTGCATGGGCATTAATATTTTAGTGGAGTTCTGGGATACACACTGCTAGATAAAACAGATCACCATTTACATCACAATGGGACATTTGCATCACACTGAGGGCAACACAAGGAGATATAACAGCTAAAGAATGAATGTTTACTGCGAGTTCTCAGTAAACTTATGCAATAGTCTAAAAGCCCATTCATACCAAGGACAATAAACAATTTTAGTGTTCCAACAAGTGGTTCTGTTTATTATATGCATGCTGCATTTTTATTGTCTGCTGCTTTAAAGAACAGCTATTCTTCTCTTTAGTGTGTAATGTTGCTGTTTGAGCATGAAAAAACTTTCCAAAGTCCCTCCAGAGGGAGTTATTCTCTACATCCCTGAAATTTAAAGACTCCATAGTAGTCTTGAGTTTCTTCCGGGAACGAACACGTCACAATATTCCTCATTATAATAATTTATACGCAGAATAAAGGGGCGGGGCCTGGTTGAGTTAGTTAGTAGTGTGTTAAACTGGTGGTTATGGAAAGGGGCGGGACATTTCCCAAACACACTCGAAGCGCTCGACCAATCACAACACACTGCTCCAGCCGACCAATCAGAGCACAGTGTGCTTTTCAGGAGGAGGGGCTTCATAGAGACAGGAAGTAAACAGGTGTGTTTCCCGTACAACACCGTCACTCGCTGGTTCACTACTATAGTAATATTCATCGTCTTAGAAGTAATCTCGCTAGTCTCGACTGTTTGCCGAAACCGTATTGTCGCAAATTGGTCGTTCAACAACGCAGGTTAATGATGTCACATGTGTTGGAGTAATAACTACTGTTAATGAATCCGTTTGAGACGAATCAACGCTAGATGTTTTGCTATAAATTACGGACATGCGTCTGAGGAGTATTTCTCATTTTCCGCAGTTATTTTGTTTTATTTTCAGATTCAATCATAGACTCGTTCATACACACTAGAGCTCGTTCACACATGCACACTCTTCAAAAACGACGCTTTAAAACTCTTGACAAACTAAAAGACGTAAATGACATTTGTATATATTCTAAATAAAAGACAGGTTGTACTGAATGTCAGCTTGATTATTTTGCTCATGATAAGGATTTATTGATGTCATGAAAACTAGAAACTGCTTCTGACCACAGGAGATCTGTTGCTCGCACACACAACTCTGCTGTCGCTCACACACACAACTCTGCTGTCGCTCACACACACAACTCTGCTGTCGCTCACACACACAACTCTGCGACGCTGTCGCTCACACACACAACTCTGCGACGATGTCGCTCACACACACAACTCTGCGATGATGTCGCTCACACACACAACTCTGCGATGCTGTCGCTCACACACAACTCTGCGATGCTGTCTCTCACACACACAACTCTGCGATGCTGTCTCTCACACACACAACTCTGCGATGCTGTCGCTCACACACACAACTCTGCGATGCTGTCTCTCACACACACAACTCTGCGATGCTGTCTCTCACACACACAACTCTGCGATGCTGTCACTCACACACACAACTCTGCGATGCTGTCTCTCACACACACAACTCTGCGATGCTGTCACTCACACACACAACTCTGCGATGCTGTCTCTCACACACACAACTCTGCGATGCTGTCGCTCACACACACAACTCTGCTGTCGCTCACACACACAACTCTGCGAGGCTGTCGCTCACACACACAACTCTGCTGTCGCTCACACACACAACTCTGCGATGCTGTTTGCGAATGTTTGTTCGTTACTGACAGACTGGGAAGAGAGGAGCCGCAACAATGGAGAATATGAGGAAAATAATCAACATTCAAGCAGGAAAACCTGTTCTAGTAGAGACCCCCCAAAAAACATCAAGACTGTGTAAAAGGGCACAATATGTCTTCTTTAACATGACATTAGCTCCGTAATAAGATCTGATACTTTACTGTTTGGATAAATAACACAATGAGACCTAAACCAAACTGCTGTGAACTCGCTACATCAATATTATTCCTCTGCAAGAGATGAAGCTCAAGCAAAATCCCTTCATTTTTATTTATTTATTTTTTCACATTCTGTTTGTTTGTCCTCTTCTCTCAGTATGAATAATTTATCCTCCTCAAGAGACGAACAACAAGTCATCAGTCCCACGCTGTCAGAGACCCACCGTCAATTTTCTGCAGCACTGAATCTCAATTAAAAAGCAGAAAGCACAGATTCTGCTGGTCTGGACACCGCGACTTCACTTACACGTCTATCTCCCGGCTGAACCCCTACGAAAGGAAAGAAAGAATAAATATGCCTTCATTATGCCACACCGTAATGGTCCTCTCTGGGAAAGTGTGGGCCTCATCTTTTTTGTGACCTATTTTCTAACAAATATCAAGCAAATAATGGATTGTCTAAGGCTCGGGGGCAAAACTGCTCCCGGCCGGCACTCGGAGGATTAATCCTGCTGGTAATAATAAGTAATGAACTGTCACAATCTATGATGACCTTCGCAATCTCCCCGCTGCGAGGCTGACGATTACTGAATTGTTTGCAGTAGCGATGGCACATCATTATACTTAATCTAAGCATATCGTGCTAGTAAACAAGGAGATACTGCAGACTCACAGTCGCATACTAATATGCAGACTCTTAAATCTGAATCTACACTGATTACTCATGCACACGCTCAATTTGTACGGTCACAAATATTGTTTTTATTTTGAAGTGAAAGTTCCTCTCAGAACAGGCGCTGTGCTTTTCATCAAGTCATCAAGTTATTATTGAACACTTACATCAGTAAATGTACATTTCAAACATCTTTATTATTCATTATGAATGATAATGCAATTGAGCAACTGAAACTGAATTCATAATCTATTGCCATTGGGGCATCCATTAAATTTAATATATATGTGGGCATTGGAATTATATATATATATATATATATATATATATATATATATATATATATATATATATCAATTCAAAATAAATGTCCTAGAACACGGAATATACAAAATACAAGGGAAACCGTGACATATACAGCATATACAGGTGAAACTCAAAAAATGTGAATATCGTGCAAAAGTTTGTGTATTTCAGTAATTCAAATTAAAAGGTGACACTAATATAATTAGTACATATAACTATATACATATGCATGATTATACTTATCAGAAGGCCGACATTTCTGTATTTAAAATCTTTTTTTTTATCAATTTCATGTAAAATTCAAATTTTTAAAAATGTTTATGTATTTGGGGTTTTCATAAGCTGTAAGCCATAATCATCAAAATTATAACTTTTCAGTTCTTCCAGAAAAATGCAGGGGTTTTTTGTGATTGTCGCGGGCAAAAATCCTTGATTATGCGGCACGTTTTCTTAAAAAATTCGATGGAATATGCGGGATACTTATGCAATTTTATGCGATGAAATTGCGGGAACTTGCAAAAACTGCGGTTTGATGAAAAAGAGAAAAAAAAGTGATTCTGTAGCTTTAAAAAGGAATATGCTACAACTTCTGTAAAAAAAAAAAAGTGTGCTTCCTGTTTTACAGTTCTGTTAAAATAAGTGCTTCCAATGCACAAAGTGCAATCTCTTACTGTAACATAAACTTACATCATGTGACACACCGGGAAATTGTTTTGCGCTGTCTTTTGCGCTTATTTTTATTGGCAAATGAGATGATTTGTAAGCATGCAAGCCCCACATATTTTGGACAGAAATCTGCAATTTATGCAGCAAAAGTGCGGCGTATTTGAAAGAATGCGGGTAAAGAATTTGAAAAAATGTGATGAATTTTTCAAGTTTCACCTGAATACAGTATATATGTAGTACAATTGTATTTTGACTGATAAATTCGTACACTTATATATACAATATTTGATTACTTATCAAATAAATAAAATTGGGTTTATTTATCATATCTGATAATGCATCTGCACTGAATGGAGATTAATAGAATATTCAAATAGATATTGCCTTTGGCAAGCACCACTAATAATGAAAAGATTACGATCTGCTATGTTGAATTAGCCTGGCATGCCAGACTACATCAGGGTGTTGGGTCTGGGAACTCACCATTGGCAGCGCTCAATCCGAGAGCCGGATAAACGGTTGTCTTTCAGATTCCCTCTGCACGCAATAGGATAGCGCTACAACCAACCGGAGCCACGAAGAAGGTGATGTCTTTTATATCTTCCTTTTTTAAAAACTCAAGTGCCGTTCTTTGTTCATGTTTTAAAGAAAAGTTTAACTTAAAATCCTCCAGAGTCGCGGCCAAAGCCGAATCGAAAGACAGCTGTTCGCCATTCTTTGTTTTCAAGTAGCGGTGAACCGTCGCAACTCTGTCGTCATTATGTTAAGCCCGCCCGCCGACTCTATACACGATTGTGATTGGCCTGACTAGAGTTTGGTTTTTCCAGCTCAAAAGTCAATGGAGAGTTGCTAGACTACACTGTCTGCGAAATAATTTTTGCAGCCGCTAGGTGGAGTCTAGATTTCTAGGCTAATGTTGAATCTCTTGAAACGGAGACTGATCTCAACTGACGGTTCAGTCTTCAGTAGAACTGGAAGTACCGTACCGTAGGAAAGGGGACCGCTCGTGACTGTGGCGTAATGGGCTCTGGTCTTATCGGGTTTTACCAATCGAATTGCTATTGATCCGACTTAGGGATTCTGGTGGGGCAAATTACTGTCAGGCATTGAATGTCAAAACTGCTTCTTATCAAATGTAATCCGAAGTTGAAGGCGAGTAAAAGAAAGAAAAAGGACCATTAAAAATTCAGAAGTGATGATCGATTTAAATTCTCTCTTTCTCATTCGCTGACTGTCTTTACCTTCCAAATCCAATGCAGAGATCCCACCTTTAATGATCAATGCCTGCATGATAACTAGAAAGGTCTTTAATTGCGAGCTCAAATTACATTAGTTATGAGGGACGGTAAGGGTTTAACAGAGGGATTCTGGAAGGCTAACAGGGCACTTCATTAGCAAATCTACATTTGTTCCATTCTCCACTCTAATCATTACACTAATGATTTTTCTTGCAAATTTCCTTTTTTTGCTCATTCCAGTTCCTGTTCTTCTGTGCGATCTGTATTTTGTCATCACAAATTGATGTGTAATTTCTAACTTCTCCGACGGTCTCGTAATGACCGGAACGACCCAGAAGCTTTTGAGGACACAATTACAGGCTGTTCTCGTCTCAGTTGTGTTTGCCACTTTCCATGAATACGCTGCACTTTGCCGTCGCATTACTTGTTTTTAAAGCATTGGAGAATCAAAATCCAATGTTTTTTGTTGTAAAAACTATTATATACACTAGACAACTATTATCCAAATTAGATGGTTAGTTTCTAGTATCACGCCATTAAGATATACCTCAGTATTTATAAAACCCTAGCGGCATTCATGCTCAACATTTCATGTTACCGTTATTATTTAAACAAAAATAAAGTTTTTTTTACCACTTTTATTCTGATGATACCCAAATTTATATTAGCACGAAAACTAATATCACTGGTATATGGTTTTCCCAAGTCATTTTTGACTCTCATTTGACACTTGATGCATATATCAAGAGCATTTCAAAATCTGCATGTTTTCATCTGATGAATATTGCCCGGATTAGGCCTTTTCTTTCAGTACCTGACACAGAAAGGCTTGTGCATGCTCTCGTTACCTCTAGGGCTGATCATTGTAATGCTCTTTATCTAGGCCTGCAAAGTCTAAGCACTGCCACACACACAGGACTCAGACACACACACTCCTCGTCAGCATTTCTCTGGTGTTAGGCTTCCGGCCCATGCCCGCATTAAAACTAAAACATATACAGCTGTACAAGAGACTGCACCATCATGTGATTTGATCACGCTATATTTGCGCTATATATGAATAGTTCAGATGCAAAAGCCTCTAAGTGCCATCTGAAATTTTCTTCTAGAATGATCATTTTTATCAAGCTTGTATATTTAAGTTCAGTAATTTCACTTGAATGGCTATGAAAATTACCTATTAATTGTCATTTAAGTGAAATTATTGAACTTAAATAAAGACTTAGAGGCTTTTGCATCTGAACTCTTCATATATACATGCTATATATATATATATATATATGCCCTCTCCATCTCTCCATTCCGCAGACTTTAACTGTTAGCAATGCCCCAATATGTAGTTTTAAGAAACTCATCTTTTTAAGATAGTGTTTGTGTCTTCATTGGAGACACTGGATGTATATTGTATTATACCTTGATGGATCTACTTTTGTACTGGTCTTGTTGTAACGCTTTGGATAGAAGAAAACCACATTTATATATATATATATATATATATATATATATATATGTGTGTGTGTGTGTGTGTAATAATTATACACTAACATGTATGGGTGTACATATAAAAAATAAATAATGTTGTATATTATTTATAAATTAAATAATGAAAATGAGCTTCCTCTCTGAAAGACCAGCAGCCGCCACCGCTGCTTATATAAAATATATATTTAAAGTTTAGTAAAGGTTATTCCTCTAGAAATTACAACATAACAGGAATCAGGTTTCAAAACTATTTAGACATGGCGCAAACCTCATTTAAAATGTTAAATTTTTTTTTAAATAGTTTAGTTTGACCTGAATATTGCAGTACCTCCTTCCTCTAGCTATGTTCATCTACCTATTTTTAAACACATTTTGGGTTAAAAATGCTGGATAGTCAAATTCCTAGATAAATTAACGTCTAAATTTATTTGGCAGAACAAAATACCAAGAGTGCGCCTTAAAATTTTAATGTCCGCTAAGGAGAATGGGGGCTTAAATTTACCAAATTTCAAATGCTACTATTGGGCTGCCCAAATAAAAGCTATGGTGGCATGGATCATTCGTGATCCGGAGTCACAGTGGGTCTCTATGGAAGAGTATTCTGTGTCAGGAGTCTCTCTCTCTCAACTCCCATTTCTCAACCTGCAATCTCAGAAAAAAATAAAAATGACAAATGTATGGGTCAAACATACTTTAAAGATTTGGAATAAGGTCCAAAAGCAGTTGAAGGGAAAGACTGCTTTATCTCGAGCTATAACTATTAATGGAAATATTGAGTTCCTTCCATCTTTATCAGACAACAGCAGCTTTCGGGGATGGGCTGAGAGGGGTCTCCTCACAGCGGATCAATTGTTTGACAGAAATGTAATTAAAACCTTTGCCCAATTAAGAGCAAAATTTGTTAAGTTACCCTCCAGTTATTTATATAAGTATTTTCAGATAAGGAGCTATGTAACAAAACATGATGATTGGGAACTGATCAGAAGAGAGCCTACAAATATAGAGAAGCATTTTATTAAGTTGATTGAAAATGGTGGTGTAATGAAAAAATGGTGTCCTTGATGTACAAAAAATTGTTGATTGACATGTCAGATAATACACAACACATAAAACAACAATGGGAGATGGAGCTGAATGCTTCCTTGGATGACGATGTTTGGGTTGACATTTGCTCTGGATGTCATAAAGGTGTGGGCAGTCAGGTTTGGAGGGAGTTTGATTGGAAGACAAAAATCAGATTTTTCAGGACCCCGTTAAAATCTTTCCTCACCAAGAGTACTATGAATGACAAATGTTGGAGAAACTGTGGATTGGTTGGTGATCAAACTCACATCTTTTGGGACTGTCCCATTATACACAACTTTTGGAAGGACATTAAGGACATTTTGGAAAATCTACTAAAAGTGAACATCTCTTTTGACTCCCAGACATTTTTACTGGATATATTTCCAGACAATCTTTCTCAAGACCAAGCATTTCTTCTCCACCTCCTCTTAATGACAGCAAGGAAAATGATAACAATCTGTTGGTTAAAACCTGAGCCACCCACCGTTTCACAATGGATACAAAAGATAAGACAAGTTTATTTAATGGAACGGTTGACAGCACAACTACAATTAAAAACCTCAGTTTTTGAAAGAAGATGGGGTCCTGTTATTGTCTTTTTGAAATAGGACATAAGCCTATGCCTTAAATTGTTTATGTTGTTGATTGTAAATAATGTATGAAGCCCAGTCTCAGAACAATGTTTTTTTTTTTTTTTTTTTTTTTTTTTTGTGTGTATACAGATACACAATAAAGTAAAAAAAAAAAAAATGCTGGATAGAAATGCCAAGATGCGCATTAATTCTAAAAATGTGCACAACAAACCATTGCACTCAATTGAGGTGGAGACATTTTTTATTTAATAAGAAAGTATGCGCATACCGGTAATCTACAATGTAAAAACATTTCCGAATTAATTACACATTTACTGAATAGAAATCGAAAGAAACTTTTTCCACTAAACTCATTGCACACAAGCTTCTTTATAATGGAAAAAAAGTTATTTATATTATAAAATGTTTTTTACATGGCATCATTGTGAAAACTTTCTTTTGGGACCTTTATTTTAAAAATGGGACCTTTTATGAAAAATTTACTTTTATATTGTTTTTGAACATATGTATGTGTCTGCAGTGTGTGTACACAATCACTCTATTATTTTCCTCATAGATCTGAAACAGTGTCTCAAAATGTGCTGTTCAGGAATGTTCTCCAATGTGATGTCATGTTTAGGCCCCGCCCACAACTGCTGACAGGCTCCTCCCTCTTTGCATAGACTCCGCCCTGAGTGATCTGTGTGTCATGTTTACCTCCTCGCCATGGGTGTGTTTCCCGAAAGCATCGTGGGCTGACTATGTTCGCAAGTTCTGTCGTTATCATCAGTTCAACGAGTCTGTGTTTCCCGAAACCATCGTTCCGATGAACATTCGCAAACAGCATCGCAGAGTCGTGTGTGTGTGAGAGACAGCATCGCGGAGTTGTGTGTGTGATCGACAGCATCGCGGAGTCGTGTGTGTGATCGACAGCATCACGGAGTTGTGTGTGTGAGCGACAGCATCGCGGAGTTGTGTGTGTGAGCGACAGCATTGTAGAGTTGTGTGAGCGACAGCATCGCAGAGTTGTGTGTGTGAGAGACAGCATCGCAGAGTTGTGTGTGTGAGAGACAGCATCACAGAGTTGTGTGTGTGAGAGACAGCATCGCAGAGTTGTGTGTGTGAGAGACAGCATCACAGAGTTGTGTGTGTGAGAGACAGCATCACAGAGTTGTGTGTGTGAGAGACAGCATCGCAGAGTTGTGTGTGTGAGCGACAGCAGAGTTGTGTGTGTGAGCGACAGCAGAGTTGTGTGTGTGAGAGACAGCATCACAGAGTTGTGTGTGTGAGAGACAGCATCACAGAGTTGTGTGTGTGAGAGACAGCATCGCAGAGTTGTGTGTGTGAGCGACAGCAGAGTTGTGTGTGTGAGCGACAGCAGAGTTGTGTGTGTGAGCGACAGCAGTGTGTGTGAGCGACAGCAGAGTTGTGTGTGTGAGCGACAGCAGAGTTGTGTGTGTGAGCGACAGCAGAGTTGTGTGTGTGAGCGACAGATCTCCTGCGGTCAGAAGCAGTTTCTAGTTTTCATGACATCTGGACTCAATAAATCGTTATCATGAGCAAAATAATCAAGCTGACATTCAGTACAACCTGTGTCTTTTATGTAGAATACATACATATGTAATTCACGTCTTTTAGTTTGTCAAGAGTTTTAAAGCGTCGTTTTTGAAGAGTGCGCGTGTGTGAACGAGCTCTAGTGTGTAAGAACGAGTCTATGATTGAATCTGGAAATAAAGCAAAATAGCTGAGAAAAATTAGAAATGTCTGTAATTTATAGCAAACATCTAGCATTAATTAGATCTCAGTTTGATTCATATTAAAATTCATATTAACAGCATATACAACAGTAGGTTTTGTATATTACGCTGCTTTCACTTTAATACACAGATCTAATACACAGATCTACAATACACATGCATTTTTTCCCCTGCTTTTTACATTCACAGACATAAACGACTGTGTTTATGAAGTTTGTGTGTTTTTGACATAACTTTGTGTGTATTTGACCCTTTACAGTTTTTTCCAATTGCTAACACACAATTTTGCAAACTAGTCTGGTTTTATCAAAATACTTAACACAATTCACAAAACCACACACCCAAACTGCAAAATACCTCATATCTCCTGCAAAATGAAGCACTGCAACCGAAACTACACACAGCATTATCAAAATCAAACTTTTGCATGAAATGGCACACACTTCATTCATATTACCAGATTTTTGTCTAAACAACTACACACTGTTGGGCATAATGAAAAGCACTCTCATCTTTAGTATGCTTTGCCATAATACTAAAATAGTTCAAATTATAGAATATTCTTTATAGAATATTCTTTAGATTGTTCACATGCACAGCAATATTTGCAGATACACACACATGCTGTTGAAATTATTTTTTATAATAATTTTTTTATACAAGTCAGTGCAACATATGCACAGCAGATATACACTCACCTAAAGAATTATTAGGAACACCATACTAATACTGTGTTTGACCCCTTTCGCCTTCAGAACTGCCTTAATTCTACGTGGCATTGATTCAACAACATTCTTTAGAAATGTTGGCCCATATTGATAGGATAGCATCTTGCAGTTGATGGAGATTTGTGGGATACACATCCAGGGCACGAAGCTCCTGTTCCACCACATCCTTGAGATCTGAGTTGAGATCTGGTGACTGTGGGGGCCATTTTAGTACAGTGAACTCATTGTCATGTTCAAGAAAACAATTTGTAATGATTTGACCTTTGTGACATGGTGCATTATCCTGCTGGAAGTAGCCATCAGAGGATGGGTACATGGTGGCCATAAAGGGATGGACATGGTCAGAAACAATGCTCAGGTAGGCCAGGGCATTTAAACGATGCCCAATTGGCACTAAGGGGCCTAAAGTGTGCCAAGAAAACATCCCCCACACCATTACACCACCACCACCAGCCTGCACAGTGGTAACAAGGCATGATGGATCCATGTTCTCATTCTGTTTACGCCAAATTCTGACTCTACCATCTGACTGTCTCAACAGAAATCGAGACTCATCAGACCAGGCAACATTTTTCCAGTCTTCAACTGTCCAATTTTGGTGAGCTCTTGCAAATTTTAGCCTCTTTTTCCTATTTGTAGTGGAGATGAGTGGTACCCGGTGGGGTCTTCTGCTGTTGTAGCCCATCCGCCTCAAGGTTGTGCGTGTTGTGGCTTCACAAATGCTTTGCTGCATACCTCGGTTGTAACGAGTGGTTATTTCAGTCAAAGTTGCTCTTCTATCAGCTTGGATCAGTCGGCCCATTCTCCTCTGACCTCTAGCATCAACAAGGCATTTTCACCCACAGGACTGCCGCATACTGGATGTTTTTCCCTTTTCACACCATTCTTTGTAAACCCTAGAAATGGTTGTGCGTGAAAATCCCAGTAACTGAGCAGATTGTGAAATACTCAGACCGGCCCGTCTGGCACCAACAACCATGCCACGCTCAAAATGGCTCTTCTGACATTCACTTTGGAGTTTAGGAGATTGTCTTGACCAGGACCACACCCCTAAATGCATTGAATCAACTGCCATAACACAATTATGCTCACAAAAATACAGTAAACTGAAAAATAATATATAGAAAAAATATATAGAAAAAAAGAGGCAACAAATTTATTATAACAATAATTCCATTGTTGTAAAAAAAAAAGGTGCTCATCTATAGTCTTTTCATAGTGCTAACATCCTGATTGAAGTGTTAACAATTAACCATTGAGGTGTTTGGCCAGGTGACACATGTATTGACCAATTAGCTCATGTAGTGTCATTTTACAGTTTTTTTCGATTGCTTAAGCACAATTTTGAAAACAGGGCACAACCCTTTTTGAAAACACAATTAACACAACCCTACACCAAAGTAGCACAACACTTCAGATCATTTGCAAAATGGAACACTTTTGTCAAAACTATTCAATGTCTTATAAAAACCTTATTTTGTTGTCATAACATAAACACAACCATCATATGGTTTGACTCTGTTTGAATCAGTTAAACACTCCTGTGTTCAACCTAAAACACTTTTAGCATTTACAGAGAAAGTGAAAAAATAAATTCACCAACACCACATGACACAAATTTTGCAGACTAATGAAAATATTTCTTTCTTTTCATGTACTCAAGTCAGTCAATACTGAACATTTCAACAAAAAAACATTTTCCAGTTTTCATACAGTTTCATACTGTAACAAATTACATATCCAGTTCAGTACTAAACATCTCTCCGCCTAGCTGGTTCTGGCCACAGGGCCTCGTCAACATCACAGGCTATATTTTCATTTGCAAGGCAACGTGGGAATAATCTTTTCGAGTGACGGATCCACCCTTGTATGGATGCTGCTTCAATTTGATCACATGCTTCCTCCATAGCTTGAATGAGGGGCATCTGGACATAGGGCCGGAGATCATAAACCTTCCACCGCCATGTTGAGAAGAACTCCTCGATGGGGTTTAGGAAGGGGGAGTATGGTGGAAGATACTGAACTGTAAATTGTGGGTGTTGATGAAACCAGTTTTGGACCAGAGCAGAACGATGGAAAGCTACGTTGTCCCAGATGACAATGTATTGTATCTGGTCCCTTTGGTTTGCTGCTGTGCTAATATTGTGTAATCTGTCTAAAAATGTAAGAATGAGGACAGTGTTGTAAGGACCCAGGTTGGCATGGCGGTGGATGACCCCATTCTGTGTAATGGCAGCACAAAGGGTAATGTTACCCCCACGTTGCCCTGGTACATTGACAATAGCCCTGTGGCCAATGATGTTTCTTCCCCTTCTTCGCACTGTTGTCAGGTTAAATCCAGCCTCATCAATGTATATAAACTCATGCGGGACTTCCTCCGCATCCATTTGCAAAACTCTCTGAAATACAGCAAAAGATCACATTGTGTAGATCAATATACTGTAGGTCTGCTATATAGTAAAATTACATGTACAGTAAAAAGGTTATGTGTGCAGTACACAATACTACAGTCAGTGAACAAAACGTACCACCACATATCCACGCCGCAGGACCTTCACCCTGTCTGTATTTCTTTCAAATGGCATACAGTTGTTTCATCAGAACTTGATGTTTTTTAAGGATACGGGGTATTGCTGACAGAGAGACCTGTTGGACATTATTGAAAATGAGGTGATCATTGACAATATGGGCTTGAATTTCTCGAAGTCTGATTGCATTATTGGCCAAAACGAGGTTTATGATCTCTCTCTCTTGCTCCTGTGTGAATATGAGGCCCCTCCCTCCTTGGTGCTCACGACGTTCAATCCTATGTTGGCCAAACAAAATACAAAGCTTACTGTAAAATGATACATGCAGTAACCAATGGATTTTCTGTTGATTGAAGAGAAGTTTCTCACCTGTGCTCTTGACGAAATGTCCGAACTATTGATGCCACCGTGTACCTGCTTAGGTTAGGCTGTACTCTCAGTCCAGCCTCCCTCAGTGTTAGTCCGTGGTTTATTACATGGTCCACAATTGTTGCACGAATTTCGTTACACAGATTTGGTTGTCTTCTTCTTTGTGCATGTCCTACCACTCCTCCAGGTCTTCCTCTTCCTCTTCCTCTTCCACCTCCACCTCCACCTCCACCTCCACCTTCACCTCCACCTTGTTCTCTCCGGATTCCCCCTCTCATCCGCACTCTCCCTCTTCCTCTTCCTCTTCCTCTTCCTCTGACACCGTCCATTTTGAAGACAGGTGAACTTACCTGTTGCCTTTTTATAGTACTTAAATCTGATTGGTGTGTCTACAAATAAGCACCAGTGTGTGTGCACACCTGGTGGCTGTGTTTAACCAATTGGTTCATGGGTGTGTTCATTTGAAAGCCTTTGCTTTGAAATTGCAAGGAAATTACATCATGATAAATTTCTGTGTCAAATGCATACAAGTGTGTTTAGTGTTTTGCAAATCACTGTGTGTAATGTTTTGCAAAAAGTGTGAAGCTGACAATGTGCTTACAGTTGTGCAAATCTAGGCCGGTGTTTTGCTCCTTGAATGTAAGGTTTTGCTAATTGTGGGAAAGTTCTAATTTTAGTGTGTAAGCAATGGAAAAAAACTGTAAATGGCGATGTTTTGAAATGACAAACAAGTGACTTTATGTCAGATTGTTGTGTCTTATGCAGAGAACCATGTTCAGTGCATTTAAAAAGTGCCATTTTGAATTGCAAAATGTGTGTAAAGCAGAAAATGTGTTTAGACTTTTGGAAACTTGATAAGAGCTTTTGCTCTCTGTGTGTCATTTTAACTAATTGTGCTGTGCGTGTCATTTTAGTGTGTTAGCAATTGGAAAAAACTGTAAGCACAATGAGACATGAAAAAAACATAGTTTCATACGGGTCTGACATCCATCTTTCTGTGCGTGTGTTTCAGATGTGTGCGCTCAGAAAACCATGTATTATATTTGATATAATTGATTATATTATATTTGATTAGATTGATATAGAATGCAGTCAGATATGAACTTTCATGAGGACATGTCACATGAGTGTGACTGCGATAGAGATGATAATCAAAACCAAACTCATGTTTTCATTTTTCCAGAGTATCTGAGTCACTGTAAAGGCCCTGCCCTTTTCTGGATAAGGGGGCGGAGCTGCATCTCATTTGCATTTAAAGTGACATGTACGAAAACAGCATGTTTTTCCATCCGCTCAAAAATGGTAGTTTACAACATGATATAATAAACGATATGTGGGGTATTTTGAGCTGAAACTTCACAAACACATTCTGGGGACACCTAAGACATATTACATCATGCAAATACTCTATGAGGCCTTATTATTGTCAATGTATCCATGTAATTTGAATGGGTCCTGGGGGGGAACATGCTATGAATGATGTCTTGTTTTTTTTGTTTTTTTTGTTATTGTGTATTGTCATGTTTTGAGCATGTGTGGCATTGTTTGTTATTTTCAATCAGTGATTGAAAGGATCCCCTTGAAAATGAGATGAGATCTCAAGGGGCTATCCAAAATAAAAGAATAAAGAACATCTTGTAAAAAGGGCCATAATATGTCCCATTTAAGAGCGTATAAAGAAGCTGTTGTGCAATGCAAAGGTTCAATGAATGTTGAAGTTTCTTAAAGAAAAACTTTCCTTTTTAAGAGTGTGCAAGTCTTGTCTCCAAGAGGAACATCAGTCATAATTTGCATTCAGACAGAGGATGTCTGTGCAAACACTTGCTGAGCTGAAGGGCTCTCTGCGTCCCGGAGCAGTGCTTAGATCACATCTACTCTGCCATATTCTTATTTGACAAAGACAATCGTTGAGTGTTCTCCGCTCACGTTGAGCCTTCAGTGTCCGCTGTGAGACTCGCGCTGGAAATGACTGAGCAGTTTGTTCACTCGCAGGGATGTTTATAAGCCATTATCAGTGAAGATAATGACCGTTGCTTGACAGTAAGACAGTTAGGATATATTAGTGCACTTGGCTCTGTGAATGACTGAAAATACTGTCTAAAAGGTCGAATTTATCGATCTGCTCTACCTCCTGCTTTGAAATGAATTGATAGAGGCTCCGGCAATTAACTAAAAGCAGCAAAAGAGCGATGCAATTCATTTGTGCCTCTTTTCTCCCCATTAAATCAGTTTCTGTGTGGAGGAAACCACAGGAAAGTTCCCTGTACAATGCAGTTATTTAACATTATTTATTATAGAGAACGCATACTTAACAAATTATTCATGCTAATAAGATTCTATGACAAATGTGTTTAATATTATAGACAAATTGGTTCACACTGGGAGAAGATTTGTGTTTTCTAAAGCCAACATCATTCACAAGTTCTTCTGCAGAATTTAGAGCAACTGGAAATGTGTTTGTAATCACATAAATCATTGAAACAAATTAAATTTAAAACAGATTAGGAATTACTTATTTATCAGTAGTCCGAAGCTTAAAAACAGAAAATATGATAAAATGATAGAAGCAGCTTTAGTGTTTAGTATCTCTCTTCAAATTGTCGTGTTATTTTACTGTGTTCCATCATGTTTAGCGTAATATCCAAAAGTCTTCTAGTGATCACATGCTTCCATTCAAACACACTTTTGGATGACTGGATAGACTTTAAAATCTTACAATATCAACATATTGACAACACATGTACCTTGACAACAAATATATTTATGCACTTACTTTTAAAATGAATACACCTTTACGAATCTTCCAGAGACTGTCAGAAATGAAACTGCTGACTAACTTCAGTCCAAAAAACAGCAAATGTACTGTATTTATACATGAAATCCTGGAGAAATAGGAGTTTTTCATTGATGCGTTTCACTCATTTATAGATGTTACATGTCTCTGTGTGTGGATACTTATACCTTAACATGTTTTGTCCCCAGAAGTGAGCTAAATATGAAAAAAACTTCTTTGGGGTCATCTGGGACGTCCTTACTTGTAAAAAATAATGTTATTAAACATTTGCACATCTTTGTAAAAGGGTTTGTGTTTAAGATACATTGTATCCGTGTCTGTCTAAACCAATGCCAATGTAAATGCACTAAAACCAAACCTTACATTGTTTGTAATTTTAGTAGTTCATGTTATATTGAAATGTTATGTTTGCATTTTCTATATGTTTGCATTTGTTTTATTACTTAGAATTGCTTAGAAATGCAGTAGACGATTATATAATTTGCACGAGGACTACAACGTGATGAACAGTTATTGATCTCGGATGTATATGACCGTTATATACATGCCTGGAAATACCCACAAATACTAATTAGATCCCACTGGCTGACTTAATAAGGCCAAATGAGTTCACTATTCTCTAAAACCACAAACCCCCAAGCCTTATAATCTCGCTTGACCACAAAATCTATATTTGTGAGAAAAAACTGATGCAAATAACCGATCGAGATTCAGCCACTCATTAAACAACTTACCAAACTTTTTCTTTGTTGCCAAGGAGAAATATGATGGTGAATTTCCTCAATGTCTACTGTCGCAGCACGCATGCAGAACATGTCGCCTTACACGGAAAGACTTGTTATCCTGACATGAAACACCTAAAGGGCTGAGGGAGCAGTGTTGAGATTCCCTCAGCTGTAATGATCCCTCATTAGTCTGCTTCCTTCATGCACACTAGACCTTCCCTGCACTCAGATGTCAGGTGGATGATGGTGAGCTTCAACGCTGCTCGAATAACTCACTGACAACCGTAAAGCAACAGCTTGTTCTTTTTGAAGCAGATCAATTGCCTTTGATGCACATTATTACAGAGCCTGTTTTTCCATGCGGATCTTGAGAGACTGACACAACTAGACATGGACGTTTCCAGTGGATTGTAATGATGTGATGTTGTCGTTGGTTAGTTTAGTAAAGTGTAGAGTCACACATAAACTTTGACTTGTCGTCATAACAACAAGTCGTTAGTTATGTCATCATAACTAACATCATAACCGGCGATCTGGAGCAGGGCTGAATATTATGCACTGCCGGTTGGGTGTTTTTGATGTTCTTGAAAGAAGCCTCTAACAGTATACTTATGGCTGCATTTATTTGATCAAAAGTAACAACATGATATTGTGAATTATTGTGAAAACATGTGAATATATAGTAAAGTGTAATTTATTCCTGTGATCAAAGCTGAATTTTTAGCATCATTGCTAAAAAAGGAAGGAGATGCAAATAAATTACACATTGCTGGGTGTTAGATTTTTTTAGAGTTACTTATTTGCTTTAAAAAGTATTTTAAAATGTCAATGACGTCCTACACATTGTACGACCAGAGATACTGCTTTACGGCAATCCTTCAGTCACTTTGGTGCTATCGCTCTGCACTTCTTCTCTCTCGAGGCATCGACAACACAGCTGACACAGGTAACACAGTTGACAGAGGTAACACCGCTGACACAGGGAACACAGCTGACACAGATATCACAGCTGACACAGGTAACACAGCTGACACAGGTAACACAGCTGACAGAGGTAACACAGCTGACACAGGTAACACAGCTGACACAGGTAACACAGCTGACACAGGTAACACAGCTGACACAGGTAACACCGCTGACACAGCTGACACAGGTAACACAGCTGACACAGGGAACACAGCTGACACAGGTAACAGCTGACACAGGTAACACAGCTGACAGAGGTAACACAGCTGACACAGGTAACACAGCTGACACAGGTAACACAGCTGACACAGGTAACACCGCTGACACAGGTAACACAGCTGACACAGGTAACACAGCTGACACTGGTAACACCGCTGACACAGGTAACACAGCTGACACAGGGAACACAGCTGACACAGGTAACAGCTGACACAGGTAACACAGCTGACAGAGGTAACACAGCTGACACAGGTAACACAGCTGACACAGGTAACACAGCTGACACAGGTAACACCGCTGACACAGGTAACACAGCTAACACAGGTAACACAGCTGACACAGGTAACACCGCTGACACAGGTAACACAGCTGACACAGGTAACACAGCTGACACAGGTAACACAGCTGACACAGGTAACACCGCTGACACAGGTAACACAGCTGACACAGGTAACACAGCTGACACAGGTAACAGCTGACACAGGTAACAGCTGACACAGGTAACACCGCTGACACAGCTGACACAGGTAACACCGCTGACACAGGTAACACAGCTGACACAGGTAACACCGCTGACACAGGTAACACAGCTGACACAGGTAACACAGCTGACACAGGTAACACCGCTGACACAGGTAACACCGCTGACACAGGTAACACAGCTGACACAGGTAACACAGCTGACACAGGTAACACCGCTGACACAGGTAACACAGCTGACACAGGTAACACAGCTGACACAGGTAACACCGCTGACACAGGTAACACAGCTGACACAGGTAACACAGGTAACACCGCTGACACAGGTAACACCGCTGACACAGGTAACACAGCTGACACAGGTAACACCGCTGACACAGCTGACACAGGTAACACAGCTGACACAGGTAACACAGCTGACACAGGTAACACAGCTGACACAGGTAACACCGCTGACACGGGTAACACAGCTGACACGGGTAACACAGCTGACACAGGTAACACCGCTGACACAGCTAACACAGATATCACAGCTGACACAGGGAACACAGCTGACACAGGTAACACCGCTGACACAGGTAACACAGCTGACACAGCTGACACAGGTAACACCGCTGACACAGGTAACATCTCTGACACAGGTAACACCGCTGACACAGGAAACACAGCTGACACAGGTAACACAGCTGACACGGTTAACACCGCTGACACAGTTAACACCGCTGACACAGGTAACACAGTTGACACAGGTAACAAAGGTAACACAGCTAACACAGGTAACAACGCTGACACAGGTAACACAGCTGACACGGGTAACACCTCTGACACAGGTAACACCGCTGACACAGGTAACACAGCTGACACAGGTAACACCGCTGACACGGGTAACACAGCTGACACGGGTAACACAGCTGACACAGGTAACACCGCTGACACAGGTAACACCGCTGACACAGGTAACACCGCTGACACAGGTAACACCGCTGACACAGGTAACACCGCTGACACAGGTAACACAGCTGACACAGCTGACACAGGTAACACCGCTGACACAGGTAACACCTCTGACACAGGTAACACCGCTGACACAGCTGACACAGGTAACACCGCTGACACGGGTAACACAGCTGACACGGGTAACACCGCTGACACAGCTAACACAGATATCACAGCTGACACAGGGAACACAGCTGACACAGGTAACACAGCTGACACAGGTAACACCGCTGACACAGGTAACACCTCTGACACAGGTAACACCGCTGACACAGGAAACACAGCTGACACAGGTAACACAGCTGACACGGTTAACACCACTGACACAGTTAACACCGCTGACACAGGTAACACAGTTGACACAGGTAACAAAGGTAACACAGCTAACACAGGTAACACCGCTGACACAGGTAACACAGCTGACACGGGTAACACCTCTGACACAGGTAACACCGCTGACACAGGTAACACAGCTGACACAGGTAACACCGCTGACACAGGTAACACCTCTGACACAGGTAACACCGCTGACACAGGTAACACAGCTGACACAGGTAACACAGCTGACACAGGTAACACAGCTGACACAGGTAACACCGCTGACACAGTTAACACCGCTGACACAGGTAACACAGCTGACACAGGTAACACAGCTGACACAGGTAACAGCTGACACAGGTAACACCGCTGACACAGGTAACACAGCTGACACAGCTGACACAGGTAACACCGCTGACACAGGTAACACCTCTGACACAGGTAACACCGCTGACACAGGAAACACAGCTGACACAGGTAACACAGCTGACACAGGTAACACCGCTGACACAGTTAACACCGCTGACACAGGTAACAAAGGTAACACAGCTAACACAGGTAACACCGCTGACACAGGTAACACAGCTGACACGGGTAACACAGCTGACACAGGTAACACCGCTGACACAGGTAACACAGCTGACACAGGTAACACAGCTGACACAGGTAACACCGCTGACACATGTAACACAGCTGACACAGGTAACACAGCTGACACAGGTAATACACGTGCTAGAAGAGTTTTTTTTTACGTTCTGGTCCCGCTTCGGATGCCACGATGCCATCAAGTAGTATCTCTAGTCGTAATCAGTCCTTCACTGACCAATCAGCATCATTAGCAGAATGCTAATATGTTATGGGCAACAACAACTCAACCTGTAAGAAATCGAAAGGACACAAGTACTTGTTCATTCAACTTTCGACCTATGACCCATAAACCTACAATCAAATCTGAGATTTCTCAACGGCACTCGGGAGATCGCCCCCAGTGGAACTCTGGTGGAACTACAACCAAAATTGAGTACAATAGGACTTAATAGGGAGTGGCCAGGCTCTCCGTAGACGGGCTCTAATAATATCATTGGTAAAACTTTATTTTGATGGTCCCTTTTAAACGTGCTATTGACTATAAGTAACTTTGCAACTATATGTCAACTAACTCTAATTGGAGTATTATTAGAGTATTAGTAGACTGTCAGCTTAATATCTGCAAACTCTTTATTGTGATGGTCCTCCAACAGACACTCTACTGACTTAATCTAACCCTAACCCTACCAGTCTATTAATACTCTACTAACACTCTAATGAGAGTTAGTAGACATGTAGGAGCAACGTTACTTATAGACAACAGAATGTGTTAAAGGGACCATCAAAAGGGACCATCAAAATCAATTGAAACCATATCATTTTTATCAGGGCCCTTTAACAGCAGACACTCATGCGACGGACCACGTGATCAGCGCGTTCCCATATCATAGGATCACAAAACTCACTCTTCCACCGTCAATAAATCGCCATCCGGATGTGGGAGTTTTATCACTTTTATCACATGCAAATGTATTTTTTACGGATGTCCACATGAGAAACAATAACCGTCCGAATAAGGCCATAGAGTAATTCTGCACTTCCAGGCGTCCTGCTCCTGCCGAGAGACGGCCGTTGAGATGAATGGGATTGTGCAGAGAGATTTCTCCAGGTGTTATAGCACTCTTTGGATCTCACAGTGAGAGATTGAACCATTATAGGTAGGCCTGATTGTTTGAACTCCAGGATCCACTCTACCCAATATTCCTCTCAACCGACTGCCATCACACACTGAGATGGCCTTTTCTCCGAGTCTATTTGCCGGGGAATGAGTGGTATATCTGACCTTGTGCTCCTCCGGTCTCTACACACACACACATCTGTGCTTGTTGAATTCAAACCACACATGGACAAAACATGCGACAACTTCAGAAGACCCATTCTATACATGAATATCAGATGAAGTCACCAACGTCTCACTGACGTCACTCACTTCTAAAACTTGTCTGCCGCCATCTTGAGTACCTGTTTCGGCAAGATCGATGCGTCAGTCGCAAGGAATTAGCTAGCCATGCTTTCAATATTTTCTGCGGTGGGGTAACATAAATGTAACATAACATAAATCTGCAACGTTCATTATTTTGAATAGAAATCCTCACTCATAAAGCATTCATTCACGTCTTCTCCGGTGTATTCGTGTTCAAATACATGCAATATACAGCATCCGCCAGGGCTGCATCCACACAGCATCCAATGCTGCGCATTTTTGGACAAATAATTATCACATGTTTGGGTAACACTTTATGATAACTGTTAACTGCTCATTAGTTAAGCATGAGTAAACAGTTAATTCATCATTTATAAAGCATTAATAGACATTAATAAGCAGTTTATAAATACAGCTATAAATGCTTTTTTCTTGTTTTATAAGCATATATATAATGTGTTTAATAACTGTATTTTCATACTTTGTTAATGATCAATAAATAATTTCTAAATGAAGTATTACATTATTTACAAACCAGTTATTTAAGAGTTGTCAGTGATTCATAAGATCACTTAGAAAGTGTAAGTAAATGTAGTAAATCGGGTAGTTATAAAGCATTTAGTAGTGGTTAGTTAACTGTTTTTGTGAGCTCATCTAAAGTGAGGACTAGTTATGCCTTGTAAAACATTTACAAAGGAGATTTAAAGGCTCATTTGTCTTCTAAACAAAAAAATGAAACAAACACAACACAGTGAAACAACACAAATCTCCTCTGTAAATGCTTTACAAGGCATGAATAGTCCTCACTTTAGATGAGCTCACAGAAATAGTTAACTGACCACTACTAAATGCTTTATAACTACCCGAATTAACCCTGAATTACAGTATAAATACATGTTAATAAAGCATTTATTAACACACTGAGTAACTATTACTATATGTCTGAATAATAAGATGTATGAATGTACATTTAAATAGTTTATTAATCATTTACTTACACTTTCTAAGTGATCTTATCTCTGACAACTCTTAAATAAATGGTTTATAAATAATGTAATACTTCATCTAGAAATTATAAATTGATCATTAATAAAGTATAAAATACAATTATTAAACACATTATAGATATGCTTATAAATCAAGAATAAAGCATTTATAGCTGTATTTATATACTGCTTATTAATGTCAATTAATGCTTTATAAATGATGAATTAATTGTTTACTAATGCTTAACTAATGATTAATAGTGTGCAGTTATTATAAAGTGTTACCCATGTTTGTAAAATATTTCATTATACAATAACATTTTTATTCATTTTCCACTGAATTATGCGATCTGAAGAGATCAAACAGTGAGATGTGCAGGGATGGAAATTAACTTTTTTGTCCACCGGCCACTGTGGATTGTGGATTTCTAAATCTACCAGCCACTCAATGTTTTTACCAGCCACTTTCTTGTTTTTAATCGACAATGTGTAACTGCATGTGAAATTAGGCTACTACAAGATCTACAATAGCTACTTAAGCAGTTTATTTAAGCTCGAGTCTCAATGAAATACTGGCATTTTCTCTTTCTCTCTTATAGCCTACACACACAAACCATGTACTGATATTCATTTCAGTTCGCATATGAGGAAAAAAACAATGTCGGCACTACAATATGCTTTAAAACTTTCACAGACACATCAAACAGAAAGCAAAAAACCTTTCTTTAAAGTGAATTTCGTTTTGTATTAATTGTATTTTAATTTTAATCAATGTTTCATCAACCTATTGCCTGGATTTAATAAATAAAAATTAAATATAGCAGACGATATAATCACGAAATGGATGCGCCGGCGCATGAACTGGAGCTCGTCTCATAAATGAACCGAAACTCAGTGTACAAGGAAGCCTCTCTCACAGACATGTCTACTTTTAAACAGAACTGCTTATGTAATCCGTCATTGCATTTCTCTCTGGCGCGGTCACTACTGCGAAGACCGCGAGTCAGCATCGTCAACTTCATCTTTGCAACTGACACAGACAAAGAAAAGACTTGTTTATTAATAAATAATTAAAATATCTCCTTGCTATAGTTTACATATTCATAATCATTACTTTTGCTGGTTCTTTGTGACAGATTTTAGGAGCTTTATTGGCAGCGCCACGCCGCCACCCTTAGGCTACATGAGCGCATCACCACACACACCAGAATAGCCCTGCTTTTTTTTTTGTTTTAGTTTTTTTGTTAAGGATTTGTTTACTGTGTGTGTGATTCATTTAATGGAAAGCACATTCACTGAGTTGTCTTGCTAATCAGTGTCTGCTCGTTTATTCAAACTAATTTGTCCTATAACAGACGAACGTCGCATGATGCTATTTTTGTTTACCCGCCACGGTGGCCGGCCGCCGGTGGGTGAAGCGAGTTTACCCGCAACAACACAAAATCACCCACATTTGGCTGGTGGCGGGTGCTAATCTCCATCCCTGGAGATGTGTCTCCTCTTCCTGATTTGCGTCATTTATGATTTCAGCGCACGCTCATTCGCTGTACAGCTGTCAATCATCTACAAAGCTAAAGTAACATCTCTTCACCTGAAACAAGAAGCTAATAAATGTACGATTTGAAGTATGTGATTTGTGTGGGATTTTCCTGCGATTGGGGTATTTTCAAATGAATAAAGAATGTTTACAGTATGCATGCTAGGTAAGGATAGCCCATATAGCTTCATATAAAATGCTAAATATAACATATTTCAAAAAAAATGTTTGACTTCAAACCATTTTAAACCGCGACCGGAATATAATACAAATACTCGATGGTGTTTTAAAGTGAGTTTTAAGTAAAACTGTAATATTAATCAATTAAATTGTCATGTAGCTTTATGCTACCTGTTGTGCTAATGCACCTGCTGCAGGAGCTATTCTATTCATTACAATATATATTTTTTAAGAATTCAAATAATGTTTTAAAAATAGTTATTTTTTTGTTTGTTTTCGAACAAGACTTAAGATAACAGGTTTGTCAGTACCATAGACAGTACCATATAATGTCTAATGACAGTACACGGTAACTTAGGTACTCAAAATAGCGGCAATCAAGTGGAAAAAGAGCCGATGACGTAAGAGGTCACGTGACTGATATTCATGTATTGTTGATATTGTCTGGCATAATCCGTTACTCCATACTTATTATTCTGAGGTTCTAATAAGTTACACAGACTTATAAGATGTTGATTTTCTATTAGACTGTACTTTGGGTTCAGTCATAGCAGATTAGGCCTAATGTGCGTTTCAGCCCCATTTTGCGCTCTTCCCAGCATGCACCGGGTAATGAATAATTCATATAAGTGCTACAGTTTTGTTTACACTGTTGGTGATTTACTTTTCAAGTTTAGCGCCAGTGCAAACCTTCTTTTGGTGTTTAAAAACTACTGTCAGGATTTAAAGACACGCAGTGAAAAATTAGCGCTAGAAAGGCGTGGTCAGGGTTATTTTTCCTGATGTTATTGCATATGCATTTGTAGGAGTTTCTCTTTCAGACACAGTATTTATGGGAGGAGAGCATTTAAATGAATCACACATGGTGATTTACTAAGGTCAGTGTACTGGTGTTTGCGTCATTATTTACCACCCAAAAAAGCACGTCTAAACAAGACGCTAATTTGCGCTGCTCTTGTTAGATTGTGTTGGTCATTATGGAAATGATCCGGCTGTGTTCTTTAATGTGTGTGTCATCAGTAGATCACGAGCTGAACTTTCCCATCGGCGCTTTATTGCACTCCTGTTTAGTGCAGTTTATTAAATCTGACCCATAGTTTGTTTCTCTATTAAAGTGATCAGGTAGTTGATTGTTGCCCTTGTTGTATACCGCTTATCATAGAAGATGCTAAAGCTGAAGCACAAATGTAATGCATGTGACATCATGCACTACTTCATGGGAGACATTCTGAAAAGTTGATTACTATTTTGCTGTATGGTTACAATCCAACAATGCTGGTCGGATTGATGGTCTTACAATGCAATTTGATCTTTTTCATAGATTTGCCAGCCGCCATTTTCATGCATTTTGGCTGCAGATTGAACCTGCCACTAGGAGAATTGGCCCACCATGTAGACCAGTAGGTTTGGGGTTAGAATTGTTGCATTTTCACAAATAAAAAACATGAGATTTAAATATTTACAAATGTTTTATTATTTTACGAACACAACTCTGCCTGGCATTTATTTGTGAACTGCCTTCTGTGCATTTGTAAATCGCTGCACACATTTGTGAATTGCTTCTTGTGCATTTCTAAATCCCCACGCATCTGTGGATTTTGAAACACTTCTATCGTCAACGTGCAAATAAATCCACAAATAAAAGGATTACTCAAGCCAATCAGATAACAGCCACATTGAGATTTAAAAGGCAAAATCATAAGTTCTGTAAATTCTTACATCGTGTCTATCCCGTGCGAGTCTATCTACACTGGGAAAAGCGAATGTACAAATCATTTATCCTCCGTGTAATTGCGTGTAGTAGCCGCTACTTCAGAAGTAGAACAGGCATCCGTTTACCATCAATGAATCCCCGTGTGGCGCTGAGCCGCGTCCAGTGTAGACAGTATATTCATATATCAATATGAGACTAGTGACTAGTCAATATTTGGGAATTTATAGTTTTGTGTGAAACTCTTTATATTTATTTCTGAATATTAATCTATTTATTTGGAATAATGCAACAATTCTAACCCCATAAGTAGGCATCTGATTGTCTGTGTTTTTATGTTATGTAAACACAAACTTTTATTTTGGATGCGATTAATCGTTTCACAGCCCTAATTATTATCTATTATCTATATATATATATATTAGTACTGTTAACCTTACTGCTACTACATTGCACATATCTGTGCATGTTGGTCATACATTGCTCATATAACATAGCCAAATATATATATATATTTATTCACATTGCTTTTTTTGGACTTCTGGTTAGACACAGACTGCATTTTGTTGTCTTTGTACTTTGTACTCTGCACAATGACAATAAAGTTGAATCTAGTCTAATGCTGTTACAGAAATTTTGTCTTGTACAATGTACAACGATTACTACTTGTCTACCAACAGAGCCGTCGTCTACCGCTGGTTGATGAGTTGTTCCTCTTTTTGGTCTATCTGTGGGTCTGAAGGAGAAGGATCTAGGATCCACTTCAACGTTCATCAGTCAACTGTTAGAACAATTAGAACCTGGGTTAATTTTCTGTACACAGTTTTGTGTGCTGTGGGCATCTGGATGTCCCTGATGCAGTGCGTGCCATGATACCTAGTGTGTTCGAAAGGTACTCTGACACACAGGAGATAGTAGACTGCTAAGATAGTAGACTGCACTGAACTAAAATGTCAAACCCCTTCCTCACTGCTTCTTCAGAGTGAGATGTACTCCCGGTACAAATCTCACACCACAGTAAAGGGAATGATTGGTGTGTCCCCACTCGTACTGTACTCGGGTTCTGTTAGTGATAAAGAACTGTTTAAGCAGTCTGGAATCATCCCTTTACTAGATAAAGACATGGCTGTAATGGTTGACAAAGGCTTCACAGTTGATGATTTAGTACCGGGTAAAGTACACAGACCACCTTTTCTGGGAAAGAAGAGGTTTTAGCTACTCAGGACATTGTGCGGCTGAGAATACACGTGGAGAGAGTGATTAGGTGCATTAAAGAGAATAAATTGTTTGATTCCATCATCCGTCTGACTATAGCTGGTAGTATCAACCAGCTTTTTGCAGTAGCCTGCCTTCTATCGAATCACCAGAACAAGCCACTGGTCAAGGCTTGGGCCAAATAGATGATCTAAAGACATTTTCGTATGAGTTTTTTCATATTCGTGATTCGATGGCTCTGAATGGTCAAAACACAATTCAAAAACCATTCAAACTGCTTGCTACGGATGCGAAAAACAGAAAATCGAACTCGATCCGATTTTTTTTTTTTATGACGGACGAAAGTTTCGGAGGCGGTGTGTAAGCGTGGTTTACATAATGTGAGGTCGTATCTAGTTTTTAACGTGCGAAAATTTCGGACTCAGTGTGCAAGGGCCTTTAGTCAGTGTTTTTCAATCCTGGTCCTGGGGATCCACAGCTCTGTGCATTTTATATGTCTTCTTTATCTGACACACCCAGTTCAGTTCATAGAGCTCTTTCCTAACGAGCTGATGATCTGAATCAGGTGTGTTTAATGAGGGACACACACACACTGTGCAGAGCTGTGATTCCACAGGACCAGGATTGAAAACCACTGAGGTGCCTATTGTAAACCGAACCATTGTACCTATTGTAAATACATTTGTACATTTGCACGATTGATAAATGTTTGCAGATTTTTTTTTTATTCTGTCAAATAAATGTTGTGCCCAGTACCTAACGTCTGTTAAAAGTCAGGTACTTGGGCATATAAATATTGAAACAATAACGGTCTGCCTTCTTTCGAATGACTTTTGTGACCTCTGGGTCAACAACTATATGTTGGACTATCATGTCTTCTTGGGCACAAATGACAGTCACACCATGCCATTCCTGTAAGCATCAGTTGCCCCTGCACCTGCCAGCTGTACATGTGGCTTTCTTTTAACAGCAGTGTTCCTTCTTGCATGTTTAGATATTCGCAGTCTACGTAGCTGGTAACGTTGGGCACTTGATCTAAACTAGGCCAAAGGTGGCTGTGCAAGAGTGCCATCTGGTGAGGTGCCAAGCCACGGGCGTCAGGGTGAACATTAGGCCACAGGGCATGAAGTTAACGTTCCTTATTTTGCAGTATTCTTGTGCTGCCGAAAACTCCATATCTGCACCTGTTTAAGTAAAATATATTTTTAAATTTGAGTTGAATGGTCGCTATAAAGTGATCATAATGAAATGAATGTCATGGGTAACTTATAAATGGACAGTTGTGTGTGTGTGCACCTCTTTCATCTCGGCTGTCCTTTGAGGATGCGTTCAGCCAGAGATCTCCCCTGACACAGCACACCTCCCTGAAGTGAGAGGTTATTCGAGGCCTGCACAGCTGATGCACTCTGAAGTTCCAGCCTGGTTGCCACCTCAATCTTTCTTGCCATTTCAATTGTGACTTTCAAACTTTTCAGGTGGAAGTGTTGTTCCTCGGTTAGTTCATGTGCCCAGTCGGTCCGGGCAAGACGTGGTAATCTGTGGGAAGCTGTGGAAAAGGTGGAACAGTAGTAGTAGGAGTATACTTTATTGTCCTCGAAAGAAAATGTGTTGTGGACTACAAATAACATACTTATGGATATTTATTACCTTACTAGGTAATATCGGCTGCTGTTAAGAAAGAACGCTTCCCTTTTGGGCTAAGCGATGTCTCCACCAGTGTTTTCTCATCACTGATGGCCATTGTTTCTATGAGGGACATCTCTTCAATCTCAGAGTCTTTGTAAGGGTCCTCAATACATAGCAGAACAAAATCAGATGGGTTCCCAATCACATCCTTGAAGAGTGTACTTCTGTGAGACAAAGTGATTTAATACCCTACTGTGACAAGGTTACAATTATAAAAATAAAAAAAACTTTTATTTTGTACAAAATGGCACATAGTCACACTTGTGGTGTTCCTGGTCAAAAATGACACTCACACACACATTAAAAAACACAAACACATATTCTTTTTCACACCGAGAAATATGATTCTACCCTGAACTGCATCTAATCCATTCATCCATCTGACATTACCACACATGGTACTGTTATTAAAATTGTTAATGTTTTGGAAATAGATCTGTTATTTGATATGTTATATGATAACATGCTGTGCCCGATCTCCGTGACTGCAGTACCGCACCTCTCCTGGTTCCTCCTTAAGCCGGCTCTTGTCATAATCATGCTGTTTATGGGCCCGCTTTCACTCCCTTATGAAGTAAAAAAAAAAGAGTCTCCACTTTTACGCTGCACCTTTAATTTATTTATTTATTTATTTAGAAAAGGGACAGTGTACATGACATTCTTAAATGTAAATGTACCCAATATAGCCCGAAGGCTAGTTTTCATTGCTAGTCCCTTTGCCAGATGTTATATAAATACACACAATAAAACAAAAAATAGAAAATATTGTTATGAGTTAAATATGAATGATTAGGTCTACAATAAAATTAATAATAGTAATAATAATACTAGAGGAGCAGCAGTAATGTTTACATTGTTGGTTATGAAGAAGCCGTTTCTGAAGATTAAGCTTAAAAGAGTTCAGTGATGAGCACTCTCTAATTGGTTGAGGTACAGTATTCCACTGATGTGAAGCTCTGTATGAGAAAACAGCTTGACCAAAGGATGTTCTCCTACGTGGAATTATACAATCCGCTCTAATTGCACCTCTTGTAATTCTGTTTTCAATAGATTTAAATGTAATAAAATCCGCCAAAGGAGGGGGAGCCAAACTATGCATAATCTTATAAACTGAACACACATTTTTAAAGTTGATTATGTTTTCCCAGTTAAACAAATTATACTTATTTAAAATGTGACAATGATGAAAACTGAATTGTTTTTTATCTGAAATTTGAAGTGCTTGTTTGTATAATGATTCTAAGGGTTTTAGGACTATCAAATGTGTATTTGACCAGCTTGTCAAACAATATGTGACATGAGAAAGAATCATAGAGTGGAAATATATCTTTGCTGCCTCATTTGATAAACAATTTCTAATAAACCTAAAATTTACCAAGTTAATTTTGATATTTTTGCTAACTTTTTTTATGTGGGTTTTAAAACCAAGACAGGAGTCCAGATGTACCCCTAGATATTTACATTCTGAAACAACCTGTAATCTTTCTCCTGAAACAAAAATGTCCTGCTTTGTATCAGGTCTATGTCCTTTAGAAAAGAACATACAAACTGTTTTAGACACATTTAACCTCAGAGAATTCTGATTAAGCCAGGATGTAACTTTTACCATAACGTTTGTCAACTTTTTTGCAATCTCTTCTGCATTTTTACCATGTGTAAAAATGACTGTATCGTCAGCATACATTAGAATATTACATTGTTCACACTCCTTGGGTAAATCATTAATATACATTAATTGGTTGATTATTGAAGAACTAATATATTTCAGTAACAGTGTGTCCATACCATAAATGTCCTTAGCCCTTGAGGACCTCAGAGACATGACCCCTCTTTCAACCTCTAACTTAGTTACTGGTCTTAAGACTAAAGCTGTGTCTCTTGCATTAATTGTTTGTAAATAAGGTTGTTGTACAGTAAAACTTTGGGCTATTTTGTCCACTGACTCAACAAAATAATGATTAAGGGTCTGTGCCACGTCAATCGGGCTCTGTAAAAGTGTATCATTAATCTTTAATTCAGTTGGACTTGTTTTAATATTCTTTTGACCAGTCAGTTTTTTAATCTGTCTCCATATTATTTGTGAGTTACCATGTGCATTTTCAATAATTATGATAACGAAATCTGCCTTTGCTTTCCTTAATGCTCTTACTACCTTATTTCTTTACATTACAAATGTATTTCTATAATGGATAATCTTTGATCTTGCTGCTGATTTTAGAGCATTATCTCGTTCCTTCATTAGTTGTTTTATATTGTCGTTAACCCAGGGGAGGGACTGTTTCTTGCACTTGTGTTTCATCTTGATTGAAAAATCACTGATTTAGATTGTATCATTTCTGTAAAGATCTGACTAGATATTTCTACCAAATCTTCCCAGTTCATATTTTCAATTGCTGATTTAAACTCGTTTTGCTTATTTTTTGGAATACCGATGAATTCCTTATTACTGGCATGTGTAGTAAATCGTTTGCTCGTTCATTTTCTCGATATAAGCTCCATATTATGGTCTGACAACCCTGTCATCATATTATATGACTTTATAATTCTCTCTGGTCTGTTGCTAAATATTAGATCAATCTGAGTACTAGTGCTGTTTGTTATTCGCGTTGGACCTTTGATCAGTTGGACTAAATTAAAACCATCAACAACTTGCTTAAGTTTCTTCCTTATAGATGTGTCTTCCCAATTTACATTAAAATCACCCAAAACAATAACTTCCTTCTTAAAATCACATTGACAGAATACGTTCTTAAGTTCATCATAAAAACTGTTGTGCTCGGTAAATAACTATAAGTGTAAAAGACATTTGAGGTGATAAAATCATATTTAAACCTATACATTCTATAATGCTTCTGACCTTAGATCACAAATTACTATTTTTATTGCTGCATACATAGCCTAACTCTTACATACATATACAGTACATTTGCCTCAACCCTGACTGCAGTTCTGGGCTTGTGCCATTGTTGTTGTTCAGTTTCTGTGCAGGCATGAACAGGGGACACCTGGATATTGAGCTCTGAGTAATGAGCTGTCTGGAAGAGTAGTGCAGTCCAAACACTGACTGGGGTCATGACTGGAGGATCTGAATCATGAGCCACTATCTGTGCAGATAAACTGGACAAACATTGACACTATTGTCTCCTTTCAAGTGTTTTGAAGTGAATTTTGAAGTCGTCAGAACAGAATTAAGAATTGGTCTAGTAAGGTTGCTGGGGTAAGTTTGTGGACAAGGGTTTCCTAAAAGTCTACTACAAAACAAGGTGAGGTATAAATATGTTGCAATAGAAAGATTGGTAACACTATATAATAACTGAATGCTAATAAGCATTAGTTAAGCATACAGTAAACAGTTAGGTCACTTAGAAAGTGTAAGTAAATGTAGTAAATTCCGGTAGTTATAAAGCATTTAGTAGTGGTCAGTTAACTGTGTTTGTGAGCTCATCTAAAGTGAGGACTATTCATGCCTCGTAAAGCATTTATAAAGGAGATTTAAAGGCTCATTTATCTTCTAAACTGAAAAAGGAAAAACACAACACTGTGATACTGAACATAGAAATACTAAATGAGGCTTTATAAATGCTTTACGAGGCATGAATAGTCCTCACAAAATAGTTAACTGACCACTACTAAATGCTTTATAACTACCTGAATTAACCCATAAATACATGTTAATAAACCATTTATTAACACACTAAGTAACTATTACTATATGTCTGAATAATATGTATGAATGTACATTTAAGTAGTTTATTAATAATTTACTTGCACTTTCTAAGTGATCTTATGAACCACTGACGACAACTAATTACAGTTTTTTACAGTCGCTAGGACCCATTTTTCAATACTTAAGTCACTTTTTCAAAACTCTTCACACAGTTCTCCTAACCAACTTTCAGCTCGGCACAGCAGTTCATTTCACATTCAAAATGCACTAAAACTACCAAATCACTTCAAACTTATCTCAAATCAACACATTCTTCCATAACACTAGCAAAGGTTGACAGCTAACAAACACACTTTGTCACCCACAAAACAATAACATAAAAAACACTAACAACAGGGAACTTTATACAATGTTTTCCTATGTAAATGCTTTCTTTCTTCTACCTCTCTACTGTTTAGAATTCACTGCAATATATGTTCTACTAGAATGAATCAGACATCATGCAGTTATTATATTTTATGTTTTTGGAGTAATTCCAAAATACAAAAAATTTTATATACACCATCCACCGATACAGATACAATAGGAATCAGCTGTGGTTGGTCCAATTGTATTTATACCATTTAATTTTTAGATTCTAAATATATTTCATTACAATATTACTGTCGAAATGTGGCAAAATGCTGTCTTATTCAGTTTTGTACTATGTCATTGTTTTGAACATAAGTTTAACAGTTTTGAAAACAGTATGTAAGCATGTGCAAATTGTCCTGTCGGTACACAGAGTTTTGGCGGTTGTTGTGTCGAAGTGAGAAAAGAATTAATGTAATTTGAAAGATGTAGTCATTGAATGCATTTTGTGCCAAAGCAATGATAAATGATCCACAGTTTAGCCCACATATACTTCTGTTGTGCTCACTGTGTGAAGAGTTTTGAAAAAGTGACCTAAGTATTGAGAAATGTGTCCTAGCGACTGTAAAAAACTGTAACTGGTTTGTAAATAATGCAATACTTCATTTAGAAATGATAAATTGATCATTTACAAAGTATGAAAATACAATTATTAAACACATTATATATATATATATATATGCTTTTAAATCAAGAATAAAGCATTTATAGCTGTATTTTTGAACTGCTTGCTTATTAATGTATATTAATGCTTTATAAATGATGATTTACTGTTTACTAATGTTTAACTAATGATTAGTAGTGTGACGTTATTATAAAGTGTTACCAAAAGGGTAACTGTCAATCAACTTTGCCACAATTACCTTACATCTCCATTAACAGGTGGACCATAGCCTTTCATCGAGCGTCTCGAAGCTGTGTGTTTACATAGTCGAGAACATGCTAATGTCCAAATCATAGCAGTTGTAGTGTAAATATTTTCGTTCTGAGAGGTTTGATGAACGCATGCTATGCCGTCATTGAACTGGAACAGACTGTTAAAGTGAACAGAATAACCAAACCCATCCCTAAACACATAGCCTATCTCAAGCGGAGGGGTTTTCCTCTGTGTGGACCCGGGACAAGCCTCTCTGACACGACAGCAGTCGACATTACACCAGTCAGATACATAAACGTTACCTAACATAACTAAAGGTTGACCAGCATAAACACACAGGACATCGTAGTAATTATACTGTTGGTACAATAACCCCGTCGCTAAAATGCAGTCTTCATCTGATAGTCTTAGAGCAAACATGACTACTGATAGCATGCAAGTCTAAACTAACTACTGATAGTTAGCTAACGCTATATCGGGTGCCATTAGCAAAAGCTACATATACTAACTTACATACCTTCATAATTATGAATAAATGAGGAGGCGTAAAACTTAAATCCTTTGTCTTACAGAGTCCTCGGCGCTCTGGACGTCCGTTTGGCAGTACGGGGTACATCTGAAATTGATAGTGTGTGACGCTCCTGTAAACACCGGCTATAAAAGGTCGTCATTACTACGCTGTGTTTACCTCAGTAGCTGACGGCCGGAAGTAGTTACACCCGTTTTCTAGAACCCGGGATAATGTTGCGCATAATCCCTATTGTCACTTTTTCAGGGTGAGCAAAAACGCACAGTTTTTGTGTCTGTTCCTTTAAATGCAAATGAGCTGTTGCTCCCGGCACAGGGGGCGGAGCTTGTGTGTGTGTGTGTGTCTGTGTGTGTGCTCTTGTTTATGTGATTTATGAGGACACAAATGTGTATAATGACATGCATATTACACTGGTATTACAACTTACACTGGTTTATGAGGACATTGCATGAGTCGTCATATTTCAAATAGCTTAAAAAACATAAAAAACAATGTTTTATTAAAAATGTAAAAATGCAGAATGTCTCCTGTGATGGGTAGGTTTAGGGACAGGGGCAGTGTGTGTGTGTGTGTGTGTGTGTGTGTGTGTGTGTGTGTGTGTGTGTAAGGGGATAGAATATACAGTTTGTCTAGTATAAAAACCATTACGCCTATGGAATGTCCTCACAAGTATAGCAAAACAAAGCTGTGTGTGTGTGTGTGTGTGTGTGTGTGTGTGTTCACATAGCAGAACCTTCACCAAGTTTGGTACCATTCCGTTATAATGTGTGTTTGAAGAGCACCAGAAGCCTTCAACCTTCAATAAGACGCTCAAGTCCTCAATAATGCCCATTGTAACGGGCTGTTTATATGAGCTCGAGGTTATCTGTATGCATTACTCTGACAGGGACACATCTGTCTACATGAAGATGAGAACAGGTGCACCTCGAACACACACTCTTTCTGACGCCACGCTTCTCCAGCCAGTGTTACGAGCGACAGAGGTCAGAGGTTATAACTCATTCTCCGGCTCAGACAGTGTTCTCGGGGTCAGTAATGCTTTCTCTCGGGCCACAGCACTGAGTCTGAGAGCATTAATCTGGCTGACTCACGGTGTGTGTATAAATTATTTCTTGTAATCTACTAAAGCTGCGGTGGCAACAGAGAGGAATCACTAATTCTCCCTCATTATAAATCAAGCGGCTGCTATAGAGTCAGATCGGCTGAGATGCCCTCGTTCTCTTAGCTCTTTCTTTTTCCTTATTAATGTACATAATAATGTATTTTCTGAATGTACATTAATGTATATAGCACAAAGGTAAAAATTACATAGAACGAAATGATAAAGAAAACAAAGCATCACAAAAATGCATGGGTTATAGCCTATATATACAATATACACACACACAAAAACAGAACAGAAAACTTTAATGAAATAAATTAAACCGTTTAAGATTAATTAAAGGTGCTATATGGAGATTTTAGCGGCCTCTAGCGGTGATGTTTCAGATTGCAACAAGAGCGCTCGTGCTCGTGTGCGTGTGCGATCTCAAGAGCGAGCATTCACTATCTACCGGCCACAGGAGACTTTCAACGCAACGGCGAAAGCATCACACAACATGCTGGAAACTCATGTAAACTCCCACTGCCACTTTACAATAATAGGCTACTTTTATCATCTTGACGTTGAACTAATGCTCCATGCTCGTACCATAATAACGTTAACTGCATTGACGGCGAACTAATGCTATCTAACTTGAGCCAACTAAAGCACAAAATCACAATATATTTCACATGCTTTTAAGTAATGTTAGCTTACCTGTCCAAAAGGAGGAAAGCCAACTCAGGATCTGTTTTTATACCTAAAACAAAGCGGAGGTCTCTCCACAATTCAAAAGCTCTGCCGATGTTGATCCGTGTTTTCGTCCTGAGGCGATCAGAATCACGTTTGGCTTGACGAGTTTCAGCAGATAAAACTTTTTTTTGTTTTTTATATTTTTTTGGAGTTTGTGTTGTGCTGAAGGCAGGTCGTTTTGGGGTGTTATCAGACTCCATGTCGTGAAGTGCCGTCGGTCGCGTAGACTGTATAAGGAGAGAGGCTCGGGAGCGCATGCACGTCACTTCCGATGGATTTCGCTGTAAATCCGACCCGGAGACTTCACATATAAATATGAATACTGGCCTTCAGAGGTAATAGCAAAACCCGACAAGTGGATAATTGTAATGTGTGATTACAAACCCTTCACACACAGGCAATAAAAAAAGGATTCATTGTAGAAGAAAAGTTCCATAGAGCACCTTTAAAGGGCTTTAAGATTGTTAGATGTTGAGATGCTTTGGATGTACAGTTGGACCTCTCTTCTAAACACAATGAATAAGGGATTCTGATGAGTGAACTATTACAGTGAGTGTGACATTTTGCAAGGAGCAATAATAGATATTATTGTATATATATAATAATAAAATACTAAGCTATTAATTCGTTTTTTTGTATATTAAAGTGTATATTATAGAAGCCAAACAGTACATGTAATATGTTAGAAAATCCAACCCAAAATATCTGTGTAAGGACAATCCCAGAAGATATGAAAGCAGATTCATCAGGCCCAACACAAAAAGAACAATTTGTGTCTATATCTGGTTTAAATCTTTTCAAAAAAGCTTTAGCAAGGTAAAATTTGTGTAATAATTTGAATGAAACTTCTCTAACCTTATATTTCAAATGCAGACTCCATACCTCCACCCTTCTTCCACTGCACAGAAGCAGTATTTTTAAATCTAAACATCTTTGGGTATAAAACTATAATCTCAGAGATATATTCCCTAAAATCAAGTCTTATTATCTTATCTTACAGTCTTTTATATGAAACCTATTCAATATTGTAGAGATGAATTTTGAATGTGCTCAATAATACATAATTCTCACACATCCATCCATTATTACATATAGTTTTTATGACTATTATTTTAAAAAAGTAATAAGAATGAGAATGTGTGTCCAAACTTTTGACTTATAAGAACTGCTAAAATGTGTTTCATGCTGGCAACAAATCCAACTGTATCAAACAGATTGTGTGTTTTATGTGTCTGAATGTTAGACTTTGATATTGAAATATGCACAAAAAAAATCATAAAAACATAAAAGGAGGAGGAGTTGTCTGTAGTTCCAGTGAGACTCAGAAACGGATGCTGTTATAAACTAATATAGTACGTTTACTTCCACTGTTTTTATCCCCATCTGTGTACTAATAAATGTGAAATATATTTCTTCTGTACCATTAAAAATAATAATAAAAAAGATGCTCCAAAATGATTTATGATGATCTGTACAGAAAATGACATGGTGTTTCAAGTAAAGGTTTTCGCTTAAAGGCCCAAAAGTGACAAAGCAAGAGCTCATATATTTTATAAATTCATACTAACATTGAAAAAGGAAAACAAGATGGCGTATGTGGCATGCCGTCTGTTCCTTGGCGTATTTGTTTTGGATTCGGTTTCTGTTGTACGTTCTAATGTTATGAGTCAACCAGCTGTGTTAACCGACGATCGTCAAAATTTAAAGGGGGGGTGAAATGCTATTTCATGCATAGTGAGTTTTTTACACTGGTAAAGATTCCCATGCTAAACATAGACAAAGTTTAAAAAATTAAGTTGTATGTTTGATGGAGTATTCCTGTGCCAAAAATACTCCTTCCGGTTTGTCACAAGTTTCGGAGTTTTTTTTTCGAGTATGGGCGTGTGTGACGTCAGATGCGGCGGAATGTCCTTATACGGGTCGTAAGAGCACTTCTCCTGGAGGGCGCGCGCTCCTGTAGTCTCGAGCGAGAGAGCGAGAGCAGTGTGCCCGTTAATGGAGCGCTGTGCTCGGCTTTATGGAAGTCATCGGCTGCACTGCAATAAAGAATGTCACCAAAGAAGTGTGTTTTCGGTTGCCAGGGCAAGACAACCCTGCACAGATTCCCAAAGAACCTAGCGTTAAGGGACCAATGGATGGAGTTTGTTTTTCCAGAGCATCAACGCAAATATAAGTTATACAGTTCCAGTACACTGCTGCTGCTGCTCGTCTTCAGCCTCGGGATCTGATTCGGGATCTAAAATGTATGGCTGAATCTGATTGTTAGCCATGGTTTGTTTTGGGATGTCACAGCTTCCAGACGCTCTGAACGCAAAAGCTTTGTGCGCTCGTGATTATTTAGCTCCGCCCACACGGCACGCCTCCACCCGCTCGTTTTTTTTTCCGGAAAGACTCGGTACAGCCTATCTTGCTTTTATAAATACAATAAAACTAAAGACATTTTGGAGATATGAAGTCAAGTATATTTATATAGTGCTTTTCACAATACAGATTGCATCAAAGCAGCTTCACAGTATCAATCAAAACAACATAACAACGTTCGACCTCCACGTTTGGTAGGGCTGATCAATGGTATTAATGATTGGTTAATTCATTTGAATATCCCCAACTGAGCAAGCCAAAGGCAACAGTGGCAAGGAACCGAAAAACTCCATCAATACTAGGATGCAATCAATTGAAAACATCAATTGAAGGATGCAATACTACTCAATAGGTACTCAAGATTAACATGAGATTATGTTATGTAACCCTTTAAGTCTCAGTGTCGATTCTGCCGCTTACCTTGTTGGAGAAAGCGTTGTAGAAGACACGGGATTCGAGGCGGCCTTTAGTAAATCTGAAGGCAAGCCTAAAGACCCAGACGGGACACGCGTGCATGTTCATTCTCAATTACCATATATCCTGCCCATTAAATCCGACTGACAACTATATGGGCATCATATTATGACACCAAGCGAAGGATTTCAACATGTCTTCTTAAAACCGAATGAAAAATACAAATTTCTCAGATACAGAAATTTAAGTTTTATTATCAGAAGTTCATTCAAAACGCGACATTTTATTTTCAAGCGTATATGGTGGCGTATCAGGTCCTAAAAAAGGAAGCTTGACAGCATATTACAGAAGCAGTTAATGGAGTTTCATCTGTTAAAGTGCCCCTATCATGGTATTTTAAAGTTTCCTAATGTTGTTGTAGAGTCTCCTACAACATGTTTACACGCATCAAAAGTAAAAAAAAAACTGTTTAATTTCCTCACAATATACATTTGCACATCATCACATTTTCCATGATTCTCAAAACGGCTCGTCAAATGAATCAATCTCTCTAAATCCCTCCTTTCCGCGAGTTTATCTGCTCTGATTGGCCAGACAGCTCAGTCTGTTGTGATTGGCCTACCCGTGTACAGCACGCCTCCAGATCCTGAGCGCGTCACCGCCCGCTCTGCGTGTCGTGAGGCTTCTTACACCGTAAACTAAACACAGTAACGAACAATGTCGATTTTACCATATTAATGCGAGCGCGAGTCCGGTGATGAAATATTAGAAGAACTAGTTATTCAATTTCCATCGCAAGGATGACTCGATATTAGTGGGCCACAGCTGATCAGCAGAAGTATTTCAGTTAGACAGTGATAATGAGATTTAGCCAGTTAGCAGGAGACCTACACAATATAAAACTCAAAACTACGTTTTTTGAACACCATCTTTCAAGAGCAAGCGGTTTGTGAATCCTGCATTGAACTCCCGAGATTTGAGAAGCAGTTGTCTAACGTTACACTATAAAATAAAGGGAACACAGAAATAGTTTAGGATTATACTGCTGTGATATCTTGGTAAAGATTTATTTTAACCACTGATTCTTCACATGCTCATCCTTGGGGAGTGAAAAATAACTGGCTTTACCTTCCCATCATGCACAGCGCCGTCTTCTCGACATGATGCTGTCCAGTTCAGGAATCAGCTCCGGTTTAAGGTTTAAGTTTCCCTGCGAGTGCGCACGCAATAACTGGGCGCGGCCAATATGCTAATGTTTCGTATCTACATCACTACGAAACGGCTAATGACTTGTTTCAAAAACAATTCATTTCATAGACTCAGAGTTGACTCTCACTTTTGAAAGACAATTACTTTATATACGGTGCACTTTCAGATATAAAACTTTGCAGGATGTTTTCATTCACTTAGAGCTTTATTACACACTACACGAACAGTCATTTTCAAAAATCCATGATAGGGGCTCTTTAATCGAACAGTCCCAGAAGTAAAAAGAAAAACCGTATGTGATTACTATATATTATATATTTTTTCAAAATGCTGTGTAAATATGTACCTGATTGAGCAAAACGTTCTGATGTTAAACACACTATTTACGCGTGGCTGGGAGCAGGTGTAGATTTCGGTCGTACCAATTAACATTTGGAAAATACGAACATAATAATGAATCAGAAAATTTACGCCAGAACCACTTTACACACGATTTACACAAAAATTCGTTCTGCTTGTGTTTCATGAATGCGACCCATTGTGTTTATCGTACAATTTATATGCGAAAATGAATTTTTACGTGCATATGATACGCACGGATAGGTTTAGTAGTGGTGTGGTGTGCGTGTGTGCACGCGAAAATTGCATATCATATGCACATAAAAACTAATTTTCATGTATAAATGTGCCGGTATTGTGACGAATTTCTACCCCCTGCCAAAGTATTACTCCCCTCGTTGAAGTCAGAACCTGATTGCCTAATCCTAACTCCTCCCCCACATCTTATCGTAACCCCACCCCTAATCCTAACTCCTCCCCCACAGCTAATCCCAACCCACCCCTAATCCTAACTCCACCCCCACAGTTAAGCCTAACCCCACCCCTAATCCTAACTCCTCCCCCACAGTTAATCCTAACCCCACCCCAATCATAACTCCTCCCCCACAGTTAATCCTAACCCCACCCCTAAGACTAACTCCTCCCCCACAGGTAATCCTAACCCCACCCCTAATCCTAACCCCTCCCCCACAGCTAATCCTAACTCCACCCCTAATCCTAACTCCTCCAACACAGCTAATCCTAACTACACCCCTAATCCTAACTCCACCCTCACCCCTAATCCTAACTCCTCCCCCACAGCTAATCCTAACTCCACCCCTAATCCTAACTCCACCCTCACCCCTAATCCTAACTCCTCCAACACAGCTAATCCTAACTACACCCCTAATCCTAACTCCACCCTCACCCCTAATCCTAACTCCTCCCCCACAGCTAATCCTAACTCCACCCCTAATCCTAACTCCTCCAACACAGCTAATCCTAACTACACCCCTAATCCTAACTCCACCCTCACCCCTAATCCTAACTCCTCCCCCACAGCTAATCCTAACTCCTCCCCCACAGCTAATCCTAACTCCTCCCCACAGCTAATCCTAACTCCACCCCTAATCCTAACTCCTCCCCCACAGCCAATCCTAAACCTACCAATGCTAGGGGGGTAATAATTTGGCAGGGGTCGAAATTCGGCACAACACAACGAATTAATAATAATCATCAACGAACACCACTAACCACTCGGTGAGCTGCACAGTTTTGAAAACGAACGTTAAGGGTTGTTTTAAGGACATGTTTGTGCGTGCCCATAGACAGCCACTCTGAAGCGCTCAAAGGCGATTCTAAAAGAGTCAAAAAGTCGAGACAGGACCCATCGTCAACATGTCTGTGTCCACCACTCTAGTTCATCCAAAACAAACTAGAAAATAGACTCAAAGTGCTAAATACCGGAATTCTCCTTTAAGGCAGAGCTTGGCTGAATGAGGTTACTCTGGGTTTGAGGCGTGCTTGTAGAAAAGCAGAGCGTGGGTGGAAGGAGGATAAATTACAAGTGTCATATGATATACTACGTGAGTCTTTATCAGCCTACCAGAATGCAGTTAAGTCAGCTAGAAGAAAATATTTTGTTGATTTAATCTTAAGGTATTACAATACTCCTAATATTTTATTCAATACTATCAATTCAGTGCTAAATTCCACTACTACATGTCCTGTTTTGTCCACCATCACATGTGAGGATCTAATGACAAAAATTGTATGATATTAGGACACAAGTTGTATCTGGTTTATATGATCCCACGGTTCCTCGTTTCACCTCTGCTGTGTTTGATCGATTTTCACCTTTCTTTTGTTTCTTTGACTGAGTTGGGCAGTCAAAACCTACAAATATTCCATCTAGATTAGTTAAGCATGCTTTTGATATTATTGATCCTAGTATATTGACTTTAATTAATAGAAGTTTCAAACAGCAGTAGTTCCAGTGGATTTTAAGCATGCTGTTGTACAGCCTCTTTTGAAAAAAAAGGAATTTGGATCCAAATGTCTTATCTAATTATAGGCCTATTTCGAAACTACCATTTTTATCCAAACATAGTACAGACACGGCCTTGTTGAAAGTTCTACATTATATATCTTGCTGGATATTAGTGCGGTGTTTGATACTCACAATATCCAAGTCTCCCACCTGGAAAAAAACGTGGGAATTCGTGGCATGGCACTTGATTGGTTCAGATCCTTCCTTTCTAATAGGATGTTTTCAGTTAATTTTGGTCAACATCAATCAAAAGTGGCTCCACTGTCTACTGGAGTTCCACAAGGATCCATTCTGGGCCCAATTTCTTTTTCGTTATATACCCTTAGGTTCTATTTTTCTTAAGCATGGAGATCCTTTCATTGTTACGCGGATGACACTGGTGTATTTACCGTTGCGGAAACAGGACAAAAAATATTTTGAGTCACTATTGAGATTTTTACAAGAAGTTAAATCTTGGATGTCAGAGAATTTTCTGCATCTGAATGAAAGTAAAACTGAAATAATTTGGTTCAGGACCCCTGACACTAAAAATTATTTTGATCTGGGCGAGTTAACTCCTTTTTGTAAATCTGCAGTGAAGAACCTTGATGTCCAATTTGATATTTCTTTGAAATTTGACAAACACATTAATTCTGCAGTAAAATCTTGTTTTTTCCATTTAAGATCAATAGCAAAGGTGAAACCGTTTTTGTCCCCAAGTGATGTTGAGAGGATTATTCATGCTTTTATTTCTGTACGACTGGATTATTGTAACTCGCTGTATGTAGGTGTCAGACAAGTACTATTGAATCGCCTTCAATTGGTTATGAATGCGTCTGCTAGACTTTTAACAGGGATTCGTAAAAAGCAGCATGTGACACAGATTTTAGCCTCACCTCATTGGTTGCCTGTGCAGTTCAGAATCTTAAATGACTGATTTTTGTATACAAAGCGTTGCATAATTTAGCCCCACCATATCTAGTGCATCTCCTTCATACACATAAACCTTCTAGGTCTCTTAGGCTGCATTTACACTGCAGGTCTTGATGTCCAAATCCGATTTTCTGACTATATCCGATTTTTTTGACGACCCGCTTACATCATCTTTTAAAAGTGACCCGTATCCGATTTTTGCATTTACACTATACACTGCTGCAACTACCAAATGTAGATGTTCTGACCCCGAAAAGGAAGTAAAACAGCACGAAATGCAATGGATGCAGATGCGAATAAAGTTATCCAGTGTTTTGCTTTCCACAACATTTTGAGAAATCAGCAAAAAAGTCAGCAAAATATTGGTCTCCGTAGCGGAGAAAAGAGAGGAGAGCCCTTGTTGCAGCCTGGGCGAATTTAGTGTATTTATTTCTGTAACAACCATAGAGGTAACAACCCTGCATTTTTGGCTGCAAAATCTCTTCGTCCCAAACAATCAAAAGACATGAAACCTCCGCATTGCTCCGCAGTGCACTGTGTGTATCCTTGTTAAAAGGATCCTCCTTCGCGCCTATAATAAGTCATGTGATCTCAGTTGGTGGTGTCCACCTGAGTTGACGTCACTTTTTTAATGACGTACGACTCGCATTTACTGGGGAATATCCGATTTGTCTGCTTACATGGCACACGCAAATGAACGTGTCCGATTCATATCTGATTTATTACCACAAATGAGTGAGGCCTAAATCCGATCTGAGAAAATCGGAATCCATGCGTTTTTTTCCTGCTTACACGTTCTCCGGTCATATCCGATCTGTGCCAGATGAGAGGAAAAAATCCGATTTGGGTCACTTGAACCATGCAGTGTAAATGGGGCCTTAGATCAGTGCGACATATGGCGGAAGCGTAGACCACCTTGATGGTTGATGCACGCTACAGTGGCGGTTTTGTCTGATCTGACTAGTACGTGTTGACCCTTGAGCAGTGCTCGAAAGCGGTGCAGAGCAAGACGTACTGCCAACAACTCGAGGAAATTGACATGCCACAGACGGTGGGGTCCTGTCCAGGAGTCCGTGGCCGCATGTCCATTGCACATGGCACCCCAGCCCGTGGTGGAGGCATCTGTTGAACAACAACAAGCCTGGAAACTCGTTCCAAGGGCACTCAGGCCCATAGAAAACTGAGGTTCGACCACAGGGTGAAGGTCTGACAGCAGCTCGGAGTAACTGGTACTCGGAGCGTGCCTAGTTGCCATGCCCACCTCTGGACTCGATCGCGAAGCCAGAGCTGAAGTGGTCTCATATGAAGCAAACCGAGCGGCGTTGCTGCGGCTGCGGATGCCATATGCCCCAGGAGCCTCTGAAAGTATGTCAGTGGAACCACACTCTTGTCGTCGAATTGTCTTAGGCAAGTCAGCAGTGACTGCGTGTGCTAGCTCGTAAGCTGCGCGCACATGGCGACCGAGTCCACACTGAGAAAACAGAACCTCTGCACGGAGCAAAGTTTGCTCTTCTCCCAGTTGACCCGAAGGCCCAAACGGGCTAGGTGCCGGAGCACAAGGTCCCTGTGTTCACAAACCTGGACTCGAGAGTGAGCTAGGGACAGCCAGGATGCAAACCCTGTGTTGCCGTAGCGGCACAAGGGCTACCTCGACGACCTACGTAGAGATGCGAGGAGACAGGGCTAACTCGAATGGGAGAACCGCGTACTAGTATGCCCACTCCTGGAAAGTAACCGTAAAAAAAACGGAAACGTGTGAAGGAAACGGTTCAAGACTCGCAGGTCCAGGAAAGGTCATAACCCACCGCTCTTCTTGGGTACAATGAAGTAGGGGCTGAGAAGCCGGACTTCACTTCGGCTGGAGGGGTGGTCTCGATCGTACCTTCGCCAGTAGGGTAACGACCTCCGCACACATGACAGGGGCATAACCACCCACCATGGTAGCGGACTCCCCGGAAGCGGGGAGGAGACCATGCGAACTGAATCGCATAGCCGAGCCTGATGGTTCCAGTGAGCAAGCGGGACACACTGGAAAGTTCCAAAACTGAACCAGCGGGGCATGTGAACCACAGACGTACCCACGATGGGGCAGCGAGGCAGAATGACCGGCCCGGACGTGGACGGCATAGCAGCCCAGAGTGGGGGCACGGTCATAATCCGCATCCTGACAGAGGAGGCCAGGGAAGGACCAGCGTTCCA
>JAULUF010000084.1:28985000-29020000 GCA_031834385.1 Semotilus atromaculatus
GAAACTGCTTCGGTGTGTCGCATAGACGTCGTCATCGTCTCGCTGCTCCCTCCCGTTCTGTGATTGGTTCCCTCCCCGTTCTGTGATTGGTTCCCTCCCCGTTCTGTGATTGGTTCCCTCCTCGTTCTGTGATTGGTTCCCTCCCCGTTCTGTGATTGATTCCCTCCCCGTTCTGTGATTGGTTCCCTCCCCGTTCTGGGATTGGTTCCCTCCCCGTTCTGTGATTGGTTCCCTTCTCGTTCTGTGATTGGTTCCCTCCCCGTTCTGTGATTGGTTCCCTTCTCGTTCTGTGATTGGTTCCCTCCCCGTTCTGTGATTGGTTCCCTCCCCGTTCTGTGATTGGTTCCCTTCTCATTCTGTGATTGGTTCCCTCCTCGTTCTGTGATTGGTTCCCTCCTCATTCTGTGATTGGTTCCCTCCCCGTTCTGTGATTGGTTCCCTCCCCGTTCTGTGATTGGTTCCCTTCTCGTTCTGTGATTGGTTCCCTCCCCGTTCTGTGATTGGTTCCCTCCCCGTTCTGTGATTGGTTCCCTTCTCGTTCTGTGATTGGTTCCCTCCTCGTTCTGTGATTGGTTCCCTTCTCGTTCTGTGATTGGTTCCCTTCTCGTTCTGTGATTGGTTCCCTCCCCGTTCTGTGATTGGTTCCCTCCCCGTTCTGTGATTGGTTCCCTTCTCGTTCTGTGATTGGTTCCCTCCTCGTTCTGTGATTGGTTCCCTCCCCGTTCTGTGATTGGTTCCCTTCTCGTTCTGTGATTGGTTCCCTCCTCGTTCTGTGATTGGTTCCCTTCTCGTTCTGTGATTGGTTCCCTTCTCGTTCTGTGATTGGTTCCCTCCCCGTTCTGTGATTGGTTCCCTCCCCGTTCTGTGATTGGTTCCCTTCTCGTTCTGTGATTGGTTTCCTCCTCGTTCTGTGATTGGTTCCCTTCTCGTTCTGTGATTGGTTCCCTTCTCGCTCTGTGATTGGTTCCCTCCCCGTTCTGTGATTGGTTCCCTTCTCGTTCTGTGATTGGTTCCCTCCCCGTTCTGTGATTGGTTCCCTCCTCGTTCTGTGATTGGTTCCCTTCTCGTTCTGTGATTGGTTCCCTTCTCGTTCTGTGATTGGTTCCCTCCCCGTTCTGTGATTGGTTCCCTTCTCGTTCTGTGATTGGTTCCCTCCCCGTTCTGTGATTGGTTCCCTCCCCGTTCTGTGATTGGTTCCCTCCCCGTTCTGTGATTGGTTCCCTCGCTGAGGCGAAAATCTGGTCCATGGAGTCCAGGCTGTCTAGCGGCAAGAATAAAATCGCGCTGCGCTCAAGGCAGCGTGGAGGAACCCAGGCTACAGCTCACGGACTTCAGTGCGGACGCTGTGAACAGGCTTCAGTGCTTCGAAACTAGACGTCATTGGATAAATGCTGCGATGCCATCCCGTACGGACGCTCAGCATCTCTGGGGTATTTCTTGGTAGTTCTTGGTATTTGCTTGGCGAAATTGCTAGCCAATTTTCATCATACATTTCACACAATTATACACCACATTCCTTGTTTCAGTTTAACCTAATTCTCACATTTCCTCCGTCGAGTTTAATATATATTTTTTAGATTGTTCATTCATACCTACAGTAGGCTAGGCTAGCGTCGTAGGGGGAACTAGAACTGGAAAACACCGGAAAAGTCGCCTAGTTTGTACGACAGGGTCACAGCATTTTCTTGAAAAGGAACGTATGGGCAGAACTTACATATAAAATAAATGGACAATTTTGAGCTTCTCCCTCTTTGAAAGACCAGCAGCCGCCTAGCCTGGCCTTCCCCATTCTGTCGGTCTACATACGTCATCTGGTATAACTGAAACGATTGGTTATGAGCTACGTACAGGCGCATTTGATAGACATTCGTAGCACCCAATAAACGGCTCTGGGCATTCGTAAACCACGCCTCAAATACGAGAAAATGTGAAACATGTGGTTCCTAGACCCACGTCTCAGTGAGAAGAGGTCTGACGTTGGCCAGGATAGGATTTGTGTGTAAAGTTTTGAAAAAAATGAGGCAAAGTTTAGAAAATATGTGTAAGCAGTTGAAAAAAAACTGCAATGCACGAATGTGGCATGAACTGTAGTATTCGTTTCCTCGGATCACTGAGAGTGTGAAGGATACTGTGTCAAAAACAGCCCTTTACTTTATTTTCGAACTATAGAAACACACAGTCATAAACAGCACGTCTCTGGCCTCTGTCTATCAGCCAGTCATTACTATAATGCCACTGTTATTTTCCTCTATGTAAGAAGCAAGTGTTCTGCCACCGAAAGTGACAAATAGTGTCGCCACATGGAAACTCTAATTAATGTAAATCTGGCGTCTGAAATGAACCCTGCCATTTAATGGAAAATTACTTTTCTAGAATACAACAATGGATGACATTGAAATTGCAAAAAATTGCTCCTATTTAGTTTATGTTTATTTATTTATTTATTTTACTTTAATTCCTGGTCTATTTGTGAACTGTTGACCTGTGCATGCTATTCTAAAGAAGAAAAAAAAAGGTGTGTTTTTGTAATATTTGAACAAAATATAATACCTTGCTCTGCTTCTGTTGACGTCCAAGACCAGTTTTCAGAATATATCCGCGTCCTGATCCACAAAAAGAAACAAAGATCATGTTGTGAACACTTCATGTTGACTCAGGCTGATATAATTGGAAATCATTTATGTGACTCATTAAAATATGAACAGAGATGTTTTTGTATTTTTAAGTTCAAAATGAAACAAAATGATGATAGTTTGTTGAACTGTGTGAGGTAATTGGCCATTACAGCGTCTGGAGGTGAGGCTGCATCCGTGCGCTGATCTTCACTCTTCCACTCACTGCACCGCTAGGAAAATAACGTGTTATGCTCAAATGCTCTCATGAGATGCCAAATGAAATATAAAATCTCGCCCGCACCTGATTCATTACGCAGTCACTGAGGTACAAGCGTCATTTGTGCTTTTGTGCAAATGGACCAAAAACAGACATTTTAGAAGACATTGTGGATTAACAATATGAGCACATATATGCCAATCCCACTAACAGAAATACAATAAAGAGGGTTTAATAACCGAGTATCAGATTCAGCTCTAAGATGTTCGTTCTGTGTAAATGAAATGCCACTTCAGAGCAACTTTGATTTGAGTTCCTATGATTCATGTAGAAATCAATAACACTGCACTATACGATTGTCTTGTCATGCATGTAAAATAATGCAAGTGTTTTGTTGTTGTTGTTGTTGTCTTTTTGTTGTGGTTGAATTCATAATTATTTGAGGTGCATGAATTTATTTATTTATTTATTTTTGATTTTCAGGTGAACAGATGCACTATAATTAAAATCAGATAATTACTCTCTGTTCAATCTGTTCATTCTCAAAGAGGCATTTTTTCCTTTTATTATTATTATTAATTTATTTTTATTTATGTAAAGAACACACATTAGAATTGTGATGTTTTTAAAGCATGCATTGGGGGGAAAAAAAGTGTTGGACATTCTGACATTACCAAAGTTATTTTGAAAAGCATATTTTGTTTGGACCTGTACAATTTAAATACACCTATATTGATTTTAGCACTGAACAAAATTATAAAGCAACACTTTTGTTTTTGCCTCCATTTTTCATGAGATGAACTTAAATATCTATGACTTTTTCTATGTACACAAAAGGACCTTTTCTCTCAAATATTGTTCACAAATCTGCCTAAATCTGTGTTAGTGAGCACTTCTCCTTTGCCGAGATCATCATCCCCTCACAGGTGTGGCGTATCAAGATGCTGATCACACAGCATGATTATTGCACAGGTGTGCCTTAGGCTGGCCACAATAAAAGGCCACTCTAAAATGTGCAGTTTTATCACACAGCACAATGCCACAGATGTCACAAGTTTTGAGGGAGTGTGTGATTGGCATGCTGACTGCAGGAGTGTCCAGCAGAGCTGTTGCCCATGAATTGTATGTTAATTTCTCTACCATAAGCCGTCTCCAAAGGCGTTTCCGAGAATTTGGCAGTACATCCCCACAGACCACGTGTAACCACACCAGCCCAGGACCTCCACATCAGCATCTTTACCTCCAAGATCATCTGAGACCGGCCACCCGGGTCACACCTTAAGCGGGTTACTTGTTGCACGTTAATGTTTTTTTCCATTTTTTGGAAACACACAGAGAAAAAAAATGTTTGTAACTGCTCGCACACCTGTTTATTTTTCCTTTGATTTGTTGTCTCATTCGCTTCTTTATATTGTTATATTTTCTCATGTCTGCTCATGCTAGTTAACGTTAGTCACTCCCAGTATATAATGTTGTTGTTTTTTCTCACAAATGTGTGACTTTTGGAAGTCCAATTTGATTACCATATGCTTAATGAAGTTGAATTAGCAAACCTTCTATGTCATTTTTACTCTTCAAAGTGTACACTTGCAGGTGTTGATAATTAATTACTGTTAGGCCCATAAATACTAAGGATAAACAATATTATCTGACATATGACTAATTAAAAATGAACCACAAAACATAACATGCTAAATGGGGGATATCTGCATCTAGCATATTGAAAAAATGTCATCTCTCAGTTGGTGAATGTCACGCAACAACGTTGCTACAGCCCTGACGCGTCTTACAATTCTATGTTGTTACAATGTTGCGAGCACGTAGACAGCGACGTTGCCATAGCAGAAATGCAACGTGCCACAGACGTCGCAACAACGTAAATGTGTTTTCTGGGCTGGACCTGACTGCAGTTCATCACCGTAACCGACTTGAGTGGACAAATTCTCAGATTCGATGGCGTCTGGCACTTTGGAGAGGTGTTCTCTTCGTGGATGAACCCTTGTTTTCACTCTACAGGGCGGATGGCAGACAGCGTGTATGGAGTTGTCTGGGTTTGCAGTTTGCTGATGTCAACATTGTGGATCGAGTGGCCCATGGTGGCGGTAGGGTTATGGTATGGGCAGGTGTATGTCATGGACAACAAAAACAGTTGCATTTTATTGATGGCATTTTGAATGCACAGAGATACCATGACGAGATTGTGAGGCCAATTGTTGTGCCATTCATCCACGACCATCATCATGTTACAGCATGATAATGCACGGCCCCATGTTGCAAGGATCTGTACACAATTCCTGGAAGCTGAAAACATCCCAGTTCTTGCATGGCCAGCACACTCACTGGACATGTCCCCCATTGTGCATGTTTGGGATGCTCTGGATCGGCATATACGACAGTATATAGAAAAGTCTGGGTTCAATGAGAGTTTTTGTTGTTGTTTTTAAAGAACAAAATAATTTTTATTTAGCGACAACTCATTCAACGGATAAACAGTAGTAAACTTTTACATTGTTCTCTAATTAAACTTAATGCAAATCAAAGTATCCAGAAAAATCTGAAGCAGCACAACTGTTCTCTGTGAAAGCTTGTTTCCACCACAAAATAAAACATTTTAAAAGATAATTGCGACTTTTTATCTCACAACTTTATTGTGACTATATTTCTCAGAATTGCTTGATATAAAGTCGTAATTGTGTGTTATAAAATCAGAATTGTGAGATGTAAAGTCAAATGCGAGAATTAATCTCGCAATTCTGAGTTTATCACTCGTAAATGCAACTTTATATCATGCAATTCTGCATGGGGGGGGGGGGGGAGTCAGAATTGTGAGATAAACAAAATGCACTTACCTTTTATTTTTTATTGTATGGTAGAAACAAGCTTCCATAGTTTTCAACATTGATAACAATCATAAATGTTTCTTGAGCAGCAAATCATCACATTAGAATGATTACTGAAGGATTATGTGACAGTGAAGACTGGAGTAATGATAGCCTGGCTAACGTCAGACCTCTTCTCATTGAGATGTGGGTCTGGGAACCACGTTCATTTTCTCGTATTTGAGGCGTGGTTTACGAATGCCCAGAGCCGTTTATTGGGTGCTACGAATGTCTATCAAATGCGCCTGTACGTAGCTCATAGCCAATTGTTTCAATTATACCAGATGACGTATGTAGAGCGACAGAAATTAGACGAGGAAACTAAAATTTAAATTGCGTTCTAAACTTCGTTCTTGCGTTCTGCTGCCATGTAGGAAGACTTGAATAACACTGGAGACTTAGCTGGCTTTCACACTGGCAGTTTAGTTCGGAACGGGGCACGGTTCGCATGAAAAATCGCTAATGTGAACGCTGTCATGGGACCCGGTTGCGCACTGGGGAACCCAACCCGAGACTACCTGGAGGAGGTGGTCTGAGTTTGGTTGCTCCCGAACCGTGCTGCGGTTCACGTGAATGTGCAAGCAACACGGACTCGGGTGCGCACTTGTTCAGGAAGTAAAGTGACCTGCGCATGCGTTTTAGCTGATTGTGATGTATTTAGTTAAATAAAACACATGTAAGGGATGATAGTGTTGTTGATTTGCCTTGGAAACACTGAGCCTGCATTGTATTCATGCATATCGCGTGGAATCAGGGCAACATCTTTTTTAATCTACTGTCTCCTCAAAAGAGTCCGTTTGCAAGCAGACCGCTGGAGAGATGAGATGCAGGATCGCTGGAGACGGGGAGAACGCTGGAGACTTGGAGAACTTAGCTGAATGGAGCATGTTATGTTTTGTGGTCAATATATAATTGTGTGGTGTAGTGTTGGGTTGGCCGGGACCACAAGTAGCTCTGTCTTCACAAGGTTTAGTTGAAGGTGGTGGTCCTTCATCCAGCCAGAAATGTCTGTCAGGCAGGCTGAGATGCGAGCAGCTACCGTCGGATCATCAGGCTGGAATGAGAGGTAGAGTTGTGTGTCATCAGCATAGCAGTGATAGGAAAAGCCATGTTTCTGAATCACAGATACTAGTGATGTAATGTAGATGGAGAAGAGAAGTGGTCCAGGCACTAAGCCCTGAGGCACTCCAGTAGCTAGATGATGACAGTGATGGGATAAAATATGTTTCTGAATCACAGATCCTAGTGATGTCATGTAGATGGAGAAGAGAAGCGGTCCCAGCACTGAGTCCTGAGGCACTCCAGTAGCTAGATGTTGGGTCTTAGACTTAAGACTTGAACCATTGGAGTGCGGTTCCAGTTCTTGTCTTAGGACAACTTTGATTAACTTTTTTGATCCACTTCAAATGTTGACTACTGTATATACTGTATATAATTGCTGAATTGTTGATTTCAACTAGTCAAAACAAGGTCTGTAAAGAGCACAACTGCATAGTGCTAGAAAAAAACTAATGCATTTCACAGAGATCCAGGCAAATTAACATTGACCAACACGTTGAATAATCATTCCAGCCTGGAGGTAATGCGTCGAGTGAACATGAGGAACATGAGGACTAAAGCACACGGAGGATGAAGAGAACAGCAGCCCCTTCTCTCACACTGGCTGAAGGTTCAGTGTGTGTGATGTGATGGAAACCCTCCAGTGTGGATCAGTCTCGCTGGACCAGCACATTATTCCTCAACTTTTGACATTAAGGGACAAAAACACAGATTTGATTCTTTACATTGATAGCAGTTAGCCAGGACCTGTTGATTATTGAGTGCTTATCGCACACATCGGATGTTCAGTGTCTGCTCTGTTGGTGTAATCCGTTAAAACGATTAGGAAGAATTCATGCGAGTTTGGCGGCGTGCCTCCCCAAACCCTCACAGGGAAACAGCAATTATCATATTTCAGAGACACTGGCTAATGGATGCAAAGACAAACCAGGCTCTTTTTTATTTTTTATTTTTTTACTGCACTGCAGTTGTGCTGATCTTCAGTATCTCGTCAGAATTAGTACAGATGTTCAACTAAAGTTAGTGTGAAACGGCAGTCTGTTCACTGACCGTCTGATGCATACATATTGTTCTTGTGCAACCCAAAGTTCACTGAGAAACTAAATTTATTTTGATATATGATCACACCTAAATTTTTTGTACAGTTCGCTGAAAAAAGGATTTGCATACACCAGATTTGCGAGCACCTAAATAGCATATAAAAGAAAAATCTGTTTGACTGCTTTATATTTGTGATGGGATAAACGTTTAATAATTTGAACCAATTGATTCATTTAAAAAAATTAAAAAGAATTATAAAAACACCTTTTACAAACCAATTGCAAATGTTTATTGAAAGTGTAATGCAATTAACAAACATCTATTACCATTGAATAAGAAGTGTATAATCTATAATATGTTATTTTATTAATTTGTTTTATGGAGAACTTGGTTAATAAGGCCAATTAGAGTCACTAAAACTCTTCTTTTTATTACACTATAAAAATATATAATTTTTTTAAAGTCTGCAAATGTATTAAACTTATTTTTTTTTAAATTACACTGGTTCATGGGTTCACAGAGATCTTCACACTCTAGTGGTGAATCATTGATATTTCGAAACATTTCAAACCAGTTCTAACGTAACGAAGCCTCGTTTACTGAAATCACGTGACTTTGTCAGTTTGATACACACTCAGAATCACTGGTTTGAAACAAATGATTCAGAAAGGTTTCGAATCTTCACGAAGCGTGTTCATTCATCCATTAGCTGCTCTCTCCTCCGAATGAGAGGTCTTGGCCAGGATAACACAGTGTGGAGAACATGAAGGGAAAAGGACTGGCTCAAGGTTAACTTGGTTTTAAAGAATATGTTCAATATTAGCCAGGCCTTTATAATTCATCAGCCAGAGAAAGGTCACAAGTATAGTGCACATCCCTATAAGGACACAGCTAACTAAATAAATGTTCTAAGAACGCTTTGTTAATGTTCCCATTAAAAAGTTATTTCTCAATGTTGTCTTTTTTAAAATGTTTTAAGTGTTTTTCTTGTTTATCTGAATTGTTAAGGGAACAACAGTGCATTGTATCATTCTTCAAACATTATGGGAATGTTACTTTTGAATGTTCTCTGAACGTCCTGAAACAAGAAGTTACATTTAAATAAAGCTAAGGACTTTTGAGAACATTATTGAAGACCAGAAACTTTAAACAGACGTTCCTATTGACATTACTGGAAGAACACTTGTTCATAACTTTGATAAAAACATTGTGAGAACGTTCTCTGTTAGTTGGATAAATACATGCATTTCTTCATTATTAGAAAGTATCTACCCAAATATATTGCATGTTGAAGGGGATTTAAAGCTTTTGAATGTGTTTGTAAGGCTATGAATTGAGGTGTAATTGGGAATGTATTAATAGTAACTGATGTCTTTATTGGTTGAAGTGACTAATGTATCATTAATGTACACTGCCTATAGGATGCACTTCTATTTCTTTTGTCCACAGGATTGGGTAATACTTTATTTTACAGTGTCCTTGTTACCTTACCATAGTAATAACAGTAAATTATGCATAATTACATGCAACTAACCCTCGACCTAACCCTAATCCTACCCTAACCCTATAGTAAGTACATGTAGTTGCTTAATATTACTCAGTACTTAAATACATAATTGCACTGTAACAATGACAGCTTAAAATAAAGTGAAACCCAGGATTGCACTGTGATTAAAACCAGCACAGTTTGCGGTTGATCCCAAAGGGATTATTTTCCCTGCAGTTTTCTTTTATGATTTCACCCCAGTTTCCTTTTTTGTTTGAGTTCTAAAGGCATTTACGGCTATCTTAAAATATTTCAAATATAATTGCAGATCCAGTGGTCTTTCAGACTTTTAGTCCCACACAATATCTATGGCATCAAAAGCCATGTAATCAGGATACAGGTTTATGTAACCATTATCTGGGGATCATGCTGATGTATAGAACGCTGTGGCTTTCTGAAGTTAAATTGGTCCAAAATGCTGCAGAAACCATTTGATTTGGTGTGCATTTCTTATCACGAGTTTAATGTGCTGTGACAGATAATGCAAATGTCAATGATGTCTCTGTGGCGCATAATTACTGATTTATACTTTAATCACACCCTGTTCCTGTTACATCATGAGCTTTCATGCAAAGATAAAGGCACTCGGATAGAACGAATCCAGTTGACGCTTTCTGAGATGTGTTTCTGCCTGAATGCTCATCTAATTTTCCTCATATACTTTCGACATTGACTACAAAAATGTGTATGAATTTATACATAAGCCAGAGCGAATCTCGCAACCGAACGACCTCTCTGAAGCCCTGCCGTGCGTTTGATGGATTGAGCATATCAGGGAATGTGTATTCGTGCTCCCATTCAAATACTTATCCTAATAATTAGGTGATAAATGAGGTCTGTTGCTCCCATTGATATTCTCCATCCCTTTTATAATGCTGCACCTGAGTTGCCATGGCGATAGAGCTCGATGGGAGAGAGTGAGCCGTACTGCAACCGCAAGATCTGATGCAGGAATCCTGAAAGAGACCCAGATGATTGTGGTTTGGAAGAAGCAACTATTTTTGTCAAACCTGATTGTTTTATTGCCGCTTAACCGTGGCATTTCAATGTCCATGGATTACCTTATCAGTGATCTGTCTGGAAAAACAAATTTCATATCGCTCACAGGTGTTCCTTTGTCCTTGTGCTTCAGGAGAGTTTCTCAACAAATATAATATACAAAAGTCACATTTCTGCTGAAACGCCAGTGTCAAGTCCTCCAGAATACACAATCTCTCCAATGATGAAAAAGAAGAATTTGTGGGTGATTTTGTAAAGTACACTCTAAAAAAAATGCTGGGTTGTTTCAACCCAACTGTGGGTAAAATATGGGCAAATCCAGCTGTTGGGTTACATTTTTAAATTACATTTTAACCCAACATTTGGGTTAGTCCATATTTGACCCAAAATTGGGTTAAAACAACCCAGCATTTTTGGAGAGTTACCTCTACATCTCTGACGGATCGTGATCGGGAAAACTAAACAATCATTCATATTTATGGCAGTAAAATAAAGCTTATTATCTTTAAAAAATTGGCTGTTAATATCTTTTTAAAAATGAAATCCAATGCATCCAGTGAAATCCGCTGCATTTTTGCTTATATTCTGTTACTGCTAATACATTTTAATAACAATAATAATAAAATAATAAATTGTATTTCATATGAATTAAATGTTAATATATTCCACACGTGACTCGACTGGATTGTCCTTTTTTTCCCACATACCGAACCGTACAGAAACCATAACCGTGATATAAACAGAACCTAATATATACTAACGGAATTCATACACTTATGAATCGTTCTCAAGGTATTTTGATGTCATACACCGATTTATGTAACGCCGCTTGAAGTCGAACACACTAAACGATTGAGAACTAACCACGAGGTAAAGAAAGCACACGATCACATGAGGGGCAAGGGAATCACATGACCATGACGATGAGGAATTTCAAAATAAGAAACATGAAAACATGAATCCAAACCGAGACGCAACACTTTTAAAATGGGTTGTTCATGGTCAGTGAAATCTACAGATTTTTTGCACATAAACAATAATAAGTATTTTGAAAGAAGTCTCTTCTGCTCACCAATGCTGCATTTATTTGATCAAATATTATTACAATTTAAGTTTTCTATGTGAATATATAGTAAAGTGTAATTTATTCCTGTGATCAAAGCTGAATGTTCATCATCATTCCTCCAGTCTTCAGTGTCACATGATCCTTCAGAAATCAGGATAATATGATGATCTGATGCTCAAGAAACATTTATGATTATTATCAGTGTTGAAAACAGTTGTGCTGCTTCATATTTCTGTGGAAACCGTCATACATTTTATTTGCCAGGATTCTTTGATGAATAGAAAGTTAACAGAAAGAACAGCATTTATTTGAAACAGAATCTTTTGTAACATTATAACTGTCACTTTTGATCAATTTAATGTGTCCTCAATGAATAAAAGTATTCTTTTCTTTAAAAAATCGCAAACTTTCTAATGTGTAAATAATACTTTGTAAAAACGTGACATAATTTGTATGACCCTATACATTTTTGTGACCCATTTAAAATCCTCCAAAATAAGCCGATGGTGGGGTGACACCAGTGTCTCGTACACAAACATCTTCCTCTCAGATTCATCTTCATTTTCTGCCTGTTGTCAAACATGACACATCATGCTATGAGATAGAAACTGCAGGCCATGAAAGGACCTGGACTGGAACCTGATGAGACTGTCTTCTCTACAGATAACATGAGCGAATTCAGTCTCTGTAAGAAAATGAAAAAGCAAGGCGATTGGGGAAGTGTCAGACAGGGACCTGAAGGTTTCAGCTGGTCTCAAAGACCCATCCAGAACTCATCAGGATGAGTGACGTGTCGACCACCGCCACTACATGACATCCAGGAGACATGACAGTGCAGCATATCAGACGCCAATTAAACCTGGGACATGAAGTCTGACGAGTGACATTTCATTTACCTTGGCCAGAGAGAGGGAAAATACAGAAATTAAAATACATAAAATCAAGACCAAGGGTTTATCTATAGCTGTGTTTCCAAACACGCTAAATACTTCCACAGACCCAAAGCTCAACAACCTCTTTATCAACACCTAGATCCATTGATTCGTTCTACGAAAGGATGTTATATTGTTATATTTAATATTATATTAATGTTAAATATCTTATAATACATAAATGTTTGGAATTATATTAATTTTAATACTAATATTTAGCTTTTACAACAATAATCTTCTCAGCAATGATTGCAAGAATAAGTTGAGTCAGGATTTAAGCGCAGCCGTAACTTTTAATAACAATAAACCAAAATACAAACATGAAGTAGAATCAAGCTAACATCGAGGAAAAAAGCTAAACAACTAACGAGAACAACCTAAGAACAAATGAAACTGAGGACTATATATACACACACAGGATATTTGAGTACTTTGTGTGTGTGTATATATATTATGGCTGTCACTTTACGTTCGAAAATCGATTGCACAATCGATCGGACCAACCTACACAAGTTTCGAAAACAAAACTAGGGAATCAATTTTAACGTCCTTTTTTCTTTTTACCAAAAATGTGTTTTAGGTGGACAGATCAATAGCACACAGAACATGTAGGATGTTGGAAAATAACAATGTTTTTTTTTTTTTTTACAAAATGCTTTTTAATATTCGTTATTACTTCAATGCAAGTGAACAAGCGCGCCATTATTTGTTGCAAATGACGTGTGTGTTCAAGCAAGCCAGAAAGTTAATTTTTCCTGCCAAAGGTAATTTTTACCCGCATTTGGCAGGTGTTAATATCAATCCCTGAATGTTGCACTCCTGTTTGTCATTGTGCACGAAACTTCACACCAATAAATCATCAGAAATATGGCTGACTTGTGCGTCTCAAGTCTTTACGCTCGTCCTAATGCCTATATTTGGTGTTGAAAATGGAAACGTCTTTATACATGGAAAATCGATTTTACAATCGATTCAATGAACACTTATGTCTCAAAAATCTATATAAAATAAATATATTTACAAACACACACACGCTTGTGTCACAAACTGCTCCGAGACACAAAGGTTGAGATCCAAATACAGCTTTAATTAAGGGGCAATCCAGACATGTAATCCAATATAAAGGCAAGAAATCCAAAAACAAAGAGACATGAAACCAGGGAAACGCTCTGAAACGCAGTGCAACAACATACAAAACTTCGCAGTGAGTGACTGTGAAAACCAGGCGTATAAGGGCTGAGCTAAACAGGGGAATGAGACACAGGTGAGTGTAATCAGTGATGAGTCCGGGCAGGGAGTTCTGGGAGATGTAGTTGTGAGGGAGTGATGATAGTCTGGTGTGGAGGGCCCTCTGGTGGCTCTCAGGGGTCCTGCAGCTGGGGCGGTTACAACAGGATAACTGAGGAAGTAAACAAGGGACAGGTGGGGCTATCAAACAATGAGTAACTATGGCGACAAATACAAACTTAGAATATCATGTCAACCAAGGAAACAGAGGAAAACATGAGAAACAAACTAAAAGTCCATGAAAATGAAACTAAAACAATAACTGAATGTGACAAATAATATAATATTTTAATATGAATATTCACATTTAAATAAAAAAATCAATAATGTGGCTTAAAATACAAAGAACAGGATTTTATTTTATATTTATATTTAAAAAATAATTAATATCAGATTTGGACAAAAATTACAAAATATTTAACAAAAGCTACATCTAAATCTGAACTAAAATGAGTTTGAATCCCACAGACTTATGATAATGAGATGTTGGTATTTTTAAGTGGCTCAATAAAGTTTTCATTAAAACTCTCTTTATGCAGTTTTCAGGTTCAGTGGAGGGGAAGGAAAGCTAAGATGCTCTTCAAAGCCTTCATCTGCACTCAACTTACCTAAAGTAATGTTCATGAACTTTCAATTTGCATTAGACAAGATTAGAATTTCAGATTAGGGCATTAAGATATGTCTGAAAACTCCAGATGATAGAAACATCTCGTTTTCCAGTCAGACGCTCCACTCGGTGTCTGTAATTATGGAGATGTCTTTTATCATAATGTAAATGTCTGGGATAACAGCACTTTCTGCCCCCCCCGACCCGCGCTTCAAACCACATCACCGCAAAAAACACAGCCGAACATTAAAAAAAATATCACATTTTGACACAATCAATATGAGCTGACAAGTATCTGACATTCTGTCCCATTTTGCTGGGTTGTGCAGCGGGATGACAAAAAAAAAATATATATATATATATATTGAGAATACTCTAGTGAGCAAATAAACAGTAATGAAATCATGTTGGCTTCAATGAGTTCGTCCTGGTGAAGAGAGCCGCCATCGAACGATAGGAAATAATTGGACTGGGACTGTGAGATGTTTCTGAGGAAAAGTGAGAGCAGGAAAACAGTGTGTTATAAGAAGTGTTGAGATCAGAGATGGGAGATACGTGCAAATAATTGGAACTTGGGTCGAATGAAATTCATAAGGAGGGGAAATAATAATTGAATGGAAACTATAATTGTATCAGCTCCAGGGCAGAATATCAATTGCCATAAACTATAATTTGATAAGTCGCTAATTAAGTTACTGTCTGTTCCCGAAGAGGTCCGCTTGAGACTGAGTTTATGCAGAACTTTATGATTATTTTTATTCTTTGTTGTCAAGACCAGGGGATTTCAAACTGGGACCCCGAGAGGGTTTTAGGGGCTCCGTGGGAAATTTTAACATATCTTATTACTCTTTTATTGCTTTCTTCCTTGGGACATCAACAGTTTTCCTCACTGTACCTCTTTGAAGAGATATTTGTGAAAAATTCTACAGTATATGTATTATTCTGAAGGATTTATCAGTGCACATCAGCATCTCTTCTCTTTCTGATGACGAGGGCGGGGCTATAACCTGTCACTCACATGAGATCTGCCAATAGAAAACAACAACCATCCAATCAGATCCTCACAGACACGATCAAGCCCCGCCCACATCTGTTCCTGTTCCAGAAGTGTTTCACTCGATATACGACACAATAGAGGAGGAAAGACCAGCACAACTTTAATCTTTAGTTTTTGCTCTAGTAAAGTAACATTATACAAGCCAATTATTTAATTATTTAAAGTTACTTTACAACCTTTTTTTTTTTTTTTTTTACAGTGTAAATGGATTTTTATACGTGAAAAAATATCACTTCCTTAATATTGGTATAGTAATTTATCTTAATAATTGCTTTATGTATATATTTTACATATAACAATAGTTTACTTTTATAAATACACTCTTAGTTCTATATTGAACTCTAGGGTTCTTGAGTGTTTTAAATTATTGCATAATACTTTAATGTTTAACAGGTTATTTCATATTTTTTCTAGAGATAAAGTATGTTAACAAGCTTTTCAACTCATCAAATTTAATTAAAATGAAATAAGAAATAAAACATAATTAATTAGTTAAAACTATATCCATTAAATGATCCCATGATGTGAACCACTAAAATGTTCCATGAAGCGCCTGAACCCTTTCAGTTTCACACAGACGCTTTTCTTCTAAGAGTAATAAGATTCATTTATTAATTTTTTACGTTCAGAGACGACAGTGTCAGTTTAGCAGCACATTCTGCACATAAATGCTTATGCATTGATAAATAATTGGAGAAATACTGTTTACTTGTGGAACAAAATGACAGCTTGGAAAAAAAATCTGAAAGTGCTATTCTGTGCAGAATTGGCTGTAAGGCACACATTGTAATTTCTGAGGAAAATGCCGCTACTAAATAATAAACGTAACTTAAGCCTTTTGTCACATTGTGGCTATTATAAATTAAGATGGTTCATTATAGCTCATGGCAGCAAAATATTTTTATGAAAGAATAAATAGCAAAAACATAGCACATAATCATGCAATGAATGTGTGCTTTTCACAGATCAAATGTTTGTTTACTAGTTGGTACTTTTGCCTATGAAATTTATTTTACATGTAGTCTCTCAATTTCTTTAGGAGACAAACTACTGCAAGCTACTTCGTGTGAATCCAACTAAATTCAAGTTTTTAAACTGTTATACACAAAGACTGAACAGGTTTCTAAACTGTAGTCCTGATTCTTCATTTTTGACTAATTCTTTGTCTCATAATTCAGAGATGATTGTTCAGCTTGATTTCCAGAGGCTAAGTGTCCTCATAGACCTCCAAATTGAAATAACTGAGCTCAGAGGAAAAAGATGAAGGTAAATCCAGGCTATTATGATCATTCATTCATCCATAAGGAGATCATATGGCGATGTCTCCAGCTGGCTTTATTCCCTGAGACTCGGAAAGCTCAGTAACTGGACTGTAACTCGCTCGACTCATCTGCACCATATGTTGATCTCTGGGAAGAGGATGAGGATGTGATTTTGCAGCCTTCAGGAGCCTGGAAATGATAATGAAAAATGGAAGGATACCAACAGAGAGATCTGACAAACAGAATGAGACAGGAAAAGAGAGCAAGAACAAGCAAAATGTATGATCATACTCGCTCGTATGATGTGCTGAACCGACCTCGAGGAGTGACTTGTGAAAGTCCTCCTGAACCTCGGTCACACGCGGAGGCGGAGGTCAGAGGACTCGTCATACACGGAGGCGGAGGTCAGAGGACTCGTCATACACGGAGGCGGAGGTCAGAGGACTCGTCATACACGGAGGTCAGAGGACTCGTCATACGCGGAGGCGGAGGTCAGAGGACTCGTCATACACGGAGGCGGGGGTCAGAGGACTCGTCATACATGGAGGCGGAGGTCAGAGGACTCGTCATACACGGAGGTCAGAGGACTCGTCATACGCGGAGGCCAGAGGACTCGTCATACACGGAGGCGGAGGTCAGAGGACTCGTCATACACGGAGGTCAGAGGACTCGTCATACGCGGAGGCGGAGGTCAGAGGACTCGTCATACACGGAGGCGGGGGTCAGAGGACTCGTCATACACGGAGGCGGAGGTCAGAGGACTCGTCATACACGGAGGTCAGAGGACTCGTCATACGCGGAGGCGGAGGTCAGAGGACTCGTCATACGCGGAGGCGGAGGTCAGAGGACTCGTCATACACGGAGGCGGAGGTCAGAGGACTCGTCATACACACGGAGGCGGAGGTCAGAGGACTCGTCATACACGGAGGCGGAGGTCAGAGGACTCGTCATACACGGAGGCGGAGGTCAGAGGACTCGTCATACACGGAGGCGGAGGTCAGAGGACTCGTCATACACGGAGGCGGAGGTCAGAGGACTCGTCATACACGGAGGCGGAGGTCAGAGGACTCGTCATACACGGAGGCGGAGGTCAGAGGACTCGTCATACACGGAGGCGGAGGTCAGAGGACTCGTCATACACGGAGGCGGAGGTCAGAGGACTCGTCATACACGGAGGCGGAGGTCAGAGGACTCATCATACACGGAGGCGGGGGTCAGAGGACTCGTCATACACGGAGGCGGGGGTCAGAGGACTCGTCATACACAGAGGCGGAGGTCAGAGGAATCGTCATACACAGAGGCGGAGGTCAGAGGACTCGTCATACACGGAGGCGGAGGTCAGAGGACTCGTCATACACGGAGGCGGAGGTCAGAGGACTCGTCATACACGGAGGCGGAGGTCAGAGGACTCGTCATACACGGAGGCGGAGGTCAGAGGACTCGTCATACACGGAGGCGGAGGTCAGAGGACGCGTCATATACGGAGGTCAGAGGACTCGTCATACGCGGAGGTCAGAGGACTCGTCATACACGGAGGCGGAGGTCAGAGGACTCGTCGTACACGGAGGCGGAGGTCAGAGGACTCGTCATACACGGAGGCGGAGGTCAGAGGACTCGTCATACACGGAGGCGGAGGTCAGAGGACTCGTCATACACGGAGGCGGAGGTCAGAGGACTCGTCATACACGGAGGCGGAGGTCAGAGGACTCGTCATACACGGAGGCGGAGGTCAGAGGACTCGTCATACACGGAGGCGGAGGTCAGAGGACTCGTCATACACGGAGGCGGAGGTCAGAGGACTCGTCATACACGGAGGCGGAGGTCAGAGGACTCGTCATACACGGAGGCGGAGGTCAGAGGACTCGTCATACACGGAGGCGGAGGTCAGAGGACTCGTCATACACGGAGGTCAGAGGACTCGTCATACACGGAGGCGGAGGTCAGAGGACTCGTCATACACGGAGGTCAGAGGACTCGTCATACACGGAGGTCAGAGGACTCGTCAAACACGGAGGCGGAGGTCAGAGGACTCGTCATACACGGAGGTCAGAGGACTCGTCACACGCGGAGGTCAGAGGACTCGTCATACACGGAGGTCAGAGGACTCGTCATACGCGGAGGCGGAGGTCAGAGGACTCGTCATACACGGAGGTCAGAGGACTCGTCATACACGGAGGTCAGAGGACTCGTCATACACGGAGGCGGAGGTCAGAGGACTCGTCACACGCGGAGGTCAGAGGACTCGTCATACGCGGAGGTCAGAGGACTCGTCATACACGGAGGCGGAGGTCAGAGGACTCGTCGTACACGGAGGCGGAGGTCAGAGGACTCGTCATACACGGAGGCGGAGGTCAGAGGACTCGTCATACACGGAGGCGGAGGTCAGAGGACTCGTCATACACGGAGGCGGAGGTCAGAGGACTCGTCATACACGGAGGCGGAGGTCAGAGGACTCGTCATACACGGAGGTCAGAGGACTCGTCATACACGGAGGTCAGAGGACTCGTCAAACACGGAGGCGGAGGTCAGAGGACTCGTCATACACGGAGGTCAGAGGACTCGTCACACGCGGAGGTCAGAGGACTCGTCATACACGGAGGTCAGAGGACTCGTCATACACGGAGGCGGAGGTCAGAGGACTCGTCATACACGGAGGTCAGAGGACTCGTCATACACGGAGGTCAGAGGACTCGTCATACACGGAGGCGGAGGTCAGAGGACTCGTCATACGCGGAGGCGGAGGTCAGAGGACTCGTCACACGCGGAGGTCAGAGGACTCGTCATACGCGGAGGTCAGAGGACTCGTCATACACGGAGGTCAGAGGACTCGTCATACACGGAGGCGGAGGTCAGAGGACTCGTCATACACGGAGGTCAGAGGACTCGTCATACACGGAGGTCAGAGGACTCGTCATACACGGAGGCGGAGGTCAGAGGACTCGTCATACACGGAGGTCAGAGGACTCGTCATACGCGGAGGTCAGAGGACTCGTCACACACGGAGGTCAGAGGACTCGTCACACGCGGAGGTCAGAGGACTCGTCATACACGGAGGTCAGAGGACTCGTCATACGCGGAGGTCAGAGGACTCGTCATACACGGAGGTCAGAGGACTCGTCACACGCGGAGGTCAGAGAAAAAGAACGAACTTTTTTCATAAATTTCATACATTTTCAAAATATTAGAAATGAATATTAAAAATATTACTTTTTTCATGTATTTCTCAATGCTCACCATAGCAATACAATTTGTAATTTTGTGAAATATTATTGCAAATTAAAATAAACGGCTCTATTTTAATACATATTTAAAATATAATATTATTATTAATTCATCAGGATTCTTTAATGAAATTTTGAAAGTAAAAATGTTTTTGATCAAATAAATGTAACCTTGGTGAGCATTAAGAAAAAAACATGACCCCAAAATTTTAACTATTTAAAAGAATACTATTACCCTATAGGAGAAGCGTTTTACAAACACACACACACACACACAAAATAGTAAAAAATTTAATTAGTAAAAGAAAATTCGTTTTAAAAAAAAGTAGAATTGAACTCACTGTAAAGTGTTAGCGTTTTTAAAGTAGTTTTTACCAAACTTTAAGGAAATAAGTTGGCTTTAGTGGCGGAAGTAAAATATACCCATTGATCTTTCACACAGTCCTAAAGAGTCGTGTGAAGTGAAAATGGTGCCTTATGCCCTTCTAGCACTTTCTTTTTGAATGTTTTTGTGGCCAAGTGAGAATATCCAGGTTTTAAGGAGCACTTTCCACACCTCACAGCACACAAGACTATCTGACACGGGAATTGCATAAGGATTAGAGAGCACATGGAGCTTAATTCAGTGTCTGAAGCAGGATCTGTTCTGAGTGCAAAGCAGGAGTGATGCTGAAACTCAGTCCTCAGTTTGACGACTACACTAAGTGCACACGTCATTCCCCCAATTTGCTTTCCTTCTGAAGTGGCATTTTGATTTGTTCAGTGTTCGTTACGTCAGCTGGAAAACATCAAGCCGCTGACCTGCTTGTGTTCCGGCTCTTGAGTATGAAATGTACTCTTGTGCAGCGACACAGTGGGAGTTAAATGTAGTCCCTTATTAGCTATTCTCACAGGCCAGGGGCTTCGGCAGAGAACGCCTGCTGTTGCATTCAGTCACTGTCACATTACAAGTAAACAAGACAGATGGCAGTGCCCAGGTATTTCTTGAGGGTTCGAATGCCTCCGTAAAGGACAGGCTGCTAAGGATGGGCAAAACAAAACTTTCCAAACATAAATGAGTATCTATTGATGCACAGCCTGAGTAACTCTCGCCTTCTGGATGTGATAGAAAGTGTGTCTCTGGGCAGAGAAGGAAAAGCAGCCCTGAAACCAATCACATCTAGCATTAATTAAAACTCGGCTTGGGGCTCTCATACATAATGTGTCTTGTGAGTTTAATTCTTTTCCAGATAATAAACAAAAACAGATTATGCTCTTTTATTTCTAGAAGACATGCACACATGTCTGCAATGGCAAAACCCCTGCTTGCTGATGAACGCCTTTGTGGAAAATGTCTGCATTATGTTAAACAGACTCATTACTGTCAGTCAATCACTTGACTGTAGATCCATCCATCCATCCATCCATCCATCCATCCATCTATTGTGTGTAATGTTGATGTTTGAGCATGGAAAAGGAGTTCTTCTCTATATCAGTGTCAGTGTTTCTGAACTCCTGAAATGCCTCCATCGTAGTCTTGAGTTTCTACCGGGAACGAACACGTCACAATATTCCTCATTATAATAATTCATACGCAGAATAAAGGGGCGGGGCCTGGTTGAGTTAGTTAGTAGTGTGTTAAACTGGTGGTTATGGTAAGGGGCGGGACATTTTTCAAACACACTCAAAGCGCTCGACCAATCACAACACACTGCTCCAGCCGACCAATCAGAGCACAGTGTGCTTTTCAGGAGGAGGGGCTTCATAGAGACAGGAAGTAAACAGAGCGTTACTGACATGCGTTATATGAGGAAAATAATCAACATTCAAGCAGGAAAACCTGTTCTAGTAGAGCCTGAAAACAACATCAAGACTTTGTAAAAGGCACAACATGCTCTGAATAAATTCCTATTCCAGCAACATGTACCTATTCTTTTTCTTACTCCTTTTATCTCTCCTTTTGCTTGTTCTTGCTCTCTTTTCCTGTCTCATTCTGTTTGTCAGATCTCTCTGTTGGTATCCTACCATTTTTCATTCTCGTTCCCAGGCTCCTGAAGGCTGCAAAAACACATCCTCATCCTTCCCAGAGATCAACATATGGTGCAGATGGTTGGCTGAATATAAAAAAGGCAGGACTTTTCCCTCGCGAGGCGAGATTATTCAGGCCAGTTCTGGACTGCCAACAGGAGCGCTAGTTTAGAGCTCGGAGAACTTCTCTCACTCTGTATTCCAAGCAGCCATTTTGTGCCACTTTCAATGTCAACGGTCCCAGCAAGACATTCTCTGTTTCTCAGTCTAAACAGATTCAGTTACCAGGGACAGAGGAGACATACTGAAATATTTACTCCTAAAGCCTAATAAGCCAGAGAAAGACACAGATTCACTGCATATATATATATATATATATATAAATATATATGGTAATTTATTTTGCAGCATTGATAAATTCACTGAAATCCTGACAGCTCTGCACATACACCGAGCTGCTCACTTTCTCTTGCACTCTAAGGTTATTATAGTTTGGCTAACAAAAACTAAATTAAGTGCCTATTAACACCAAGTGCAAATAGCCCAGCTTGTTGGCAGAGACTGTATCTACACTAGCTCCACCCAGCATTGTCTGATTGAACCAAGCAAAATAACAATAGTCTGATAACAGGATCAGTGGTGTGGAGAGGAAGGTGAGCATTAGCTTTTGACGTGACCGACCCAAGTTCGAATCCGCCCTTTACCGAACTCATTCTTCTCCTCTTTCCTATCGAATCAGCGGAGAGTAGCATTTATAAAAATAAAATTCAAAAAAAGTATATAGACCTACATATATATATATATATATATACACTCACCGGCCACTTTATTAGGTACACCTGTCCAACTGCTCGTTAACACTTAATTTCTAAGCAGCCAATCACATGGCGGCAACTCAGTGCATTTAGGCATGTAGACATGGTCAAGACAATCTCCTGCAGTTCAAACCGAGCATCAGTATGGGGAAGAAAGGTGATTTGAGTGACTTTGAACGTGGCATGATTGTTGGTGCCAGAAGCGCTGGTCTGAGTATTTCAGAAACTGCTAATCTACTGGGATTTTCACGCACAACCATCTCTAGGGTTTACAGAGAATGGTCCGAAAAAGAAAAAACATCCAGTGAGCGGCAGTTCTGTGGGCGGAAATGCCTTGTTGATGCCAGAGGTCAGAGGAGAATGGCCAGACTGGTTCGAGCTGATAGAAGGGCAACAGTGACTCAAATAACCACCCGTTACAACCAAGGTGGGCAGAAGAGCATCTCTGAACGCACAGTACGTCGAACTTTGAGGCAGATGGGCTACAGCAGCAGAAGACCACACCGGGTGCCACTCCTTTCAGCTAAGAACAGGAAACTGAGGCTACAATTTGCACAAGCTCATCGAAATTGGACAATAGAAGATTGGAAAAACGTTGCCTGGTCTGATGAGTCTCGATTTCTGCTGCGACATTCGGATGGTAGGGTCAGAATTTGGCGTCTACAACATGAAAGCATGGATCCATCCTGCCTTGTATCAACGGTTCAGGCTGGTGGTGGTGGTGTCATGGTGTGGGGAATATTTTCTTGGCACTCTTTGGGCCCCTTGGTACCAATTGAGCATCGTTGCAACGCCACAGCCTACCTGAGTATTGTTGCTGACCATGTCCATCCCTTTATGACCACAATGTACCCAACTTCTGATGGCTACTTTCAGCAGGATAATGCGCCATGTCATAAAGCTGGAATCATCTCAGACTGGTTTCTTGAACATGACAATGAGTTCGCTGTACTCAAATGGCCTCCACAGTCACCAGATCTCAATCCAATAGAGCATCTTTGGGATGTGGTGGAACGGGAGATTCGCATCATGGATGTGCAGCCGACAAATCTCCGGCAACTGTGTGATGCCATCATGTCAATATGGACCAAACTCCCTGAGGAATGCTTCCAGCACCTTGTTGAATCTATGCCACGAAGAATTGAGGCAGTTCTGAAGGCAAAAGGGGGTCCAACCCGTTACTAGCATGGGGTACCTAATAAAGTGGCCGGTGAGTGTATATACAGTATATATACCATGATTCCTCAAATGAAAACTGGTAGTCAATTAAACGCCGGGCCTCTGATAGTGGCCGGGGACGTGGTCAACACGGACAAATAAAGGGCAGTCTTAAATTAAGGCCGGAGAAAATTTTGTGTACACTCAAAGACAGACGCGCTCAGCGCTTGTCATGTATCACAACTATTAAGAGTTTTTAACCACATAATTATTATTTTAGGTTTCAGACATTTAAATACATATGATTTATAGCAAAACAATACATTTATAGTTTGTAAAATACACAATGGTGTCATAACAATCCATTCAAATATATTTGCTGATGTGTTTTATTCATATCAGATACACAGTAACTATAGTAATAACTATAAACTTTACTCTATTTTTCTCCGAGTTCACCAGCCACTTATTTTCATGTATTTCGGGAGAAACTGAAGAATTCACGTGATGTAATAAACCCAACAGACAGGAATCTCTAAACTGCCCATCTCACATTACAGATCAAGATAATTTATAAAGGGTTTTAAACGACAAAACAATCTCACTTACACGTATTAAAGGATACGTTCTGTTACAGGAGAACTAGGACACGGGAGAACCAGGACACGGGAGAACCAGGACACGGGAGAACCAGGACACGCGAGAACCAGGACACGCGAGAACCAGGACACGCGAGAACCAGGACACGCGAGAACCAGGACACAGGAGAACCAGGACACAGGAGAACCAGGATGTGGGAGAACCAGGACACGGGAGAAAAAGAGAACCAGGACACGGGAGAAAAAGAGAACCAGGACACGGGAGAAACAGAGAACCAGGACACGGGAGAAACAGAGAACCAGGACACGGGAGAACCAGGACATGGGAGTACCAGGATGTGGGAGAACCAGGACATGGGAGAACCAGGAGAACTAGGACACGGGAGAAACAGAGAACCAGGACACGGGAGAAACAGAGAACCAGGACACGGGAGAAACAGAGAACCAGGACACAGGAGAAACAGGATGTGGGAGAACCAGGACACAGGAGAACCAGGAGAACCAGGACACGGGAGAAACAGAGAACCAGGACACGGGAGAAACAGAGAACCAGGACACAGGAGAAACAGGATGTGGGAGAACCAGGAGAACCAGGACACGGGAGAAACAGGATGTGGGAGAACCAGGACACAGGAGAACCAGGATGTGGGAGAACCAGGACATGGGAGAACCAGGAGAACCAGGACACGGGAGAAACAGAGAACCAGGACACGGGAGAAACAGAGAACCAGGACACGGGAGAAACAGAGAACCAGGACACGGGAGAAACAGAGAACCAGGAGAAACAGAGAACCAGGACACGGGAGAAACAGAGAACCAGGACACGGGAGAAACAGAGAACCAGGACACAGGAGAAACAGGATGTGGGAGAACCAGGACATGGGAGAACCAGGAGAACCAGGACACGGGAGAAACAGAGAACCAGGACACGGGAGAAAAAGAGAACCAGGACACGGGAGAAACAGAGAACCAGGACACGGGAGAAACAGAGAACCAGGACATGGGAGAAACAGAGAACCAGGACACGGGAGAAACAGAGAACCAGGACACGGGAGAAACAGAGAACCAGGACACGGGAGAAACAGAGAACCAGGACACGGGAGAAACAGAGAACCAGGACACGGGAGAAACAGGATGTGGGAGAACCAGGACATGGGAGAACCAGGGGAACCAGGACACGGGAGAAACAGAGAACCAGGACACGGGAGAAACAGAGAACCAGGACACAGGAGAAAAAGAGAACCAGGACACGGGAGAAACAGAGAACCAGGACACGGGAGAAACAGAGAACCAGGACACGGGAGAAACAGAGAACCAGGACACGGGAGAAACAGAGAACCAGGACACAGGAGAAACAGGATGTGGGAGAACCAGGACACGGGAGAAACAGAGAACCAGGACACGGGAGAAACAGAGAACCAGGACACAGGAGAACCAGGATGTGGGAGAACCAGGACATGGGAGAACCAGGAGAACCAGGACACGGGAGAAACAGAGAACCAGGACACAGGAGAAAAAGAGAACCAGGACACGGGAGAAAAAGAGAACCAGGACACGGGAGAAAAAGAGAACCAGGACACGGGAGAAAAAGAGAACCAGGACACGGGAGAAAAAGAGAACCAGGACACGGGAGAAAAAGAGAACCAGGACACGGGAGAACCAGGATGTGGGAGAACCAGGACATGGGAGAACCAGGAGAACCAGGACACGGGAGAAACAGAGAACCAGGACACAGGAGAAAAAGAGAACCAGGACATGGGAGAAACAGAGAACCAGGACATGGGAGAAACAGAGAACCAGGACACAGGAGAATCAGGATGTGGGAGAACCAGGACATGGGAGAACCAGGACACGGGAGAAACAGAGAACCAGGACACGGGAGAAACAGGATGTGGGAGAACCAGGACATGGGAGAACCAGGAGAACCAGGACACGGGAGAAACAGAGAACCAGGACACAGGAGAAAAAGAGAACCAGGACACGGGAGAAACAGAGAACCAGGACACGGGAGAAACAGAGAACCAGGACACGGGAGAAACAGAGAACCAGGACACAGGAGAAACAGGATGTGGGAGAACCAGGACATGGGAGAACCAGGAGAACCAGGACACGGGAGAAACAGAGAACCAGGACACAGGAGAAAAAGAGAACCAGGACACGGGAGAAACAGAGAACCAGGACACGGGAGAAACAGAGAACCAGGACACAGGAGAACCAGGATGTGGGAGAACCAGGACATGGGAGAACCAGGAGAACCAGGACACGGGAGAAACAGAGAACCAGGACACAGGAGAAACAGAGAACCAGGACACGGGAGAAAAAGAGAACCAGGACACGGGAGAAAAAGAGAACCAGGACACGGGAGAAAAAGAGAACCAGGACACGGGAGAAACAGAGAACCAGGACATGGGAGAAACAGAGAACCAGGACACAGGAGAACCAGGATGTGGGAGAACCAGGACATGGGAGAACCAGGACATGGGAGAACCAGGAGAACCAGGACACGGGAGAAACAGAGAACCAGGACACAGGAGAAAAAGAGAACCAGGACATGGGAGAAAAAGAGAACCAGGACATGGGAAAACCAGGAGAACCAGGACACGGGAGAAACAGAGAACCAGGACACTTGAGAAACAGAGAACCAGGACACGGGAGAAACAGAGAACCAGGACACGGGAGAAACAGAGTACCAGGACACGGGAGAAACAGAGAACCAGGACACGGGAGAAACAGAGAACCAGGACACGGGAGAAACAGAGAACCAGGACACGGGAGAAAAAGAGAACCAGGACACGGGAGAAAAAGAGAACCAGGACACTTGAGAAACAGAGTACCAGGACACGGGAGAAACAGAGAACCAGGACACGGGAGAAAAAGAGAACCAGGACACGGGAGAAAAAGAGAACCAGGACACGGGAGAAAAAGAGAACCAGGACACGGGAGAAACAGAGAACCAGGACACGGGAGAAACAGAGTACCAGGACACGGGAGAAACAGAGAACCAGGACACGTGAGAAACAGAGAACCAGGACACAGGAGAAAAAGAGAACCAGGACACGGGAGAAAAAGAGAACCAGGACACGGGAGAAAAAGAGAACCAGGACACGGGAGAAAAAGAGAACCAGGACACGGGAGAAACAGAGAACCAGGACACGGGAGAAACAGAGAACCAGGACACGGGAGAAAAAGAGAACCAGGACACGGGAGAAACAGAGAACCAGGACACAGGAGAACCAGGATGTGGGAGAACCAGGAGAACCAGGACACGGGAGAAACAGAGAACCAGGACACAGGAGAAAAAGAGAACCAGGACACGGGAGAAACAGTACACAAGAGAACCGGGACACAAACACGCTCAGAATTGCAGTATAAAGACTAAACAAGACTTTGCAGATAATGAATGAGAAAAACCAGGCTTATATAGGGTGAGCTAAACAAGATACTGAGACACAGGTGAATGTGATAATGGATGCTGGTCTGGGCAAAGGATTATGGGGAATGGAGTTTGTGGATGTGGTGATTGTCCGCGTTGCAGAGCCTTCTGATGGCTATCCCGGGCACTCTCACTGGTGATAGTTACATATATATATATATATATATATTTATATACATACATAAATGTAAATAAAGTACCAAACAGGTATAGAATAGTGGGAATAAAGTGTTTAATGGGTAAGGTTAGGGGAGCCAATGTCAAGAACAAGTCCTAATAAACAGCATCCATTTATTTTAATAAATATGATGTTTAATAAATATGAAATTTATTTTATTTGAATAAATATGATGCATTGTTATTATTGCATACTCTGTTTTATAGCAGGCTATACAATAAACTACAGATAATATCTGCTGCCATTTGCAGTAAGAATAAACATCATCTACTGTAACAACTATTTTCACTTACAAATAAAATAATGCTATTTTCACAACAGTACGAAAATAAGAGTGTTGCAGGCACACATACGCAGCATGAACACATTCATAAGGACAGTGCCCCCGCATCTCATTTCTCAACATCAAGGTGGGCTGGCGATAGGCATCTGTGTGATCCCTGTCCTCATCTCGAGTCGGGAGATTAGAAGCAAGAGTCCAGACTAGAGGCCACCAATTACCCTGCAAGAGAATCAATCCGGGCTGCACTTTGATACATGAGACAGTCAGACGATTGCAGCGAGACGGAGAGGTGGAGGAGTCTTGTGTCGAAGCCTGTCGGGATCCAGAACTCCTGATCAGCTCCAGTCACAGGGGAAAAGGCCCTGCTCCTAGCCGTATGATAGAGAGATAGATAGAGAGAGAGAGAGAGAGAGAGAGAGAGATGGATAGATAGATGGATGGATGGATGGATGGATGGATTTTGAATGTGCTATTGACTATAAGTAACTTTGCAACTATATGTCAACTAACTGTCATTGGAGTATCAGTAGACTGCCTGCTTAAAGGCTGTATCAGCGATTTCAGGCCCAAAAAGGCCGAAACATAAATGATCACATTCATCTAATCTTTCCTAACGATCCGCTAGCTGCCGCCCCATAAGCATGCCGTCCAAAAACCGCGTCTCTGTAGACAGCCTAGGCTCTGAGATCCGCCCCTGTCGGTGATTGGTTGGAACACTGTTTGTTTTGGTTTTGAGTGGTGGTGTACCCATTTGTTTTTGTGTGCAGATCTCAGAGCCTAGGCTGTCTTGTTGATTGTTTGAATGTATTTTATCAGTCATTACATCTGCCCAGTGACTACAGTTGAAAATTAGCCAAGTTGGCTAAACTGGCGCATTTACGTAAGCGTTTATTAATGTGCACTGTCCCTGTAACTTTAAACTGATTAAATAAATAAACAAGATGGACATATTAGTTAGTGCATTAACTTGCAATACAGTGCTTTTAAATCTTAAATCTAAAGTTCAAAGGTCATGTCCACACTGATACTTTTTTGTATGAAAGGTCATCTTTTTCTCTCCATTTTTTTGTTTTTGTCCTGCAAAATCTGAGCTTTTTGAAAACACTTTCCCAAGTGGATACATTTTAAAACTTAGTGTGGACTGTGAAAACGATGACGCAAGTTTAGTCATGTGACACATATCTAACTGATAGATGTGTTTATACTGCTGATGTGCCTGTTATGTGCCGCTCACTTTCACACGGTTTCACTTCACAGTCCTGAAAAGATGACAGAAATGTACTCACAATCGCTGTGGCAAAACACGAGAGCAGTTTTAGAGTTTTATATAATGGTGACTGAGTAAAGACGATCCTGCCAGAAGAATTGCGTGATAACTTTACTATATCTGTCACGTGTGCATCATCTCGTGAGCTTTTATGAGGTTTACGCATGCGCAGTAATGGGAATTTAGCCTTTTCTGACGTTTCAGTGTGGATGAGAATCTTTTGGAAAAGTTAGTATGGACGGAGAAACTTTTGGAACGAAAACGCCATTTTCAAGTGTAACAGAGTAATGTAGACGTAGCCCAAATCACAGCGACAAGAACTAAAGATGAACAGAACATTCATGTGACAGTCCACTTGTTTTAAAATTTATATTTCACCCAAAAAACAAATGCTGCCATCCTTTACTCAAACAAAGCCATTTAAACAGGTTAAAACTCAAGAAATCTCATGAATGCCATTAATATGGATAACTACATGCTTTTACACCAGTTTTTTTTTTTTTTTTTTTTGCAGTACTATATAGTTTTTATAGTGAGCAAAGTATGAATAGTTTTAGTATTCATGAACACCCACATGACTGACTACATTTGACCCCAACATGACTTTCCATTGCCCATGTTTTTCACATCTTTTTGACTCATTATGTGATCTGATTGCCAAATGTTGAAGCAAGATAAATGTTTATGTTGAGATAAAGAGTTCATTGTGAGGAAATACTGTAACTCAACAAATCTTATTTGGAGCAGGGATATAAGGAGGAAGAGGAAAGAATAGAGAATAATGGGAATAATAGTGTAGAAATGTAACAGATATTTCACTCTTCTCGGCTGTGCCACATGCGGAATTTCAATCTGCATTTACCGTTCAAAAGTTAGATTTTTTTACGTTTCTGAAAGAGTCTCTTCTGCTCTCCAAGACTGGATTTATTTGATCAAAAATACAGTAAAAACAGTGAAATATTATTATAATGTAAGTCAGCTGTTTTCTATGTGAATTTATAGTAAAGTGTCATTTATTCCTGTGATCAAAGCTGAATGTTCAGCATCATTACTCCAGTCTTCAGTATCACATGATCCTTCAGAAATCATACTAATATAATCAAGAAACATTTATGATTATTATCAATTTTGAAAACAGCTTAATTTTTGGGTGGAATCCGTCATTCATTAAAGAGTATCTAAACCCCTGGTCAGAGCTTGACTCCACCCACTGGCAATATTTGAAAAATGCTGGAAAAGTGGGCAGTGCCCACTTAGGAAATAAATACTATAACCTGATCGTTTTTAATACTCACAATTCCAACTCCTGACTCGCTACTGTGGTTTTGACGAAACAAGATGGTTTTTATACTGCCAAGGGCGTTGTAGCTCGTACCAAGGGCGTGGTGAGCTGGAACCGCTTACGTCACCATCAGCCGCTTACATCACGAACCACCACAAACATCCAATAGGAAAATCCAACTGCAGTACCACCGTTCAACCTGAAGAGGGCAGCACTCAGACGGTTTTTACAACATATATTGTAGAATTAAAACACTTTCTACCCAAATGTCAAAAAAGTTACTCGAATCAATGAACAGCATTAATAAAGCCCCATTCTTACAGATCATTAACTAAAAAAAGTTGGTTTAGGGTTTAGTTACCCTTTAAAAAAACAGTATTTATTTTAAATAGAATGTTTTGTGACATTATAAATGTCTTTAATGTCACTTTTGATCAATTGAATGTATCCTTATTAATTTCTTTAAAAAAAATCTTACTGACAATTGACATAGTTGTACTATACTTTAGAACGTTAGATGCCACTGTCAATTAAGTCCAAAAAATGTAACATACTTCTATTTGAAAATGTGTTTTTGATCTTAGCTTTGTTGAATCCAACACTTGACGGTTCTGTGTGAAGCCAAACTAACTTAACGTAATTAACACTGTTTTTTTAGTTAAATATTCACTTGAGTTGGGACTGTGCTCATCACTAAAAGATGTGTTTGCAACTCCTCAAATGATACTGTGTTCCTTTCATCAGGCTCTTAAAGGCTGTATCAGTGTTTTCAGGCCCAAAAAAGGCCGAAACATAAATGAACACAAAAACAAATGGGTACACCCCCACTCAAAACCAAAATAAACAGTGTTTCAACCAATCACAGACAGGGGCGGGTGTTGCTCCGACTTCGCGTCCAGCCGTGAACGAGCTCAAAACCTCACAACACCCGCCCCTGTCTGTGATTGGTTGAAACACTGTTTATTTTGGTTTTGAGTGGTGGTTGTACCCATTTGTTTTTGTGTGCAGATCTCAGAGCCTAGGCTGTCTACAGAGACACGGTTTTTGGACGGCATGCTTATGGGGCGGGCAGCTAGCGGATCGTTAGGAAAGATTAGATGAATGTGATCATTTATGTTCCGGCCTTTTTTGGGTCTGAAATCACTGATACAACCTTTAATGATTTCAGTCTTCTCTTGGCACATCTGAGAGGCCAGAGTTTCATTTTTCTTTGCTTGGTCTGTAATTCATGGAGGAACATCTTTACAGCCGTTCCTCTACTTCACACATCCCCTTCTCAATATACATCATAGTCACATTTACATTTACAGCTTTATTTTATTTTATTCTGTTTGTGTGCATACTATAACACACTGTTTTCTTTTGTTTTCCTCAACGTGCTTCAGAATATCAAGGTTGGCAGTGTTGATTCACACACATCTCAAGGGAAACTGGGATGAAGATGAAAATGCAGACAATCATCTTCGGGAGGAAATTCACAGCAAATACAATTAAAATTTGTCTTCACCCGCCACAAGAAAAAAATAAAATAAAAATATTACATTATGATATATAATTATTTTCTACTGTTCAGATGACATCAGTATTAGCATAACAATAATAATGAAAGCTAAGGTGCCATAAACTCAAACCAACTGGTTACTTCTTTATATAAAGCCATATTAAACACTGATATTGTCACGAACCGCTCTGAGACCAGAAAGCTTAGATCCAAAAGGAGCTTTTGATAAGAGAGGGCAATCCAGACACGTAATCAAATGAACAGGCAACAGGTCGCAATCCAGGTCGGCAGTACACACACACACACACACACACACACACAATCACACACATACACACACACACACACACACACACACACACACACACATGGTTGGGGACAAGGCAAACAGAGGCAGGCAGAGAGTCCAAGAAACCAGAACACAGGGAACCAGTGAAACCCTCTGAAATGCAGTGCAACAACATACAAAACTTCGCAGTGAGTGACTGTGAAAACCAGGCGTATAAGGGCTGAGCTAAACAGGGGAATGAGACACAGGTGAGTGTAATCAGTGATGAGTCCGGGCAGGGAGTTATGGGAGATGTAGTTGTGAGTGAGTGCTGATAGTCTGGTGTGGAGGGCCCTCTGGTGGCTCTCAGGGGTCCTGCAGCTGGGGCTGTTACACACAAACTGTGTTTGCTTTAAATCAAGCCAATAAACATGATGAATGAACTCACGGGTGGATGAATGAATGAAAGGTCAATAAAGTATTATTGCACAGCCCTTGAGCGTCATAAAACCGCCTGTGTCACCTTTATTACAGTGATTTAGGAGGACTATATATCAAATATCTGAGCTGAACTGCTACGGTCTGTTAAAGTTCATGCATATGCTGTATGAGTAGAATTTCTAAAGTGAACCATCAAAGTAAAGTGTTATTCTGAGTTGGGGAAAGATAGTTACAATATTGCATTTCTCCCTAAAACGTGACTTATATGTTAGATTACTTTTGTGTTACATTTTCTCACCTGGACTGGGCTTGCTTATTTTATTTATTTATTTTAATAATAAAAAAAGTTAAATGAATAAGCTTCAGAATGAATAAAATGCAAATTCCCTCCTGTACATTAGAGGGCGCCGCTCAATCCTTCCAGCAGAAGAACAGGAGTCAGGATAAGACATTTCAACGCTCTTAAATCAGAAATAAAAACAACAACAACAACAAAAAAATGAAACACAAATGTGATGTTAATCTTAAGTCATGTTTGCTTGCTGTTCTGTTTGAATTGGATCACCAAATGTCAGTAGCAACGACAATGTTTAATAAAGTGAGATCGAATACATGAAGGATAGGTATCACAAACAGGGTTTAGATTACTGTAAGCCAGGGTTTAAGTAGCTTTTGATAAACGTGCCTTAGAAAAAAATAGCCATGGCCTTGTCTGTGAAACGAAGGGAAACATATTTAATTAATGATTCCAGGTTTGGATAAAATTCAGAGTTTGCATTTCACTGTTTTTATTCATCCAGAGAAAAGTGAATATATGTCCCGACCGCCTCTGCACTCGCTCACGGTTTCACACGAGGACAGGAGAGCTGTCAGTCATACATGGGAAAGCAAAGTAAGTTGCATTATGTATTTGAAAAGTAATGACTTTTTGTAATGACTTTGACATTCGACTTGTAATGCGTTATCCTCAACACTGCCTTTGTTCTCTCTTCTCAATAATTGCATGAAGATCTGATAAAAGTTCTATAAAAATGGCTCAATTTTTGTCTAAAAAAAGTGGGTTCCTGGAAACTGTCAGAAACCTTTTGAGATGATTTGTGCCTTTCTGCATACAGATCTCCTCTCAGAAAGGCTCCGGTCTCCTCAAATGGGCTGTCAGTGTGAGTGAGGGCCGGCTGTGAGAGACGGTCAGGGTTTTCCAGCGGAGGAAACTCACAGAGCTCATTTAGCCCACGCCAGGTGTCAGGGACAATGTGCTCGGCGGATCGATACCACACTTAACTATTACAAAGACTGATATGTTCCTGAAATTAGAAGAGACCCTCGCACACGCGCAGCAGATCCGACTCCACGGGACGGCCCTCGAGGGCCCATTGATCCGCCCACTAATGGAAGACTCTGCATACAGACACGACTGAAGCTTTAGAGGTTTGTTTATAAATACTTTATTCCACTTGACAGGAGAAATCTACACCTTTAATGAAACTGTCAGGGGCGCTGCGATCGTAATGAGGAACCAGACCTCACAAGCAAACATATAGAGACATTCGACACTCGCACGCACACACACACACACACACACACACACACACACAGAGAGCACACATACACACACACACACACACAGAGACACACACACACTCACTCTCACACACACACACACACAGAGAGAGAGAGAGAGAACATTAATAGCACAAACTATAGACCATGCCAAATATAATTATGTCCACATTACTACAGCTTGAGTTCCCTGTAGATGTCTGTCTCTCTCTCTCTCTCTCTCTCTCTCTCTCTCTCTCTCTCCTTCTCTCTCTCTCTCTCTCTCTCTCTCTCTCCCTCCTTCTCTTCTTCTCTCCCTCATTCTTCTCTGCAATGCGGTTCCACTGCAACTACACCATTTGTTAAGACAAAAAATGAGTCTGGAATGGCTTCATTTTTCCTTTAAACCCTGAGGTGCCTAATTTCCCAAAACATATAGTA
>JAULUF010000084.1:29025000-29060000 GCA_031834385.1 Semotilus atromaculatus
TGTGTGTGTGTGTGCGTGCGCGTGTGTGTGTGCGTGCGTGCGTGTGTGTGTGTGTGTAATGCTGCACATTTAATGCCCCCCCCTTCTATGTAAAGCACTTTGAGTGCAGAAAAAAAGCGATATACTGTATAAATGTAATGAATTATTATTATTATTATTATATTAATAATTACAACTTCCTCATTAACATTGTTTAATTGCAAATAGGCTATATATAAATACATTACATCAAAATATATGACATTAAAGTATATTTAAGTTTGCCATAAATGCTTGCCAGTACATTCAGTTGTACTTTAATCATATTTCAAAGACAATAGAAGTAATTATAAAATTGCATATAAAGATACGAAGTCCTACTTGAGTGTGTAAAAAACAAAACAACAGCTAATTGCATGTAATAATATTTAAACTATAATACATTTACATTTAATTGCAAAATCATTATACTCAGTTAATACACTTAATTATAGTATTTCCGTAATAAGTATTATTTTTAAAAGTATGTTTTATAATGCATATGCATGAGACGCACAGGCCGGTTATACACTCACCGGCCACTTTATTAGGTACCCCATGCTAGTAACGGGTTGGACCCCCTTTTGCCTTCAGAACTGCCTCAATTCTTCGTGGCATAGATTCAACAAGGTGCTGGAAGCATTCCTCAGGGAGTTTGGTCCATATTGACATGATGGCACCACACAGTTGCCGCAGATTTGTCGGCTGCACATCCATGATGCGAATCTCCCGTTCCACCACATCCCAAAGATGCTCTTTTGGATTGAGATCTGGTGACTGTGGAGGCCATTTGAGTACAGCGAACTCATTGTCATGTTCAAGAAACCAGTCTGAGATGATTCCAGCTTTATGACATGGCGCATTATCCTGCTGAAAGTAGCCATCAGAAGTTGGGTACATTGTGGTCATAAAGGGATGGACATGGTCAGCAACAATACTCAGGTAGGCTGTGGCGTTGCAACGATGCTCAATTGGTACCAAGGGGCCCAAAGTGTGCCAAGAAAATATTCCCCACACCATGACACCACCACCACCAGCCTGAACCGTTGATACAAGGCAGGATGGATCCATGCTTTCATGTTGTAGACGCCAAATTCTGACCCTACCATCCGAATGTCGCAGCAGAAATCGAGACTCATCAGACCAGGCAACGTTTTTCCAATCTTCTATTGTCCAATTTCGATGAGCTTGTGCAAATTGTAGCCTCAGTTTCCTGTTCTTAGCTGAAAGGAGTGGCACCCGGTGTGGTCTTCTGCTGCTGTAGCCCATCTGCCTCAAAGTTCGACGTACTGTGCGTTCAGAGATGCTCTTCTGCCCACCTTGGTTGTAACGGGTGGTTATTTGAGTCACTGTTGCCCTTCTATCAGCTCGAACCAGTCTGGCCATTCTCCTCTGACCTCTGGCATCAACAAGGCATTTCCGCCCACAGAACTGCCGCTCACTGGATGTTTTTTCTTTTTCGGACCATTCTCTGTAAACCCTAGAGATGGTTGTGCGTGAAAATCCCAGTAGATTAGCAGTTTCTGAAATACTCAGACCAGCCCTTCTGGCACCAACAATCATGCCACGTTCAAAGTCACTCAAATCACCTTTCTTCCCCATACTGATGCTCGGTTTGAACTGCAGGAGATTGTCTTGACCATGTCTACATGCCTAAATGCACTGAGTTGCCGCCATGTGATTGGCTGCTTAGAAATTAAGTGTTAAGGAGCAGTTGGACAGGTGTACCTAATAAAGTGGCCGGTGAGTGTATATAGCTATATTTTTATGTATTTACATCTGGGGTAATCCAACCCAACATCACTGAAACATCATCACCTTTTTTAAATGTTTTACTTTTGCACATTCACACCAAGAACGTGCAACACTTTTAAACACTTTTGTAAACGCCTTAATTGACTCGTTGAGTTGTGATGCTCAAGCAGACGAGGACGTACGAGCACACCTGCACATTATGACCATTAAAGGCTGTCATTACAATTAGTGCTAGAATGAATATAAACTTCGAGGAATAAAGCGCATTAGACAAGAGCACATTATTCAAAGTCGTTCAGGCTCAACAGAATTGAACAAGTGGTCGTGAGGTGTTGATGTAACTCGAGGGGACGTGTGTGAAGCGTTAGCTCTTACTCCGCTCATGATGTTAGCTTACTGACGCATTGCTAATGCATCGATGAGTGACTAATGGTCGAGCGCTAGCGTTCGCAGCTAATCCATCCCCCTGTTCTAGATAGTGATAGTTCATTAACTGGTCCAAGGATGTGTAGCTGCTTTTATCCTCCACAAACCCTCCCGTGGGAACGCCATCATTCCTCACAGCACTCCAGAAGAGAGCGATCGTGCGTTGAGCGACAACACAACTTTGAAAAGGAATTAACAGATGGCGTTGCGCTGAGAAGGCGATTGCCAAGGTTAATGATACTGAAAAATTAGCGAGATTGATGCATAATTACAATGATGGATGGACTCAAACGGATAGACTTAAACTCCTATTAAACTGATCACGTCTCAATGCTTGTTTGTGAGATGTGGAGATGTAAACATCAGGCGTGCAGAAACCCCCGTGTGGAGGCTCTCACTGCTGATGTGTTCATAAAGCAGAACGGTGAAGCTGATCAATAATCATCTATAATGATCCCAGAGGAGACATGATGAAGTCCTCAGTGCGTCAGGATTACATTCTTGCACACGTTTCCCTCAAGTGAGTTTTATGCACTTCACTTATTAGTAAACCTTCGGCGGATTGGCTCTGGTTTTTCTTCGATTTGTATTTTTCCCCCATTAAAATACATTCAGTTCATCTTTCTTTAGTGTGTAATGTTCCAGTTCTTCTCTATATCAGTGTCAGTGTTTCTGAACTCCTGAAACGCCTCCATTGTCTCTTGAGTTTCTCACGGGAACGAACACGTCACAATATTCCTCATTATAATAATTCATACGCAGAATAAAGGGGCGGGGCCTGGGTGAGTGAGTTAGTAGTGTGTTAAACTGGTGGTTATGGTAAGGGGCGGGACATTTCCCAAACACACTCGAAGCGTTCGACCAATCACAACACACTGCTCCAGCCAACCAATCAGAGCACAGTGTGCTTTTCAGGAGGAGGGGCTTCATAGAGACAGGAAGTAAACAGAGTGTTACCAAGGAGTATAGAAGAACAAGAGGCGAAACTCAATAGAACGTTCCATTGCAACACCAGCGCTACGCTTCCGCCATGTTGGGGTGAAAGCGACTCGGCAGTCCACTAGTGTCGATGTGTCATTCGCGAACGAGCCGCTCTAAAAGCCGATTATTTGAAAAGAGACGGACTTCCCATCACTATCCACTAGCTTTTTGCTGTCGCTATGGCAATATCAGCTGCTTTGTAATTATTTTTTACATTAAAGATCAAATCCAAACTGAATGGTGACAACACATAATAACCAGTGACGTGCGGTGATGTCTTAAAGAGGCTAGGCACTGAGTTATGAAAGCCAGATTACCTGATTTATTGTTTAGGCTAATAATACGTAATAACAGTAAACGTTACGCACAAGCGCGGCATATCAATAAATGTACAAATCAGGATGTATATCGTGTAACTTACTCTAGGCGCCAATTTATGTTTTCCTCCGTGGGTGCTCATGGGCGTACACCCTTTTAAAAAAAAGTAGTCAACATTTTTTTGCATTTCAGAACCTTAGGAAATGGACAGCGGCCGAGACGAACACACACACACACACACCTATTTACTTGATAATAAAGCCGTAAAGTAGGCTATCTTTCAACTGAGGACAGCGCCACTTCTCACAAATACAGACAGGAATGTTGGACAATATATAACAGCAATAGAATAGTTTTACAGTCAACTGTTTTTTTTTTTTTTTTTTGCAGTACTAGGCTATCTTATATTAATGACCGTTATAGCAAGACTATGTAAACAAAAAAAACACAGCCACTGTCCATCATGTTCTATAAGATCATCATGTTTGTAGCATGATCCAGGGGATTAAAACGTACAAAATATATTTCAGGCCTAGTGGAGTTGGTAACTAATAATAGTAGTAAATGTGTAAAGTTGCATAAATTGTAAATACTCAATAAAGCAAGAAAAAACTACCTCAAATGTGTATTTAATGATTGGATTAACTGTTATCTGTGCTGTTGTCCAGTAACTCCAGTTGGAATGTTCACCCCAAAATGGCGGCCGCGCTACCGAAGCGCCACCTAGTGGCTGTTACCAAAAAAGCATCAGAGTTTCGCCTCTTGTTCTTCTTTGGCGTTACTGACAGACTGGGAAGAGAGGAGCCGCAACAATGGAGAATATGAGGAGAATAATCAACATTACAGCAGGAAAACCTGTTCTAGTAGAGCCTGAAACTACAGCAAGAGTTTGTAAATAGCCTGGCAACTTGGAATTTTTATTACCTGATTTAACCCATAAAAATGAGCTTTGTTGGTATAAATTATTGTATTCAGGTTGATTCAGAGATGCTTAATAACATGTATATATATATATAATTTTTTTTTTTTTTTTTTGAATAGGACCAGTTAACATTTTTTTCACTGTAGCTGTACATGATCATATTTTCTAAAAGTCTAAAAGTCCTCAGTTTTCCTTCCACATCACTCACTCATATTCTGCTCTCAGTCTTATATTATCCTCCTCTTCGATCAAACGCCTCATCATTAAATATAGACTCTGTCTCCAGCGTGTCCACCAAACACATATAATTGGCTTAGTTGATTTTTTTTATTTTATTTGTATTATTATTATTTTTATAGACAATATAGGCAGTCTCTGTGACTTGTTTACCTTTACAGGGTTAATTAATTAAAAAGTGATTAATGTTGTATTAATGTATTTGCATATGCTGCTTGTGTTTTATCTCCCGGTTCTGATATCTGCTTCCCACACATTTAAATAAATGTTCTTTGTTTGGTAAAATTAAAAAGGCAATACTGTTGATTACCACAAAAATTTACATTTAATGTTGCACTTACAATGAAAGGAAATGAGGCCAATCTGCATGTTAAAATATTCACTGTTTCAATAGTACAACCACAATACATAATTTTAGTGTGAAAAAATCTGTTAACTTTTCTGTGTAATGTTGTATCCAGTTTGGCATGTGTTGCCATGACAACCCTAAATTAACCACAAAAATAACACGACTTTTACAGCTGTACAAACACATGAGCTTTAAGCATAAGCTTTAACAGAATAGTTCATTAATTGCTTTTATTAAATTACAAGTTCACATTTCTGTTTGAATCCTTCAGAAATTGGCCCCAATTTCTCCCATGTCAGGGCCGTAGCCAGCCTATTGAAAAGGGGGGGGGTTCTTTTTTTCAAAAAGTGGACGTTTTTGCAGTTTTTCTCCTCCTTTTGTATTAAATTATGAGGTTCAAATACTTCATTTTGGTGACCTTTTATGCACTAGTTTGTGCTGGATTAGCTTGTCTGCTGGAGCACGCTTTTTGATGCACCTAAAATATTTACTGCATTGTTGTCAAAATCAGTCCATACACAGTTCATAAGTTTAAAGACCACACTAACAACACAATAGATTTAACGAACTTTACTGAAATATTAATAATAATTCTTCTCATCATCATTTCTTGACTCTCTGTCAATGCCGGTATTGGCCAATCACAAAAGTCGATATTGCACAGCCAATATCACTGAATATCCCACTATGTTGTATTATTATAATTACGCTACGTTTATATGGCTATTATATTGTAGACTATTGAGTGGATAAAATATAGAAATCCTTTTTATTACAAAAAAAAAAAAATAGCCTATATATAAGCCTGCCCACGGGCTTGTGTGAGCGTCTCGTCGTACACTCAGGTTTATGCTTTCTTTAAAGAAAATCACACCGTAAAAACCAAACCCCCTTTTATTTATTTATTCTGTTCTTGTGACTTTGCCTTCTACACACCCTGGAAAACATATAATGCAAAAAGTACAAGCTGAAATAAGGCCCAAAAAGAAACTTGTGTCCAAATTTGAGTTACTTGAATCTACTGGGACCGTTAAAGAAGTGTGTCTTATCTATATAGTATGAATATGGGTAGTATGAATAAAATTCGGACATATAGATCCATCATATTGTTACTGTCAGCGTTGGTTGTGTCGCTTCACTGTCATTCATAAATCCTCCCGTGGGCTCATAATACACACTTCACAATCTCTCAGAATTGTGAGATATAAACTCGTAATTGCGAGTTATAAAGAATTGTGAGACAAAAAGTCACAATTTTTGATTCCGTGTAGGAAACAAGCTGTACTGTAATTCTGATTGGTCAGGAAAAGTACAGCAGTCCATAAGACACATGATTGAAGGCATCACGCGTGTTTAGTGGTGTGAGTATAACATGTCTTATCTACATGTGTGTGCAACAGTAATGCTTTTACTCTTTTACAGGCTTATACGTGGACATTCAGTGGCGAAGTTAACACTGATGACTGACGAGTGTATATAAACTCTTTTAGCAACAAGAAATCAAGTTAATTCAAAACTCTGATACAGTTCAACAACCGTGCAAAAGGTCCCAAAGAGTGTACACACACAAAACTGCGAGGAGAATTAAATAATGTCTATAAATGTGCAGTGGGTGTATGTGGGTCAAACTAACCCTCTCGCGAGTGTGTAATAATTAGGTGATATTGTTGTAAATAACACGATCCTCAGCAATTAGCATTATCACTTGCCGCTTTGCAGTGATTGAATTGATTAAAATTCAACCACTCTACCTTTTTTTCCCTCTTTCTACATGCTGAGTGTTTTATCTTTAACTCTTCAAAGAGAATATTTGTTGCATTTGTTATTTTATAAATTTCTATTGCTGTGTTTTTATAATTATTTCAGCTCTGACAGCCCTCGACAGTATTAAACCCATATCTCTTAGGAACAATAACAAGGAATATTTCATTTGTATTTCCATGAACTCCCCGTGTGTCTCTGCACAAAGCAGACGTCATGTGTGTGTCGTATGTGTATCATGTGTGTATCGTGTGTGTCGTGTATGTCGTGTGTGTCGTGTGTGTGTCGTGTGTGTCGTGTGTGTATCGTGTGTGTATCGTGTGTGTCGTGTGTGTCGTGTGTATCGTGTGTGTCGCGTGTGTATCGTGTGTGTCGTGTGTATCGTGTGTGTCGTGTTTGTCGTGTGTGTGTCGTGTGTGTCGTGTGTGTATCGTGTGTGTATCGTGTGTGTCGTGTGTGTTGCGTGTATGTCGTGTGTGTTGCGTGTATCGTGTGTGTCGCGTGTGTGTCGTGTGTATCGTGTGTGTCGTGTGTATCGTGTGTGTGTCGTGTGTGTCGTGTGTATCGTGTGTGTATCGTCGAGGCAGACGATTTTTTACCTACTGTTTGTTGTTGTTGTTTTATTGAAACAGTGTGTCCTTTAACATTGATTAAGATTAATACATGTGTAGTAATTAGTAATAGTTCCAATAAAGCAATCTTGGTTTCACTTTATTTTAAGGTGTCATTGTTACCGTGTAATTATATTTTTAAGTACTGAGTAATATTAATGAACTACATGTACTTATTATAGGGTTGATTAGGGTTTGGTTGAGGGTTAGTTGCATGTAATTATGCATAAGTTACTGTTATTACTATGATAAGTACATGTAACATATGTAAAAAAAAAAAAACGTTCTTCTTCTACTACTTCTTGTTACTTGTTACTCAGTTCTCGCGCATGCGTCGTGGAAATCTCTTGAACTCACATCTCAGGCCAACAAGGAAGAAAAGGAATAGTCGAATAAAGTCGTTATTTTAGTTTTTTTTTTCGCACAAAAAGTATTCTCGTCGCTTGATAAACATATAGTTGAGCCACTGTACTCACATGGAATATTTAAACATTTTCTTCAATGACTTTCTGCGCCGTCAAGTTTCAATCCCTTAGGAAGCCTATGGAGGAGTGATCCAGCTCTCAAATTTAATCAAAAATATCTTCATTTGTGTTCCGAGATGAACGAAGGTCTTACGGGGTTGGTACAGCATGGGGGTGAGTAATTAATGACTTCATTTTCATTTTTGGGTGAACTATCCCTTTAATCAACGTGATTTACAGCAACCGTGCAAATTATAGCCTACTTTGTTCTCAAATTGTTCATGTTAACAACATCAGCATTGCGTGACTAACGTTGCATTTAATGTGTTTTATTACCTGTGTAGTTCAGAATTCATATTCTCCATAATAGCTAAACGAGAAAGGCACAACAAAGGAAACTCCATAACTGTGTGAATTAAGAAAACAGTGGTACTGTTACACGATTGAACTATTGAAATGTCTTACTTGTTAAGCAGAAAAAAAGCCGTCTCTTCTTCCGTTTTGAACCCCTTCAAAACACGCAGTTCACGCACCTTCGATGTTTAAATCCTTGTTCGCATGAGACGGTTAATTTCTTTCTCTTCCTCCAGCCACCTTAAATCTGAAGTACGAAGTCTTTTGGGATTCATAACTGGTGAATCTCCAGTTGACACTGATGATTGTTGTTTGGATCTTTCTGGATCCGCCATAAGTTTGATTATGTAAAGTGCTGTGAGAAAAGCCTATACATCTCTACATCTCCTCACTCCTCACACATCTCCTCACTCCTTTATGTGTATGGGTGTGACGTGATGACTCAGTATACTCAGCCCCAGCCAGCTGCCGTGAGCGCCGTACACCAGTCAGCTGCAGACGACGATCTCCCCGATTCAGAGACGTGGAGCGTTGGTACTGAGCCGTCTTCGGGGAGCTCAGTTCTTTCTTCTGCTCCACAGTTACCCGAAGCATCCCCTGTCTTGTTTCCTGTTGTATCGCCTCCTGTGTCCCCCATCAAGATTCCTGTCCCTCCGCTTGTTTCTGTTCCTGTGGCGGTTTCCACCCCTGTCAGACTGCCTAGTGTTTCCCCTAGCACCCCTGTCATTTGCCAGCCTCGGACTGTTTCCCCCAAGCCATCTCCTCATGTGTCTCCAGCCAAGTCCCCCCGGATTCCCCGTCCTCAGCCCTCGTCCCGAAGACCCAAGACCCCCTGTCCTCCCATCCACCCTGGACTGCCCCCTAAGGACTTTGTGTTTCCTTCACCCCCTCTGCCTTGTATGTTGTTTTTATTGTTTCATCCCAACCCTGTCATTGTTTTTTCATGTATGCCATTATTAGTGTTTGTCATGTATTGTTGGTTTGTGTCATGTCTCGTGTTTAATGTTCCCTTGAGGAGCGTCTGGTAGCCGCTCCTTAAGGTGGGGGTTCTGTCATGATTCTGCCTTAGTGTTCTTGATTTTCCCTGGTCTTGAGGCAGGATCGTGACAGAATCATGTTTCATGTGCAGCACATGGCCAATTGTTTTGGCCATGTGCTTGCGTTGTCTCGTTTCGTTACCCCGCCCCCTTGTTATCCTCGTCTCGTCATTATTGTCTAGTTAGCTTCACCTGTCCTTGTCATTAGTGTTCCCCTTTATAATTCCCTTGTGTTTGCTGTCCTGTGCCGGTTCATTGTGAAACTTTGCGATTCATGTCTGAGTGGTCGTCTAGCATTGTCATCCTTGTGAGTATCCTGTCAAGTGTATTGTCTACTGAGAAGTTCTGATTCGTCGTTTGCTGTTTTGTTTACCGTCAAGTCATTATCTAGTTTTTGTCTATCCTGTTCCTGTCCTGTTTTGCCCCCTCGTGGGTTTTGTTTTCTGTTTTGTCATCAATAAACCCCGTTTTGAGTTATTTCCTGTCTGTGCCTGGGTTCATCCTCCATGATCATAACAAGTATAGCCGGCTAGCCGAAACTCCTTCTTTATGTGTACGGATGTGACGTAATGACTCAGTATAGCCGGCTAGCCGAAACTCCTTCTTTATGTGTACGGATGTGACGTAATGACTCAGTATAGCCGGCTAGCCGAAACTCCTTCTTTATGTGTACGGGCGTGACGTAATGACTCAGTATAGCCGGCTAGCCGAAACTCCTCCTTTATGTGTACGGATGTGACGTAATGACTCAGTATAGCCGGCTAGCCGAAACTCCTCCTTTATGTGTACGGATGTGACGTAATGACTCAGTATAGCCGGCTAGCCGAAACTCCTTCTTTATGTGTACGGGTGTGACGTAATGACTCAGTATAGCCGGCTAGCCGAAACTCCTTCTTTATGTGTACGGGTGTGACGTAATGACTCAGTATAGCCGGCTAGCCGAAACTCCTCCTTTATGTGTACGGATGTGACGTAATGACTCAGTATAGCCGGCTAGCCGAAACTCCTCCTTTATGTGTACGGATGTGACGTAATGACTCAGTATAGCCGGCTAGCCGAAACTCCTTCTTTATGTGTACGGGTGTGACGTAATGACTCAGTATAGCCGGCTAGCCGAAACTCCTTCTTTATGTGTACGGATGTGACGTAATGACTCAGTATAGCCGGCTAGCCGAAACTCCTTCTTTATGTGTACGGGTGTGACGTAATGACTCAGTATAGCCGGCTAGCCGAAACTCCTTCTTTATGTGTACGGGTGTGACGTAATGACTCAGTATAGCCGGCTAGCCGAAACTCCTTCTTTATGTGTACGGGTGTGACGTAATGACTCAGTATAGCCGGCTAGCCGAAACTCCTTCTATGTGTACGGATGTGACGTAATGACTCAGTATAGCCGGCTAGCCGAAACTACTTCTTTATGTGTACGGGTGTGACGTAATGACTCAGTATAGCCGGCTAGCCGAAACTCCTTCTTTATGTGTACGGGTGTGACGTAATGACTCAGTATAGCCGGCTAGCCGAAACTCCTTCTATGTGTACGGATGTGACGTAATGACTCAGTATAGCCGGCTAGCCGAAACTCCTTCTTTATGTGTACGGGTGTGATGTAATGACGCAGTATAGCCGGCTAGCCGAAACTCCTTCTTTATGTGTACGGGTGTGACGTAATGACGCAGTATAGCCGGCTAGCCGAAACTCCTTCTTTATGTGTACGGGTGTGACGTAATGACGCGGTATAGCCGGCTAGCCGAAACTCCTTCTTTATGTGTACGGGTGTGACGTAATGACGCGGTATAGCCGGCTAGCCGAAACTCCTTCTTTATGTGTACGGGTGTGACGTAATGACTCGGTATAGCCGGCTAGCCGAAACTCCTTCTTTATGTGTACGGGTGTGACGTAATGACTCGGTATAGCCGGCTAGCCGAAACTCCTTCTTTATGTGTACGCGTGTGACGTAATGACTCAGTGTAGCCGGCTAGCCGAAACTCCTTCTTTATGTGTACGGGTGTGACGTAATGACTCAGTATAGCCGGCTAGCCGAAACTCCTTCTTTATGTGTACGGGTGTGACGTAATGACTCAGTATAGCCGGCTAGCCGAAACTCCTTCTTTATGTGTACGGGTGTGACGTAATGACTCAGTATAGCCGGCTAGCCGAAACTCCTTCTTTATGTGTACGGGTGTGACGTAATGACTCGGTATACCCGGCTAGCCGAAACTCCTTCTTTATGTGTACGGATGTGACGTAATGACTCAGTATAGCCGGCTAGCCGAAACTCCTTCTTTATGTGTACGGGTGTGACGTAATGACTCAGTATAGCCGGCTAGCCGAAACTCCTTCTTTATGTGTACGGGCGTGACGTAATGACTCAGTATAGCCGGCTAGCCGAAACTTCTCTTTATGTGTACGGGTGTGACGTAATGACTCGGTATAGCCGGCTAGCCGAAACTCCTTCTTTATGTGTACGGGTGTGACGTAATGACTCAGTATAGCCGGCTAGCCGAAACTCCTTCTTTATGTGTACGGGTGTGATGTAATGACTCAGTATAGCCGGCTAGCCGAAACTCCTTCTTTATGTGTACGGGTGTGATGTAATGAATCAATACAGCCGGCTAGCCGAAACTCCTCCTTTATGTGTACGGGTGTGACATAATGACTCAGTATAGCCGGCTAGCCGAAACTCCTTCTTTATGTGTACGGGTGTGACGTAATGAATCAATACAGCCGGCTAGCCGAAACTCCTCCTTTATGTGTACGGGTGTGACGTAATGACTCAGTATAGCCGGCTAGCCGAAACTCCTTCTTTATGTGTACGGATGTGACGTAATGACTCAGTATAGCCGGCTAGCCGAAACTCCTTCTTTATGTGTACGGATGTGATGTAATGACTCAGTATAGCCGGCTAGCCGAAACTCCTTCTTTATGTGTACGGGTGTGATGTAATGAATCAATACAGCCGGCTAGCCGAAACTCCTTCTTTATGTGTACGGGTGTGATGTAATGACTCAGTATAGCCGGCTAGCCGAAACTCCTTCTTTATGTGTACGGGTGTGATGTAATGAATCAATACAGCCGGCTAGCCGAAACTCCTCCTTTATGTGTACGGGTGTGACGTAATGACTCAGTATAGCCGGCTAGCCGAAACTCCTTCTTTATGTGTACGGGTGTGACGTAATGACTCAGTATAGCCGGCTAGCCGAAACTCCTTCTTTATGTGTACGGGTGTGACATAATGACTCAGTATAGCCGGCTAGCCGAAACTCCTTCTTTATGTGTACGGGTGTGACGTAATGACTCAGTATAGCCGGCTAGCCGAAACTCCTTCTTTATGTGTACGGGTGTGACGTAATGACTCAGTATAGCCGGCTAGCCGAAACTCCTTCTTTATGTGTACGGGTGTGACGTAATGACTCAGTATAGCCGGCTAGCCGAAACTCCTTCTTTATGTGTACGGGTGTGACGTAATGACTCAGTATAGCCGGCTAGCCGAAACTCCTTCTTTATGTGTACGGGTGTGACGTAATGACTCAGTATAGCCGGCTAGCCGAAACTCCTTCTTTATGTGTACGGGTGTGACGTAATGACTCAGTATAGCCGGCTAGCCGAAACTCCTTCTTTATGTGTACGGGTGTGATGTTATGACTCAGTATAGCCGGCTAGCCGAAACTCCTCCTTTATGTGTACGGGTGTGATGTAATGAATCAATACAGCCGGCTAGCCGAAACTCCTCCTTTATGTGTACGGGTGTGACGTAATGACTCAGTATAGCCGGCTAGCCGAAACTCCTCCTTTATGTGTACGGGCGTGACGTAATGACTCAGTATAGCCGGCTAGCCGAAACTCCTTCTTTATGTGTACGGGTGTGATGTAATGACTCAGTATAGCCGGCTAGCCGAAACTCCTTCTTTATGTGTACGGGTGTGACGTAATGACTCAGTATAGCCGGCTAGCCGAAACTCCTCCTTTATGTGTACGGGTGTGACGTAATGACTCAGTATAGCCGGCTAGCCGAAACTCCTCCTTTATGTGTACGGGTGTGATGTAATGACTCAGTATAGCCGGCTAGCCGAAACTCCTTCTTTATGTGTACGGGTGTGATGTAATGACTCAGTATAGCCGGCTAGCCGAAACTCCTTCTTTATGTGTACGGGTGTGACGTAATGAATCAATACAGCCGGCTAGCCGAAACTCCTCCTTTATGTGTACGGGTGTGACGTAATGACTCAGTATAGCCGGCTAGCCGAAACTCCTTCTTTATGTGTACGGGTGTGATGTAATGACTCAGTATAGCCGGCTAGCCGAAACTCCTTCTTTATGTGTACGGGTGTGACGTAATGAATCAATACAGCCGGCTAGCCGAAACTCCTCCTTTATGTGTACGGGTGTGATGTAATGACTCAGTATAGCCGGCTAGCCGAAACTCCTTCTTTATGTGTACGGGTGTGACGTAATGACTCAGTATAGCCGGCTAGCCGAAACTCCTCCTTTATGTGTACGGGTGTGATGTAATGACTCAGTATAGCCGGCTAGCCGAAACTCCTCCTTTATGTGTACGGGTGTGACGTAATGACTCAGTATAGCCGGCTAGCCGAAACTCCTTCTTTATGTGTACGGGTGTGATGTAATGACTCAGTATAGCCGGCTAGCCGAAACTCCTTCTTTATGTGTACGGGTGTGACGTAATGACTCAGTATAGCCGGCTAGCCGAAACTCCTTCTTTATGTGTACGGGTGTGATGTAATGACTCAGTATAGCCGGCTAGCCGAAACTCCTCCTTTATGTGTACGGGTGTGATGTAATGAATCAATACAGCCGGCTAGCCGAAACTCCTCCTTTATGTGTACGGGTGTGACGTAATGACTCAGTATAGCCGGCTAGCCGAAACTCCTCCTTTATGTGTACGGGTGTGATGTAATGAATCAATACAGCCGGCTAGCCGAAACTCCTCCTTTATGTGTACGGGTGTGATGTAATGACTCAGTATAGCCGGCTAGCCGAAACTCCTTCTTTATGTGTACGGGTGTGATGTAATGAATCAATACAGCCGGCTAGCCGAAACTCCTCCTTTATGTGTACGGGTGTGACGTAATGACTCAGTATAGCCGGCTAGCCGAAACTCCTCCTTTATGTGTACGGGCGTGACGTAATGACTCAGTATAGCCGGCTAGCCGAAACTCCTTCTTTATGTGTACGGGTGTGATGTAATGACTCAGTATAGCCGGCTAGCCGAAACTCCTTCTTTATGTGTACGGGTGTGACGTAATGACTCAGTATAGCCGGCTAGCCGAAACTCCTCCTTTATGTGTACGGGTGTGACGTAATGACTCAGTATAGCCGGCTAGCCGAAACTCCTTCTTTATGTGTACGGGTGTGATGTAATGACTCAGTATAGCCGGCTAGCCGAAACTCCTTCTTTATGTGTACGGGTGTGACGTAATGAATCAATACAGCCGGCTAGCCGAAACTCCTCCTTTATGTGTACGGGCGTGACGTAATGACTCAGTATAGCCGGCTAGCCGAAACTCCTTCTTTATGTGTACGGGTGTGATGTAATGACTCAGTATAGCCGGCTAGCCGAAACTCCTTCTTTATGTGTACGGGTGTGATGTAATGACTCAGTATAGCCGGCTAGCCGAAACTCCTTCTTTATGTGTACGGGTGTGACGTAATGACTCAGTATAGCCGGCTAGCCGAAACTCCTTCTTTATGTGTACGGGTGTGACGTAATGAATCAATACAGCCGGCTAGCCGAAACTCCTTCTTTATGTGTACGGGTGTGATGTAATGACTCAGTATAGCCGGCTAGCCGAAACTCCTTCTTTATGTGTACGGGTGTGACGTAATGAATCAATACAGCCGGCTAGCCGAAACTCCTCCTTTATGTGTACGGGTGTGATGTAATGACTCAGTATAGCCGGCTAGCCGAAACTCCTTCTTTATGTGTACGGGTGTGACGTAATGACTCAGTATAGCCGGCTAGCCGAAACTCCTCCTTTATGTGTACGGGTGTGACGTAATGACTCAGTATAGCCGGCTAGCCGAAACTCCTTCTTTATGTGTACGGGTGTGATGTAATGACTCAGTATAGCCGGCTAGCCGAAACTCCTTCTTTATGTGTACGGGTGTGACGTAATGACTCAGTATAGCCGGCTAGCCGAAACTCCTTCTTTATGTGTACGGGTGTGATGTAATGACTCAGTATAGCCGGCTAGCCGAAACTCCTCCTTTATGTGTACGGGTGTGATGTAATGAATCAATACAGCCGGCTAGCCGAAACTCCTCCTTTATGTGTACGGGTGTGACGTAATGACTCAGTATAGCCGGCTAGCCGAAACTCCTCCTTTATGTGTACGGGCGTGACGTAATGACTCAGTATAGCCGGCTAGCCGAAACTCCTTCTTTATGTGTACGGGTGTGATGTAATGACTCAGTATAGCCGGCTAGCCGAAACTCCTTCTTTATGTGTACGGGTGTGACGTAATGACTCAGTATAGCCGGCTAGCCGAAACTCCTCCTTTATGTGTACGGGTGTGATGTAATGACTCAGTATAGCCGGCTAGCCGAAACTCCTCCTTTATGTGTACGGGTGTGATGTAATGAATCAATACAGCCGGCTAGCCGAAACTCCTTCTTTATGTGTACGGGTGTGACGTAATGACTCAGTATAGCCGGCTAGCCGAAACTCCTTCTTTATGTGTACGGGCGTGACGTAATGACTCAGTATAGCCGGCTAGCCGAAACTCCTTCTTTATGTGTACGGGCGTGACGTAATGACTCAGTATAGCCGGCTAGCCGAAACTCCTCCTTTATGTGTACGGGTGTGACGTAATGACTCAGTATAGCCGGCTAGCCGAAACTCCTTCTTTATGTGTACGGGTGTGATGTAATGACTCAGTATAGCCGGCTAGCCGAAACTCCTCCTTTATGTGTACGGGTGTGACGTAATGACTCAGTATAGCCGGCTAGCCGAAACTCCTTCTTTATGTGTACGGATGTGACGTAATGAATCAATACAGCCGGCTAGCCGAAACTCCTCCTTTATGTGTACGGGTGTGACGTAATGACTCAGTATAGCCGGCTAGCCGAAACTCCTTCTTTATGTGTACGGATGTGACGTAATGACTCAGTATAGCCGGCTAGCCGAAACTCCTCCTTTATGTGTACGGGTGTGACGTAATGACTCAGTATAGCCGGCTAGCCGAAACTCCTTCTTTATGTGTACGGGTGTGATGTAATGACTCAGTATAGCCGGCTAGCCGAAACTCCTTCTTTATGTGTACGGATGTGACGTAATGAATCAATACAGCCGGCTAGCCGAAACTCCTCCTTTATGTGTACGGGTGTGACGTAATGACTCAGTATAGCCGGCTAGCCGAAACTCCTTCTTTATGTGTACGGGTGTGACGTAATGAATCAATACAGCCGGCTAGCCGAAACTCCTTCTTTATGTGTACGGGTGTGACGTAATGAATCAATACAGCCGGCTAGCCGAAACTCCTCCTTTATGTGTACGGGTGTGACGTAATGACTCAGTATAGCCGGCTAGCCGAAACTCCTTGTTTATGTGTACGGGTGTGACGTAATGACTCAGTATAGCCGGCTAGCCGAAACTCCTTCTTTATGTGTACGGGTGTGATGTAATGACTCAGTATAGCCGGCTAGCCGAAACTCCTCCTTTATGTGTACGGGTGTGATGTAATGAATCAATACAGCCGGCTAGCCGAAACTCCTCCTTTATGTGTACGGGTGTGACGTAATGACTCAGTATAGCCGGCTAGCCGAAACTCCTCCTTTATGTGTACGGGCGTGACGTAATGACTCAGTATAGCCGGCTAGCCGAAACTCCTTCTTTATGTGTACGGGTGTGATGTAATGACTCAGTATAGCCGGCTAGCCGAAACTCCTTCTTTATGTGTACGGGTGTGACGTAATGACTCAGTATAGCCGGCTAGCCGAAACTCCTTCTTTATGTGTACGGGTGTGATGTAATGACTCAGTATAGCCGGCTAGCCGAAACTCCTTCTTTATGTGTACGGGTGTGACGTAATGACTCAGTATAGCCGGCTAGCCGAAACTCCTTCTTTATGTGTACGGGTGTGATGTAATGACTCAGTATAGCCGGCTAGCCGAAACTCCTCCTTTATGTGTACGGGTGTGATGTAATGACTCAGTATAGCCGGCTAGCCGAAACTCCTTCTTTATGTGTACGGGTGTGACGTAATGACTCAGTATAGCCGGCTAGCCGAAACTCCTTCTTTATGTGTACGGGTGTGATGTAATGACTCAGTATAGCCGGCTAGCCGAAACTCCTCCTTTATGTGTACGGGTGTGATGTAATGAATCAATACAGCCGGCTAGCCGAAACTCCTCCTTTATGTGTACGGGTGTGACGTAATGACTCAGTATAGCCGGCTAGCCGAAACTCCTCCTTTATGTGTACGGGCGTGACGTAATGACTCAGTATAGCCGGCTAGCCGAAACTCCTTCTTTATGTGTACGGGTGTGATGTAATGACTCAGTATAGCCGGCTAGCCGAAACTCCTTCTTTATGTGTACGGGTGTGACGTAATGACTCAGTATAGCCGGCTAGCCGAAACTCCTCCTTTATGTGTACGGGTGTGATGTAATGACTCAGTATAGCCGGCTAGCCGAAACTCCTCCTTTATGTGTACGGGTGTGATGTAATGAATCAATACAGCCGGCTAGCCGAAACTCCTTCTTTATGTGTACGGATGTGACGTAATGACTCAGTATAGCCGGCTAGCCGAAACTCCTCCTTTATGTGTACGGGTGTGACGTAATGACTCAGTATAGCCGGCTAGCCGAAACTCCTTCTTTATGTGTACGGGTGTGATGTAATGACTCAGTATAGCCGGCTAGCCGAAACTCCTTCTTTATGTGTACGGATGTGACGTAATGAATCAATACAGCCGGCTAGCCGAAACTCCTCCTTTATGTGTACGGGTGTGACGTAATGACTCAGTATAGCCGGCTAGCCGAAACTCCTTCTTTATGTGTACGGGTGTGACGTAATGAATCAATACAGCCGGCTAGCCGAAACTCCTTCTTTATGTGTACGGGTGTGACGTAATGAATCAATACAGCCGGCTAGCCGAAACTCCTCCTTTATGTGTACGGGTGTGACGTAATGACTCAGTATAGCCGGCTAGCCGAAACTCCTTCTTTATGTGTACGGGTGTGACGTAATGACTCAGTATAGCCGGCTAGCCGAAACTCCTTCTTTATGTGTACGGGTGTGACGTAATGACTCAGTATAGCCGGCTAGCCGAAACTCCTTCTTTATGTGTACGGGTGTGACGTAATGAATCAATACAGCCGGCTAGCCGAAACTCCTTCTTTATGTGTACGGGTGTGACGTAATGAATCAATACAGCCGGCTAGCCGAAACTCCTCCTTTATGTGTACGGGTGTGACGTAATGAATCAATACAGCCGGCTAGCCAATTTCCCGCGGAAACCGACCAGTACCACTGGAATTAAAATCATTATTACAAGCTAACCGTTTTGAATCTAGCTATGGCAAGCAGATAGTTTTGAACACTGGTTGAATATGTTTTTTTAAAAATAATTATTTTGGATTATTTTTAACTTAAAAAAATTACAGACAGCAGCTTTAACATATTATTTTGTACTGGTTATGGCAGTAGGAGACTTGATCTGTTTATCAGCCGTTCTACATGAGTGTGTGTGTTGTGTTCTGCCACTGAACACCTTTAAGGCACTGAAGCCCGGAGACCGTATCACGAGTCAGGCCAGATTTCCCCCGATGTGTTTGATTCAGCAATAATTCATCTTAAACTCCTTTGTGCCCTCCTGACCAGCCGGGGCTGAACTACAATTACTCATAATGCTTCTGCACGCCTTACGCTGAGAATTAAACCCGCTCGCGCTCAGAATCAATAGTCCCGAAGCACTGTACTGTCCTAACATGATAAATTATTCACTTGATAGTTAATTTGCCAACAAATGGATTATTGGCATTGGTTTTAGCAAGATACACTGGGTGTTTCTTTTCAATACAAGTGTGTGTGTGTGTGTGCGTGTGTGTGTGTGTGTGTGTGTGTGTGTGTGTGTGTGTGTGTGCGTGTGTGTGTGTGTGTGTGTGTGTCCAAATAATAGTAATAAAAAAGAACATTTCTAATTATTTCGTGGAAGGCCACTTACTCTGCTGCCATAATATCCATCATGGGGATCGGAGTATTGCTCACTGCTGTCTTTGGACATCAATGAAATCATGCACCATATTTTTTATATTTGTATTTATACAGGACTGTGCATAAGTGGACTGTCTGAAAGAGAGAGATTCGGGTTGCACACATAAATAGTGCTGCCCTCTTGGCAGATTCAATCCATACAGTGTTTGCATATGATGCACAACATAGCAACACCCTGGCAACCACATATCAACACGCTGGCAACAACTCAGAACACCATAGAAACAGTCCAGCAATGTGAAAAACACTACACAAATAAACTTGGTTTTAATTAAATATCAACATTCTGGCAACCACCCAGAAAACCCAAGCAACCACATATCAACACGCTGGCAACAACTTGGAACATCCTAGAAACATTCTAGCAACTACATGTGAAAAAGCACTACACAAATAAACTTGAATTTAATTGAATATCAACAATCTGGCAATCAAAACACCCTAGCAGCCACATATCAACACTCTGGCAATCACCCAGAACACCCTAAACACATTCTAATAACCACAAAAATAACCCTATAGCAACCACATAATAACCACATAGATAACCCTAGTAACCACATAATAACCACATAGATAACCCTAGTAACCACATAATAACCCTGGCAACCACCAATAACTCCCTAGCAAACTCCTAGTAACTAAATACAGTAGCAGCAATCTATCAATCACACAGAACATCCTAGCAACCACATGTGAACCTAAGAACTCCTTAAACAGAAACCACATTTAAACATTTTGGCAACTAACGAGAACAGCTCTCTGGCAACCACCCAGAACACCCTAGAAACATCCAGGTAACCCCAAATAAAACACTCTGGCAACCAACATTAACATCTTAGAAACACCCTAGAAACCACCCAAATCATCATAGAAACACCCTAGCAACCACCCAAATCATCATAAAAACACCCTAGCAATCATCATAAAAACACCCTAGCAACCACCCAAATCATCATAGAAACACCCTAGCAACCACCCAAATCATCATAAAAACACCCTAGCAATCATCATAAAAACACCCTAGCAACCACCCAAATCATCATAGAAACACCCTAGCAACCAGCCAGAGCATCATAGCAACCACAGATGCACAAGCAAACAATACCCACCTTTTCTTCTGAAAATATAAAAACAAATTAAAAAGCTCTGAATAGCATTCACTAACATTACAAAATCCCCTGGAACATGAGATACCACAACTCTATTAGAGCTATTCCCGACTAATTCTCTCCACATCCTCTCCACCCAAACAAACTTCCCATAAATTGACTTCAGTGTCATTTAAAATGAGTTAATATTTGCACACATGTATCATTCCCCTCAGCGGGTGCAGAGGCCGTAGTCTAGTGTTGATGAAGTGCAGTGAGCAGGACCAGTGGACGGCTGAATATTCAGTGTAATTAACTAACGAGCACACGCCCCTGAGAGCGCGCGTGACTGATGGCTCGCCTGATTGGCCGGGATGTCGGGAAGAGGGAAGGTTGTGTCCATCTGCTCGATAGGCCACGCTCGATGACGAATCGCTGTCCTGTTGTTTCTCTACATTTACTAGAACCGGACGATGGGAAACGATGTGGGGAATTGAAGCTAATAAAATTAAGCAAACACTGCATTGCTCCAGCCGATGGCGGAGTGTGTTCTGAATGCGTCACACACTCTCTCAGCTTCTTCTGTTTAGCTCAGGGTGCGAGACATGGGCATGTTTTCACTGTGTTGCTGGATTATATCTGACATTTGACTATGTGGACTGAAGCTGGACCGACCTCTTGAAGGCAATACTGAGTGCTTGTTAATCTTTTGGAATACAATATGAACCATACATTTGTGTACTTATAGTATAGCATATGTGTAAAGGTTAGACGGGTCACTTGTTGACATCTGTTTGTACAATAACCAGTAATAAGCCGTGACATATGCATGGTCGAGGCCCTACATCCTTCCCTTGGCTAACAAAATGTTTTTGTTTTTTTCAGAATACGGCAGTCAAAGGGCATTTCTAGCTTAGGAATGGAAATATAAATGAGCAGACATTCTCAAACACATGATAGAAATCCCATCCAACCCAGAATTTCAAGCGAGGGCTGATTTTTCAAGACACACTCAAAATGACGGTGGGTAAAAACCCAATTATTCCCAGCTGTCACACTAACTCACCTGTGACATCCCAGAAAAGCTGAGGAGTCAGATGAAATATAGTGTTGCTTATTCTGCCAACACAGCGACCCATTTGTTTTAGACAAGCTGTATAATGAGAGAGGGTCTCCTTCTCCCTCACGCCAGCCCAACACTAATCATATGCGTAAAAATAAATTGCTCAATATGCTGGGGACTTTGTTGTCTGCTAAATGGCTTCAATTTGCCAGGTTGCAGATTACACATGCCGTGTCATAATTTTAGGATGAGTGTAAATACGTCTTGACATACAGTACACATATAATACAATGAGCTGGAGAGCAGGTGTGTGTCATGCATTCCTCACATCAGCTGCTTCTCAGAAATTAGTGTATCATGTACAACAAATTCAGTCAAATAAGAATCAGCACACACATCACATGTTAGTCAGCTTTAATTTTAAATGATGCTATTGTAATTGTACAAAATTTATAGTTTTCTATACATTTCTGTCCTTGTTTCAGAAGTAGTCTTTCTTTGAAATGCTTTTGCAAGCAGGTTTATGGTTTATTTATAATGCACATTTTATAGGTAATTAAGTTGGCTTGGAAAAGCCAACTTACTGAAATCCTATTTAAACTTATTAAGTTGGCTTGGAAAAGCCAACTTACTGAAATCCTATTTAAACTTATTAAGTTGGCTTGAGAAAGCCAACTTACTGAAATCCTATTTAAACTTATTATTATTATTATTATTCTTCTGACTCTAAAATTTAAACTCTAACTCGTCCTAGAGCTTTAACTCTACAAACTCCAAACTCGGGTCAGACCTTCAAACTGTTCTGACTTAGTGTGCTATATCTTTTCAGACTGATTTGACTTTCAGATTTCTTAAAAATTAATATTAAAAATCATAAAAATCCCATTGACTTTCATTGTAACAGTTCAAAATGAGCCAAGACTACGGTGGCCCAGTAGTCTACACCAAATAAACTCAAATCTAAATTCCCTAAAGCCTTGGACTCAATTAAACTCCCATTCTATATGTACTTATGAACTCTATCTATCTATCTATCTATCTATCTATCTATCTATCTATCTATCTATCTATCTATCTATCTATCTCTTTCTAACTTATCTATCTATCTATCTATCTATCTATCTATCTATCTATCTATCTATCTGATCTTTCTTCCTTTCTAACTAATCTATCTTTCTTCCTTTCTAACTAATCTATCTTTCTTTCTTTCTAACTAATCTCTTTATTTCTAAACTAATCTATCTTTCTTTCTTTCTAACTAATCTTTCTTTCTAACTAATATTTCCTTCTAACTAATCTATCTTTCTTTCTTTCTAACTAATCTATCTATGTTTCTTTCTAACTAATCTATCTATCTTTCTTTCTAACTAATCTATCTATCTTTCTTTCTAACTAATCTCTTTCTTTCTAACTAATCTCTTTCTTTCTTTCTAACTAATCTCTTTCTTTCTAACTAATCTATCTTTTTTTCTTTCTAACTAATCTATCTTTCTTTCTTTCTAACTAATCTATCTTTCTTTCTTTCTAACTAATCTATCTTTCTTTCTTTCTAACTAATCTATCTTTCTTTCTAACTAATCTATCTTTCTTTCTTATCTATCTATCTATCTATCTATCTATCTATCTATCTATCTATCTATCTATCTATCTATCTATCTATCTATCTATCTATCTATCTTTCTTTCTTTCTAACTAATCTATCTATATATCTTTATTTCTAACTAATCTATCTTTCTTTCTTATCTATCTATCTATCTATCTATCTATCTATCTATCTATCTATCTATCTATCTATCTATCTATCTTTCTTTCTTTCTTTCTTTCTTTCTAACTAATCTATCTTTCTTTATTTCTTTCAAACTAATCTATCTTTCTTTCTTTCTAACTAATCTATCTTTCTTTCTTTCTAACTAATATTTCCTTCTAACTAATCTATCTTTCTTTCTTTCTAACTAATCTATCTATGTTTCTTTCTAACTAATCTCTTTCTTTCTAACTAATCTATCTATCTTTCTTTCTAACTAATCTATCTTTCTTTATTTCTTTCAAACTAATCTATCTTTTTTCTTTCTAACTAATCTATCTTTCTTTCTTTCTAACTAATCTATCTTTCTTTCTTTCTAACTAATCTATCTTTATTTCTTTATTTCTTTCTAACTAATCTATCTTTTTTTCTTTCTAACTAATCTATCTTTCTTTATTTCTTTCAAACTAATCTATCTTTATTTCTTTATTTCTTTCTAACTAATCTATCTATGTTTCTTTCTAACTAATCTATCTTTCTTTCTAACTAATCTATCTATGTTTCTTTCTAAATAATCTATCTATCTTTCTTTCTAACTAATCTCTTTCTTTCTAACTAATCTATCTATCTTTCTTTCTAACTAATCTCTTTCTTTCTAACTAATCTCTTTCTTTCTTTCTAACTAATCTCTTTCTTTCTAACTAATCTATCTTTCTTTCTTTCTAACTACTCTATCTTTCTTTCATTCTAACTAATCTATCTTTCTTTCTAACTAATCTATCTATCTTTCTTTCTAACTAATCTATCTTTCTTTCTTTCTTTCTTGCTAATCTTTTTTCTTTCTTTCTTTCTTACTAATCTATCTTTCTTTCTTTCTTACTAATCTTTTTCTTTCTTTCTTTCTTACTAATCTATCTTTCTTTCTTTCTTACTAATCTATCTTTCTTTCATTCTTACTAATCTTTTTTTCTTTCTTTCTTTCTTACTAATCTATCTTTCTTTCTTTCTTACTAATCTATCTTTCTTTCATTCTTACTAATCTTTTTTTCTTTCTTTCTGTCTTACTAATCTATCTTTCTTTCTTTCTTACTAATCTTTTTTTCTATCTTTCTTTCTTACTAATCTATCTTTCTTTCTTACTAATCTTTTTTTCTTTCTTTCTTTCTAACTAATCTATCTTTCTTTCTTTCTTACTAATCTTGTTTTCTTTCTTTCTTTCTTACTAATCTTTTTTTCTTTCTTTCTTACTAATCTTTTTTCTTTCTTTCTTTCTAACTAATCTATCTTTCTTTCTTACTAATCTATCTTTCTTTCTTTCTTACTAATCTTTTTTTTCTTTCTTTCTAACTAATCTATCTTTCTTTCTTTCTTGCTAATCTTTTTTTCTTTCTTTCTTTCTTACTAATCTATCTTTCTTTCTTTCTAATCTTTTTTCTTTCTTTCTTACTAATCTATCTTTCTTTCTTACTAATCTTTTTTTCTTTCTTTCTTACTAATCTTTTTTCTTTCTTTCTAACTAATCTATCTTTCTTTCTTACTAATCTTTTTTTCTTTCTTTCTTTCTTTCTTACTAATCTTTTTTTCTTTCTTTCTTTCTTTCTAACTAATCTTTTTTTTCTTTCTTTCTAACTAATCTATCTTTCTTTCTTTCTTTCTTGCTAATCTTTTTTCTTTCTTTCTTTCTTACTAATCTATCCTTCTTTCTTTCTTACTAATCTTTTTTTCTTTCTTTCTTACTAATCTATCTTTCTTTCTTTCTTACTAATCTTTTTTTCTTTCTTTCTTACTAATCTTTTTTCTTTCTTTCTAACTAATCTATCTTTCTTTCTTACTAATCTTTTTTTCTTTCTTTCTTTCTTTCTTACTAATCTTTTTTTTCTTTCTTTCTAACTAATCTATCTTTCTTTCTTTCTTTCTTGCTAATCTTTTTTCTTTCTTTCTTACTAATCTTTTTTCTTTCTTTCTTTTTAACTAATCTATCTTTCTTTCTTACTAATCTTTTTTTCTTTCTTTCTTTCTTACTAATCTTTTTTTTCTTTCTTTCTAACTAATCTATCTTTCTTTCTTTCTTGCTAATCTTTTTTTCTTTCTTTCTTTCTTACTAATCTATCTTTCTTTCTTACTAATCTTTTTTTCTTTCTTTCTTACTAATCTTTTTTTCTTTCTTTCTTTCTTTCTTACTAATCTTTTTTTTCTTTCTTTCTAACTAATCTATCTTTCTTTCTTTCTTTCTTGCTAATCTTTTTTTCTTTCTTTCTTTCTAACTAATCTATCTTTCTTTCTTTCTTACTAATCTTTTTTTCTTTCTTTCTTACTAATCTTTTTTCTTTCTTTCTAACTAATCTATCTTTCTTTCTTACTAATCTTTTTTTCTTTCTTTCTTTCTTACTAATCTTTTTTTTCTTTCTTTCTAACTAATCTATCTTTCTTTCTTACTAATCTTTTTTTCTTTCTTTCTTTCTTTCTTACTAATCTTTTTTTTCTTTCTTTCTAACTAATCTATCTTTCTTTCTTTCTTTCTTGCTAATCTTTTTTTCTTTCTTTCTTTCTTACTAATCTATCTTTCTTTCTTTCTTACTAATCTTTTTTTCTTTCTTTCTTACTAATCTTTTTTCTTTCTTTCTTTCTAACTAATCTATCTTTCTTTCTTACTAATCTTTCTTTCTTTCTTACTAATCTTTTTTCTTTCTTTCTAACTAATCTATCTTTCTTTCTTTCTTACTAATCTTTTTCTTTCTTTCTTTCTTACTAATCTATCTTTCTTTCTTACTAATCTATCTTTCTTTCTTTCTAACTAATCTATCTTTCTTTCTTTCTTACTAATCTATCTTTCTTTCTTACTAATCTTTTTTCTCTCTGTCTAACTAATCTATCTATCTTTCTTACTAATCAATCTTTCTCTTACTAATCTATCTTTTTTTCTTTCTTACTAATCTATCTTTCTTTCCTTCTTTCTTTCTAACTAATCTATCTTTCTTTCTTACTAATCTTTTTTTATTTTTTTATTTCTAACTAATCTATCTTTCTTTCTCTTTCTTACTAATCTATCTTTCTTTCTTTCTTACTATTTTTTTCTTTCTTTCTTTCTTACTAATCTATCTTTCTTTCTTTCTTACTAATCTATCTTTCTTTCTTTCTAACTAATCTATCTTTCTTTCTTACTAATCTTTTTTTATTTTTTTATTTCTAACTAATCTATCTTTCTTTCTTTCTTTCTTTCTAACTAATCTATCTTTCTTTCTTTCTTACTAATCTTTTTTTTATCTTTCTTTCTAACTAATCTATCTTTCTTTCTTTCTTACTGAACTATAAACTAATTAAACTTTAAACTAATTTAAACTTTAAACTTCTTCAAACTTATTGGTCCAAACTTTCACAAGCCAACTTAAAGTTTGTCTCGACGAACTTTTTCTAGTTATTATTCTTCTTCTTCTTCTTCTTCTTATTTTTCTTACCCAAAAAATTCTGACTCTAACTCGTCCTAGAGCTTTAACTCTACAAACTCCAAACTCGGGTCAGACCTTCAGACTGTTCTGACTCGGCGTGCTATATCTTTTCAAACTGATTTGACTTTCAGATTTCTTAAAAATTAATATGAAAAATCATAAAAATCCCATTGACTTTCATTGCAACAGTTCAAATTGAGCCAAGACTACGGTGGCCCAGCAGTGGACACCAAATAAACTCAAATCTAAACTCCCTGAAGCCCTAGACTCAATTAAACTACCATTCTATATGTACTAATAAACTTATCTATCTATCTATCTATCTATCTATCTATCTATCTATCTATCTATCTATCCATCTATCTCTTTCAACTATCTATCTCTCTTTCTATCTATACATCTCTTTCTTTCTTTCTTTCTTTCTAACTAATCTATTTTTTCTTTCATTCTAACTAATCTCTTTTTTCTTTCTAACTAATCTATCTTTCTTTCTAACTAATCTATCTTTCTTTCTAACTAATCTATCTTTCTTTCTAACTAATCTTTCTTTCTTTCTAACTACTCTATCTTTCTTTCATTCTAACTAATCTATCTTTCTTTCTAACTAATCTATCTTTCTTTCTAACTAATCTATATATCTTTCTTTCTAACTTATCTATCTTTCTTTCTAACTAATCTATCTTTCTTTCTTTCTAACTACTCTATCTTTCTTTCATTCTAACTAATCTATCTTTCTTTCTAACTAATCTAACTTTCTTTCTAACTAACTAATCTATCTTTCTTTCTTTCTTTCTAACAAATCTATTTATCTTTCTTTCTAACTAATCTATCTATCTATCTATCTTTCTTTCTAACTAATCGAACTTTCTTTCTAACTAATCTATCTTTCTTTCTAACTAATCTATCTATCTTTCTTTCTAACTAATCTATCTTTCTTTCTAACTAATCTTTCTTTCTTTCTAACTACTCTATCTTTCTTTCATTCTAACTAATCTATCTTTCTTGCTAACTAATCTATCTTTCTTTTTTCTAACTACTCTATCTTTCTTTCATTCTAACTAATCTATCTTTCTTTCTAACTAATCTATCTTTCTTTCTAACTAATCTATCTATCTTTCTTTCTAACTTATCTATCTTTCTTTCTAACTAATCTATCTTTCTTTCTTTCTAACTACTCTATCTTTCTTTCTTTCTAACTAATCTATCTTTCTTTCATTCTAACTAATCTATCTTTCTTTCTAACTAATCTATCTTTCTTTCTAACTAATCTAACTTTCTTTCTAACTAACTAATCTATCTTTCTTTCTTTCTTTCTAACTAATCTATTTATCTTTCTTTCTAACTAATCTATCTATCTATCTTTCTTTCTAATCTATCTTTCTTTCTTTCTAACTAATCTAACTTTCTTTCTAACTTATCTATCTTTCTTTCTTTTTAACTAATCTATCTTTTATTCTAACAAATCTATTTTTCTTTCTTTCTAACTAATCCATCTTTTCGTTTTGACTAATCTATCTTTCTTTCTAACTAATCTATCTATCTTTCTTTCTTTCTAACTAATCTATCTTTCCTTCATTCTAACAAATCTCTTTCTTTCTTTCTAACTAATCTTATCTTTTTTCTTTCTAACTAATCTATCTATCTTTCTTTCTTTTTAACTAATCTATCTTTTATTCTAACAAATCTATTTTTCTTTCTTTCTAACTAAACTATCTATCTTTCTTTCTTTCTAACTAATCTATCTTTCTTTTTCTTTCTAACTAATCTCTTTCTTTCTTTCTTTCTAACTAATCTATCTTTCTTTCTCACTAATCTTTTTTTCTTTCTTTCTTTCTAACTAATCTATCTTTCTCACTAATCTATCTTTCTTTCTTTCTTTTTAATTAACTTTCTTTCTTTCTTTCTTTCTTTCTAACTAATCTATCTTTCTTTCTTTCTAACTAATCTATCTTTCTTTTTCTTTCTAACTAATCTCTTTCTTTCTTTCTTTATAACTAATCTATCTTTCTTTCTCACTAATCTTTTTTTCTTTCTTTCTTTCTAACTAATCTATCTATCTTTCTATCTTTCTTACTGATCAATCTTTCTTTCTTTCTTACTAATTTATCTTTCTTTCTTTCTTACTAATCTATCTTTCTTTCCTTTTTTCTTTCTAACTAATCTATCTTTCTTTTTCTTTCTAACTAATCTCTTTCTTTCTTTCTTTCTAACTAATCTATCTTTCTTTCTCACTAATCTTTTTTTCTTTCTTTCTTTCTAACTAATCTATCTTTCTCACTAATCTATCTTTCTTTCTTTCTTTCTTACTAATCTTTCTTTCTTTCCTTTTTTCTTTCTAACTAATCTATCTTTCTTTCTTTCTTACTAATCTTTTTTCTTTCTTTTTTTCTAACTAATCTATCTTTTTCTTTCTTTCTAACTAATCTTTTTTTCTTTCTTTCTAACTAATCTATCTATCTTTCTTTCTTTCTAACTAATCTATCTATCTTTCTATCTTTCTTTCTACCTAATCTATCTTTCTTTCTTTCTTTTTAATTAACTTTCTTTCTTTCTAACTAATCTATCTTTCTTTCTTTCTAACTAATCTATCTTTCTTTTTCTTTCTAACTAATCTCTTTCTTTCTTTCTTTCTAACTAATCTATCTTTCTTTCTCACTAATCTTTTTTTCTTTCTTTCTAACTAAGCTATCTATCTTTCTATCTTTCTTACTAATCAATCTTTTTTCTTTCTTACTAATTTATCTTTCTTTCTTTCTTTCTTACTAATCTATCTTTCTTTCCTTTTTTCTTTCTAACTAATCTATCTTTCTTTCTTTCTTACTAATCTTTTTTTCTTTCTTTTTTTCTAACTAATATATCTTTCTTTCTTTCTAACTTATCTATATTTCTTTCTTTCTTTATTTCTTACTAATCTATCTTTCTTTCTAACTAATCTATCTATCTTTCTTTCTTTCTTTCTTTCTTTCTTTCTTTCTTTCTAACTAATCTATCTTTCTTTCTTTCTTACTAATCTTTTTTTCTTTCTTTTTAACTAATCTATCTTTCTTTCTTTCTTACTAAACTATAAACTAATTAAACTTTAAACTTCTTTAAACTTCTTCAAACTTATTGGTCCAAACTTTCACAAGCCAACTTAAAGTTTGTCTCGACGAACTTTTTCTAGTTATTATTCTTCTTCTTCTTCTTCTTCTTATTTTTCTTACCCAAAAAATTCTGACTCTAACTCGTCCTAGAGCTTTAACTCTACAAACTCCAAACTCGGGTCAGACCTTCAGACTGTTCTGACTCGGTGTGCTATATCTTTTCAAACTGATTTGACTTTCAGATTTCTTAAAAATTAATATTAAAAATCATAAAAATCCCATTGACTTTCATTGCAACAGTTCAAATTGAGCCAAGACTACGGTGGCCCAGTAGTGAACAACACAAAAACTCAAATCTAAACTCCCTGAAGCCCTAGATTCAATGAAACTACCATTCTATATGTACTAATGAACTTTATCTATCTATCTATCTATCTATCTATCTATCTATCTATCTATCTATCTATCTATATATCTATCTATCTATCTATCTATCTTTCTAACTTATCTTTCTTTCTTTCTAACTAATCTTTCTTTCTTTCTACCTAATCTTTCTTTATTTCTTTCTTTCTTACTAATCTATCTTTCTTTCAAACTAATCTTTCTTTCTTTCAAACTAATCTTTCTTTCTAACTAACTAATATTTCTTTCTTGCTAACTGATCTATCTTTCTTTCTTTCTAACTAATCTTTCTTTCTTTCTAACTAATCTATCTTTCTTCTTTCTAACTAATCTATCTTTCTTTCTAACTAATCTACCTTACTTTCTTTCTAACTAATCTATCTTTCTTTCTAACTAATCTATCTATCTTTCTTTCTTTCTAACTACTCTATCTTTCTTTCATTCTAACTTTTCTTTTTTTCTAACTAATCTATCTATCTTTCTAACTAATCTCTTTCTTTCTAACCAATCTTTCATTCTTTCTTTCTTACTTTCTTTTATTCTTTCTTTCTAACTAATCTATCTTTTTTCTTTCTAACTAATCTTTCTTTCTTTCTAACTAATCTATCTATCTTTCTTTCTTTCTAACTAATCTATCTATCTTTCTTTCATTCTAACTAATCTTTTCTTTCTTTCTAACTAATCTCTATCTTTCAAACTAATCTATCTTTCTTTCTAACCAATTTTTCTTTCTTTCTCTCTTTCTTTCTTTCTTTTTTTCTTTCTAACTAATCTATCTATCTTTCTTTCTAACTAATCTTTCTTTCTTTCTAACTAATCTTTCTTTCTTTCTAACTAATCTATCTTTCTTTCTTTCTAAATAATCTTTCTTTCTTTCTAACTAATCTATCTATCTATCTTTCTTTCTAACTAATCTATCTTTCTTTCTAACTACTTTATCTTTATTTCTAACTAATCTATCGTTCTTTATTCCTTTCTTTCTTTCTTACTAATCTATCTTTCTTTCTTTCTAACCAATCTATCATTCTTTCTTTCTTTCTAACTAATCTTTCTTTCTTTCTAACTAATCTATCTATCTTTCTTTCTAACTAATCTATCTTTCTTTCTTTCTAACTAATCTATCTTTTTTTTCTAACTAATCTATCTATCTTTCTTTCTAACTAATATATCTTTCTTTCTTTCTAACTAATCTATCTTTCTTTCTAACTAACTAGTCTTTCTAACTAATCTATCTTTCTTTCTTTCTTTCTTTCTAACTAATCTATGTTTCTTTCTGTCTAACTAATCCATCTTTCTTTATATCTTTCTTACTAACTAATCTATCTTTCTTTCTAACCAATCTTTCTTTCTTTCTTTCTTTTTTCATTCTTTCTAACTAATCTATCTTTCTTTCTTTCTAACTAATCTATCTTTCTTTCTAACTAATCTATCTATATTTCTAACTAATCTATCTTTCTTTCTTTCTAACTAATCTATCTATCTATCTTTCTAACTAATCTATCTTTCTTTCTAACTAATCTATCTTTCTTTCTAACTAATCTATCTATCTTTCTTTTTAACTAATCTATCTTTCTTTCTTTCTAACTAATCTATCTATCTATCTATCTTTCTAACTAATCTATCTTTCTTTCTAACTAATCTATCTTTCTTTCTTTCTAACTAACTAATCTTTCTTTCTTTCTAACTAATCTATCTTTCTTTCTTTCTTTCTAACTAATCTGTTTCTTTCTTTCTAACTAATCTATCTTTCTTTCTATCTTTCTAACTAATCTATCTTTCTTTCTAACCAATCTTTCTTTCTTTCTTTCTTACTTTCTTTCTTTCTAACTAATCTATCTTTTTTCTTTCTAACTAATCTATCTATCTTTCTTTCTAACTAATCTTTCTTTCTTTCTAACCAATCTATCTTTCTTTCTTTCTAACTAATCTTTCTTTCTTTCTTTCTAACTTATCTATCTATCTTTCTAACTAATCTATCTTTCTTTCTTTCTAACTAATCTATCTTTCTTTCTAACTAATCTATCTTACTTTCTAACTAATTTATCTTTCTTTCTTTCTAACTAATCTATCTTTCTTTTTTTCTAACTAATCTATCTTTCTAGCTAATCTATCTTTCTTTCTATCAAATCCATCTTTCTTTGTTTTTTAAATAATCTATCTTTCTTTATTTCTAAGTTATCTTTCTTTCTAACTAATCTATCTTTCTTTCTAACTAATCTATCTTTCTAACTAATCTATCTTTCTTTCTAACAAATCTCTTTCTTTGTTTTTTAACTAATCTATCTTTCTTTCTAACTAATTTATCTTTCTAACTAATCTTTCTTTCTTTCTTTCTTTTTAATTAACTTTCTTTCTTTCTTTCTTTCTTTCTAACCAATCTATCTTTCTTTCTTTCTAACTAATCTATCTTTCTTTTTCTTTGTAACTAATCTATCTTTCTTTCTTTCTAACTAATCTTTCTTTCTTTCTTACTAATCTTTTTTTCTTTCTTTTTTTCTAACTAATCTATCTTTCTTTCTTTCTTTCTTTCTTTTTAATTAACTTTATTTATTTCTTTCTTTCTAACTAATCTATCTTTCTTTCTAACTAATCTATCTTTCTTTTTCTTTCTAACTAATCTATCTTTCTTTCTTTCTTTCTAACTAATCTATCTTTCTCACTAATCTATCTTTCTTTCTTTCTTTCTTACTAATATATCTTTCTTTCCTTTTTTCTTTCTAACTAATCTATCTTTCTTTCTTTCTTACTAATCTTTTTTTCTTTCTTTTTTTCTAACTAATCTATCTATCTTTCATTCTTTCTTTCTAACTAATCTTTTTTTTCTTTCTTTCTAACTAATCTATCTTTCTTTCTTTCTAACTTATCTATATTTCTTTCTTTCTTTCTTTCTTTCTTTCTAACTAACTAATCTATCTTTCTTTCTTACTAATCTTTCTTTCTTTCTTTCTTTCTTTCTAACTAATCTATCCTTCTAACTAATCTTTCTTTCTTTCTTTTTAATTAACTTTCTTTCTTTCTTTCTTTCTAACTAATCTATCTATCTTTCTTTCTACCTAATCTATATTTCTTTTTTTCTTTTTAATTAACTTTCTTTCTTTCTTTCTTTCTTTCTTTCTAACTAATCTATCTTTCTTTCTTTCTAACTAATCTATCTTTCTTTTTCTTTCTAACTAATCTCTTTCTTTCAAACTAATCTATCTTTCTTTCTCACTAATCTTTTTTCTTTCTTTCTTTCTAACTAATCTATCTATCTCACTAATCTATCTTTCTTCCTTTCTTTCTTACTAATCTATCTTTCTTTCCTTTTTTCTTTCTAACTAATCTATCTTTCTTTCTTTCTTACTAATCTTTTTTTCTTTCTTTCTAACTAATCCATCTTTCTTTCTCTCTAACTAATCTATCTTTCTTTCTCACTAATCTTTTTTCTTTCTTTCTTTCTAACTAATCTATCTCTCACTAATCTATCTTTCTTCCTTTCTTTCTTACTAATCTATCTTTCTTTCCTTTTTTCTTTCTAACTAATCTATCTTTCTTTCTTTCTTTCTAACTAATCTTTTTTCTTTCTTTCTAACTAATCCATCTTTCTTTCTTTCTAACTAATCTATCTTTCTTTCTTTCTAACTTATCTATATTTCTTTCTTTCTTTCTCTTTCTTTCTTTCTCTTTCTTTCTTTCTTTCTTTCTTTCTTTCTTTCTTTCTAACTAATCTATCTTTCTTTCTTACTAATCTTTTTTTCTTTCTTTCTTTCTAACTAATCTATCTTTCTAACTAATCTTTCTTTCTTTCTTTTTAATTAACTTTCTTTCTTTCTAACTAATCTATCTATCTTTCTATCTTTCTTTCTACCTAATCTATCTTTCTTTCTTTCTTTTTAATTAACTTTCTTTCTTTCTTTCTTTCTTTCTAACTAATTTATCTTTCTTTCTTTCTAACTAATCTATCTTTCTTTTTCTTACTAACTAATCTTTCTTTCTTTCTTTCTAACTAATCTATCTTTCTTTCTCACTAATCTTTTTTTCTTTCTTTCTTTCTTACTAATCTATCTTTCTTTCCTTTTTTCTTTCTAACTAATCTATCTTTCATTCTTACTAATCTTTTTTTCTTTCTTTTTTCAACTAATCTATGTTTCTTTCTTTCTAACTAATCTTTTTTTCTTTCTTTCTAACTAATCTATCTTTCTTTCTTTCTTTCTTTCTGACTAATCTTTTTTTCTTTCTTTCTTTCTAACTAATCTATCTTTCTAACTAATCTTTCTTTCTTTCTTTTTAATTAACTTTCTTTCTTTCTTTCTTTCTAACTAATCTATCTTTCTTTCTTTCTAACTAATCTATCTTTCTTTTTCTTTCTAACTAATCTCTTTCTTTCTTTCTTTCTAACTAATCTATCTTTCTTTCTTTCTTTCTAACTAATCTTTTTTCTTTCTTTCTAACTAATCCATCTTTCTTTCTTTCTAACTAATCTATCTTTCTTTCTTTCTAACTTATCTATATTTCTTTCTTTCTCTTTCTTTCTTTCTTTCTTTCTTTCTAACTAATCTATCTTTCTTTCTTACTAATCTTTTTTTCTTTCTTTCTTTCTAACTAATCTATCTTTCTAACTAATCTTTCTTTCTTTCTCTTTAATTAACTTTCTTTCTTTCTTTCTAACTAATCTATCTATCTTTCTATCTTTCTTTCTACCTAATCTATCTTTCTTTCTTTCTT
>JAULUF010000084.1:29062500-29065000 GCA_031834385.1 Semotilus atromaculatus
TGTGTGTGTATGTGTGTGTGTGAGAGAGTTAGTGAGCGTGTCTGTGTGTGTGTGTGTTAGTGTGTGCATTTGTGAGTGTGAGTGGATGTGCATGAGTGTGTGTGTGTGTGTATGTGTGTGTGAGAGAGTTAGTGAGCGTGTCTGTGTGTGTGTGTTAGTGTGTGCATTTGTGAGTGTGAGTGTATGTGCATGAGTGTGTGTGTGTTAGTGTGTGCATTTGTGAGTGTGAGTGTATGTGCATGAGTGTGTGTGTGTGTGAGAGAGTTAGTGAGCGTGTCTCTGTGTGTGTGTGCATTTGTGAGTGTATGTGCATGAGTGTGTGTGTGTGTGTGTGTATGTGTGTGTGTGTGAGAGAGTTAGTGAGCGTGTGTGTGTGTGAGCGAGTTAGTGTGTGTGTGAGCGAGTTAGTGTGTGTGTGTGTGAGTGTATGTGCATGAGTGTGTGTGAGTTAGTGAGCGTGTGTGTGTGTGTGTGTGTGTGAGAGAGAGTTAGTGAGTGTGTGTGAGTCTGTGAGCGAGTGTGAGTGAGTTATTGAGTGTGTGAGAGCGAGTTAGTGTGTGTGTGTGTGTGTGCATTTGTGAGTGTGTGTGTGTGTGTGTGAGCGAGTGTGTATGTGTGTGTGTGAACGAGTTAGTGTGTGTGTGTGTGTGTGTGTGTGTGTGCATTTGTGAGTATGTGCATGAGTGTGTGAGTTAGTGTGTGTGTGTGTGTATGTGTGTGTGTCTGTGTGTGTGCTTGAGTGTGTGTGTGTGTTAGTGAGCGTGTCTGTGCGTGTGTGTGTGTGTAAGAGAGTGTGTGTGTGTGAACGAGTTAGTGTGTGTTAGTGAGCGTGTCTGTGTGTGTGTGTGTGTGTGTGTGAAAGAGAGAGTGTGTGTGTGAACGAATTAGTGTTTGTGTGTGTGTGTGTTAGTGAGCGTGTCTGTGTGTCTGTGTGTGTGCTTGAGTGTGTGTGTTAGTGAGCGTGTATGTGCGTGTGTGTGTGTGTAAGAGAAAGAGTGTGTGTGAACGAGTTAGTGTGTGTGTCTGTGCGTGTGTGTGTGTGTGTGTGTGAAAGAGAGAGTGTGTGTGTGAACGAGTTAGTGTGTGTGTGTGTGTGTGAGTATGTGCGTGTGTGTGTGTGTTAGTGAACGTGTATGTGTGTGTATGAAAGAGAAAGTGTGTGTGTGTGTGGACGAGTTAGTGATCGTGTCTGTGTGTGTGAGTTAGTGAGCGTGTATGTGCGTGTGTGTGTGAGAGAAAGAGTGTGTGTGTGTGTATGTGCGTGAGTGAGTGTGTGTGTGTGTGTGTGTGTGTGTGTGCGTGTGCGTGTGCGTGTGCGTGTGTGTTAGTGAGCGTGTGTGTGTGTGTGTGTGTGTGAATGAGTGTGTTAGTGAGCGTGTATGTGCGTGTGTGTGTGTCTGTGTGTGTGTGTGTGTGTATGTGCTTGAGTGTGTGTGTGCGCTAGTGAGCGTGTCTTTGTGTGTGTGTGTGTAAGAGAAAGAGTGTGTGTGTGTGTGAACGTAAGAGAAAGAGTGTGTGTGTGTGTGAACGAGTTAGTGTGTGTTAGTGAGCGTGTCTGTGCGTGCGTGTGTGTGTGTTTGTGTGTGTGAAAGAGAGAGTGTGTGTGTGAACGAGTTAGTGTGTGTGTGTGTGTGTGTCTGTGTGTGTGTGTGTTTGTGTGTTAGTGAGCGTGTCTGTGTGTGTGTGTGTATGTGCTTGAATACACACACACACACACACAGGAAAGAAATCTTTCTTACTAATCTTTTTTTCTTTCTTACAATTTTTTTTTCTTTCTTTCTTTCTTACTAATCTTTTTTTCTTTCTTTCTTTCTAACTAATCTATCTTTCTTTCTTACTAATCTTTTTTTCTTTCTAACTAATCTATCTTTCTTTCTTACTAATCTTTTTTTCTTTCTTTCTAACTAATCTTTCTTTCTTTCTTACTAATCTTTTTTTCTTTCTTTCTTTCTTTCTTACTAATCTATCTTTCTTTCTTTCTTACTAATCTTTTTTTCTTTCTTTCTTTCTTACTAATCTTTTTTTCTTTCTTTCTTTCTTACTAATCTTTTTTTCTTTCTAACTAATCTATCTTTCTTACTAATCTTTTTTCTTTCTTTCTTTCTAACTAATCTATCTTTCTTTCTTACTAATCTTTTTTTCTTTCTTTCATTCTTTCTTACTAATCTTTTTTTCTTTCTTTCTAACTAATCTATCTTTCTTTCTTTCTTACTAATTTATTTTCTTTCTTTCTAACTAATCTATCTTTCTTTCTTTCTTACTAATCTTTTTTTCTTTCTAACTAATCGATCTTTCTTTCTTACTAATCTTTTTTTCTTTCTTTCTAACTAATCTATCTTTCTTTCTTTCTTACTAATCTTTTTTTCTTTCTTTCTTTCTTTCTTACTAATCTATCTTTCTTTCTTTCTTACTAATCTATCTTTCATTCTTTCTAACTAATCTATCTTTCTTTCTTACTAATCTTTTTTTCTTTCTTTCTTTCTTTCTTACTAATCTTTTT
>JAULUF010000084.1:29075000-29080000 GCA_031834385.1 Semotilus atromaculatus
TCTTTCTTTCTAACTAATCTATCTTTCTTTCTTTCTTACTAATCTTTTTTTCTTTCTTTCTTTCTAACTAATCTATCTTTCTTTCTTACTAATCTTTTTCTTTCTTACTAATCTTTTTTCTTTCTTTCTTTCTAACTAATCTATCTTTCTTTCTGTCTTACTAATCTTTTTTTCTTTCTTTCTTTCTAACTAATCTGTCTTTCTTTCTTTCTTACTAATCAATCTTTCTTTCTTACTAATCTATCTTTCTTTCCTTCTTTCTTTCTAACTAATCTATCTTTCTTTCTTTCTTACTAATCTTTTTTCTTTTTTTCTTTCTAACTAATCTATCTTTCTTTCTTTCTTTCTAACTAATCTATCTTTCTTTCTTTCTTACTAATTTATTTTCTTTCTTTCTAAATAATCTATCTTTCTTTCTTTCTTACTAATCTTTTTTTCTTTCTAACTAATCTATCTTTCTTTCTTTCTTTCTAACTAATCTATCTTTCTTTCTTTCTAACTAATCTATCTTTCTTTCTTTCTTACTAATTTTTTTCTTTCTTTCTTTCTTACTAATCTATCTTTCTTTCATTCTTTGTAACTAATCTATCTTTCTTTCTTACTAATCTTTTTTTCTTTCTTACTAATCTTTTTTTCTTTCTTTATAACTAATCTATCTTTCTTTCTGTCTTACTAATCTTTTTTTCTTTCTTTCTTTCTAACTAATCTGTCTTTCTTTCTTTCTTACTAATCAATCTTTCTTTCTTACTAATCTATCTTTCTTTCCTTCTTTCTTTCTAACTAATCTATCTTTCTTTCTTTCTTACTAATCTTTTTTCTTTTTTTCTTTCTAACTAATCTATCTTTCTTTCTTTCTTTCTAACTAATCTATCTTTCTTTCTTTCTTACTAATTTATTTTCTTTCTTTCTAAATAATCTATCTTTCTTTCTTTCTTACTAATCTTTTTTTCTTTCTAACTAATCTATCTTTCTTTCTTTCTTTCTAACTAATCTATCTTTCTTTCTTTCTAACTAATCTATCTTTCTTTCTTTCTTACTAATCTTTTTTTCTTTCTTTATTTCTAACTAATCTATCTTTCTTTCTTTCTTACTAATTTTTTTCTTTCTTTCTTTCTTACTAATCTATCTTTCTTTCATTCTTTCTAACTAATCTATCTTTCTTTCTTACTAATCTTTTTTTCTTTCTTACTAATCTTTTTTTCTTTCTTACTAATCTTTTTTTCTTTCTTTATAACTAATCTATCTTTCTTTCTGTCTTACTAATCTTTTTTTCTTTCTTTCTTTCTAACTAATCTATCTTTCTTTCTTTCTTACTAATCAATCTTTCTTTCTTACTAATCTATCTTTCTTTCTTTCTTACTAATCTATCTTTCTTTCCTTCTTTCTTTCTAACTAATCTATCTTTCTTTCTTTCTTTCTAACTAATCTATCTTTCTTTCTTTCTTTCTAACTAATCTATCTTTCTTTCTTTCTTACTAATCTTTTTTTCTTTTTTTCTTTCTAACTAATCTATCTTTCTTTCTTTCTTTCTTTCTAACTAATCTATCTTTCTTTCTTTCTTACTAATCTTTTTTTCTTTCTAACTAATCTATCTTTCTTTCTTTCTAACTAATCTATCTTTCTTTCTTTCTTACTAATCTTTTTTTCTTTCTTTCTTTCTAACTAATCTATCTTTCTTTCTTTCTTACTAAACTATAAACTAATTAAACTTTAAACTTCTTCAAACTTATCGGTCCAAACTTTCACAAGCCAACTTAAAGTTTGTCTCGACGAACTTTTTCTAGTTATTATTATTATTCTTCTTAGAAAACTGTTGACTTTAATGCGGCCTAGACCGTTAACTCCACATACTCCAAATTCGGCTCAGACCTTTGACCTATTCTGAAGTTAGTTGCTCTGTCTTTTCAAACTGATCGGACTTACGGTTTTCCTAAAAATGACGATCAAAACTCGGAAAAACTCCCATTGACTTAACATTGCGGAATTTTCAGATTTTCAAACTCCCCAACTGTCAAAAATTCAAATCAAAATCCCTTGAAACCCTAGACTAAATCAAACTGCCATTCTATATACTAAATGAGCCATTGAGACTCATTTAAACTAATAAACTTTGAATTAACACACTTATAAACTAATTAACTCATAAATTAATAAACTTTGAACTCTTAGACTCATTTAAACTATAAACTGAACTCTTAAGACTCATTTAAACTTATAAACTCTAAACTCGTACACTTATAAACTCATCAATTTATACACTTGTAAACTCTAAACACTGTAAACTTGAGTGTGTGTGTGTGTGTGTGTCTGTGTGTGTATGTGTGTGTGTGAGAGAATTAGTGCGTGTGTGAGTTAGTGAGTGTTTGTGTGTCTGTGTGTGTGTGTGTGTGTGTGTGTGTGAGCAAGTGAGTGTGTGTATTTGTGAGTGTGTGTGTGTGTGAGCGAGTTAGTGTGTGTGTGTGAATGTGTGCATTTGTGAGTGTATGTAATTGAGTGTGTGTGTGTGAGCGAGTTTGTGTGTGGGTGTGTGAGTGTGTGCATTTGTGAGTATGTGCATGAGTGTGTGTGTGTGTGTGTGTGTGTATGAATTAGTGAGCATGTCTGTGCGTGTGTGAGATAGTGAGCATGTCTGTGCGTGTGTGTGTGTGTGTGTGTGTGTGAGAGTTAGTGAGTGTGTGTGAGTCTGTGAGCGAGTTTGTGTGTGTGTGTGTGTGTGAGTGAGTTATTGAGTGTGTGAGAGTGAGTTAGTGTGTGTGTGTGTGTGTGTGTGCATTTGTGAGTGTATGTGCTTGTGTGTGTGTGTGTGTGTGAGCGAGTTAGTGTGTGTGTGTGTGTGTGTGTGTGCATTTGTGAGTATGTGCATGAGTGTGTGAGTTAGTGTGTGTGTGTGTGTCTGTGTGTGTGTGTGTTAGTGTGTGCATTTGTGAGTGTGAGTGTATGTGCATGAGTGTGTGTGTGTTAGTGTGTGCATTTGTGAGTGTGAGTGTATGTGCATGAGTGTGTGTGTGTGTGAGAGAGAGTTAGTGAGCGTGTCTCTGTGTGTGTGTGCATTTGTGAGTGTGAGTGTATGTGCATGAGTGTGTGTGTGTGTGTGTGTGTATGTGTGTGTGTGTGAGAGAGTTAGTGAGCGTGTGTGTGTGTGAGCGAGTTAGTGTGTGTGAGCGAGTTACTGTGTGTGTGTGTGTGTGTGTGTGAGTGTATGTGCATGAGTGTGTGTGAGTTAGTGAGCGTGTGTGTGTGTGTGTGTGTGTGTGAGAGAGAGTTAGTGAGTGTGTGTGAGTCTGTGAGCGAGTGTGAGTGAGTTATTGAGTGTGTGAGAGCGAGTTAGTGTGTGTGTGTGTGTGTGCATTTGTGAGTGTGTGTGTGTGTGTGTGTGTGTGTGAGCGAGTGTGTATGTGTGTGTGTGAACGAGTTAGTGTGTGTGTGTGTGTGTGTGTGTGTGTGCATTTGTGAGTATGTGCATGAGTGTGTGAGTTAGTGTGTGTGTGTGTGTATGTGTGTGTGTGTGTGTGTGTGTGCTTGAGTGTGTGTGTGTGTTAGTGAGCGTGTCTGTGCGTGTGTGTGTGTGTGTAAGAGAGTGTGTGTGTGTGAACGAGTTAGTGTGTGTTAGTGAGCGTGTCTGTGTGTGTGTGTGTGTGTGTGAAAGAGAGAGTGTGTGTGTGAACGAATTAGTGTTTGTGTGTGTGTGTGTTAGTGAGCGTGTCTGTGTGTCTGTGTGTGTGCTTGAGTGTGTGTGTTAGTGAGCGTGTATGTGCGTGTGTGTGTGTGTAAGAGAAAGAGTGTGTGTGAACGAGTTAGTGTGTGTGTGTGTGTGTGTTAGTGAGCGTGTCTGTGCGTGTGTGTGTGTGTGTGTGAAAGAGAGAGTGTGTGTGTGAACGAGTTAGTGTGTGTGTGTGTGTGTGAGTATGTGCGTGTGTGTGTGTGTTAGTGAACGTGTATGTGTGTGTATGAAAGAGAAAGTGTGTGTGTGTGTGGACGAGTTAGTGATCGTGTCTGTGTGTGTGAGTTAGTGAGCGTGTATGTGCGTGTGTGTGTGAGAGAAAGAGTGTGTGTGTATGTGCGTGAGTGAGTGTGTGTGTGTGTGTGTGTGTGTGCGTGTGTGTTAGTGAGCGTGTGTGTGTGTGTGTGTGTGTGAATGAGTGTGTTAGTGAGCGTGTATGTGCGTGTGTGTGTGTCTGTGTGTGTGTGTGTGTGTATGTGCTTGAGTGTGTGTGTGCGCTAGTGAGCGTGTCTTTGTGTGTGTGTGTGTAAGAGAAAGAGTGTGTGTGTGTGTGAACGTAAGAGAAAGAGTGTGTGTGTGTGTGTGAACGAGTTAGTGTGTGTTAGTGAGCGTGTCTGTGCGTGCGTGTGTTTGTGTGTGTGAAAGAGAGAGTGTGTGTGTGAGAACGAGTTAGTGTGTGTGTGTGTGTGTGTGTGTGTGTCTGTGTGTGTGTGTGTTTGTGTGTTAGTGAGCGTGTCTGTGTGTGTGTGTGTATGTGCTTGAATACACACACACACACACACAGGAAAGAAATCTTTCTTACTAATCTTTTTTTCTTTCTTTCTTACAAATTTTTTTTTCTTTCTTTCTTTCTTACTAATCTTTTTTTCTTTCTAACTAATCTATCTTTCTTTCTTACTAATCTTTTTTTCTTTCTTTCTAACTAATCTATCTTTCTTTCTTTCTTACTAATCTTTTTTTCTTTCTTTCTTTCTTTCTTACTAATCTTTCTTTCTTTCTTACTAATCTTTTTTTCTTTCTTTCTTTCTTACTAATCTTTTTTTCTTTCTTTCTTTCTTACTAATCTTTTTTTCTTTCTAACTAATCTATCTTTCTTACTAATCTTTTTTTCTTTCTTTCTTTCTAACTAATCTATCTTTCTTTCTTACTAATCTTTTTTTCTTTCTTTCATTCTTTCTTACTAATCTTTTTTTCTTTCTTTCTAACTAATCTATCTTTCTTTCTTTCTTACTAATTTATTTTCTTTCTTTCTAACTAATCTATCTTTCTTTCTTTCTTA
>JAULUF010000084.1:29082500-29092500 GCA_031834385.1 Semotilus atromaculatus
AGTTTGTGTGTGGGTGTGTGCATTTGTGAGTATGTGCATGAGTGTGTGTGTGTGTGAGTTAGTCAGTGAGCATTTCTGTGCGTGTGTGTAAGTTAGTGAGTGTGTGTGTGTGTGTGTGTGTGTGTGTGTGTGTGTGTGAGAGTTAGTGAGTGTGTGTGCTTGTGTGTGTGTGTGTGTGTGTGTGTGTGAGAGCGAGTGTGTGTGTGTGTGTGTGTGTGTGTGTGTGTGTGTGAGTTAGTGTGTGTGAGTTAGTGTGTGTGTGAGTTAGTGTGTGTGTGTGCATTTGTGAGTATGTGCATGAGTGTGTGTGTGTGAGTTAGTGTGTGTGTGTGTGTGTATGTGTGTGTGTGAGAGAGTTAGTGAGCGTGTGTGTGTGTGTGTGTGTGTGTGTGTGTGTGTGCATTTGTGAGTATGTGCATGAGTGTGTGTGTGTGTGTGTGTGTGTGTATGAGTTAGTGAGCATGTCTGTGCGTGCGTGTGTGTGTGTGTGTGTATGTGTGTGTGAGAGAGTTAGTGAGCGTGTGTGAGCGAGTTAGTGTGTGTGTGTGAGCGAGTTAGTGTGTGTGAGTGTGTGCATTTGTGAGTGTATGTGCATGAGTGTGTGTGAGTTAGTGAGTGTGTATGTGTGTGTGTGTGTGAGCGAGTTAGTGTGTGTGTGTGTCTATCTATCTATCTATCTATCTTCAAACTATTTTTTATCTATCTATCTATCTATCTATCTATCTATCTATCTATCTATCTATCTATCTTCAAACTATTTTTTATCTATCTATCTATCTATCTATCTATCTATCTATCTTCAAACTATTTTTATCTATCTATCTATCTATCTATCTATCTTCAAACTTCTATCTATATCTATCTATCTACTCTATCTTAGAACACCCTAGCAACACCATAGCAACCAACCAAAATACCTCAGAACACCCTAGCAACACCCTAGCAACCACCCAAAATACCTTAGAACACCCTAGCAACACCCTAGCAACCACCCAAAATACCTTAGAACACCCTAGCAACACCCTATCAACCAACCAAAATACCTCAGAACACCCTAGCAACACCCTAGCAACCATCCAAAATACCTCAGAACACCCTAGCAACACCCTAGCAACCACCCAAAATACCTTAGAACCCCCTAGCAACACCATAGCAACCACCCAAAATACCTCAGAACACCCTAGCAACACCCTAGCAACCACCCAAAATACCTTAGAACACCCTAGCAACACCCTAGCAACCACCCAAAATACCTCAGAACACCCTAGCAACACCCTAGCAACCACCCAAAATACCTTAGAACACCCTAGCAACACCATAGCAACCACCCAAAATACCTTAGAACACCCTAGCAACCACCCAGAACACCCTAGCAACCAACCAAAATACCTTAGAACACCCTAGCAACCACCCAGAACACCCTAGCAACCACCCAAAATACCTTAGAACACCCTAGCAACACCCTAGCAACCACCCAAAATACCTCAGAAAACCCTAGCAACACCCTAGCAACCACCCAAAATACCTTAGAACCCCCTAGCAACACCATAGCAACCACCCAAAATACCTCAGAACACCCTAGCAACACCCTAGCAACCACCCAAAATACCTTAGAACACCCTAGCAACACCCTAGCAACCACCCAAAATACCTCAGAACACCCTAGCAACACCCTAGCAACCACCCAAAATACCTTAGAACACCCTAGCAACACCATAGCAACCACCCAAAATACCTTAGAACACCCTAGCAACCACCCAGAACACCCTAGCAACCAACCAAAATACCTTAGAACACCCTAGCAACCACCCAGAACACCCTAGCAACCACCCAAAATACCTTAGAACACCCTAGCAACACCCTAGCAACCACCCAAAATACCTCAGAAAACCCTAGCAACACCCTAGCAACCACCCAAAATACCTCAGAACACCCTAGCAACAACCCAAAATACCTCAGAACACCCTAGCAACACCCTAGCAACCACCAAAAATACATTAGAACACCCTAGCAACCACCCAAAATACCTTAGAACACCTTAGCAACCACCCAAAACACCCTAGCAGCCACCCAAAATACCTTAGAATACCCTAGCAACCACCTATAACAACTTAGCAACCCACTAGAAACACCCTAGCGACTGTACTTTAAACTACATTAAACTAGAAACTACTTTAAACTACTTTGAACTAAGTTAAACTTTAAACTACTTTAAACTAGAAACTATAAAATATTTTAAACTTTAAACTACTTTAAACTTTAAACTAAGTTAACCTTTAAACTACTTTCAACTAGAAACTACTTTAAACTATTTTAAACTTTAAACTACTTTAAACTAGAAACTACTTTAAACTACTTTAAACTTTAAACTAGAAACTACATTAAACTAGAAACTACTTTAAACTATTTTAAACTTTAAACTAGAAACTACTTTAAACTAGAAACTACTTTAAAATATTTTAAACTTTAAACTACTTTAAACTAAGTTAAACTTTAAACTACTTTAAACTAGAAACTACTTGAAACAATAAACTACTTTGAACTAATTTAAACTATAAACTACTTTCAACTTCTTCAAACTTATTGGTCCAAACTTTCACAAGCCAACTTAAAGTTTGTCTCGACGAACTTTTTCTAGTTATTATTCTTCTTCTTCTTCTTCTTCTTATTTTTCTTACCCAAAAAATTCTGACTCTAACTCGTCCTAGAGCTTTAACTCTACAAACTCCAAACTCGGGTCAGACCTTCAGACTGTTCTGACTCGGCGTGCTATATCTTTTCAAACTGATTTGACTTTCAGATTTCTTAAAAATTAATATGAAAAATCATAAAAATCCCATTGACTTTCATTGCAACAGTTCAAATTGAGCCAAGACTACGGTGGCCCAGCAGTGGACACCAAATAAACTCAAATCTAAACTCCCTGAAGCCCTAGACTCAATTAAACTACCATTCTATATGTACTAATAAACTTATCTATCTATCTATCTATCTATCTATCTATCTATCTATCTATCTTTCAACTATCTATCTCTCTTTCTATCTATACATCTCTTTCTTTCTTTCTTTCTAACTAATCTATTTTTTCTTTCATTCTAACTAATCTATCTTTTTTCTTTCTAACTAATCTATCTTTCTTTCTAACTGATCTATCTTTTTTCTTTCTAACTACTCTATCTTTCTTTCATTCTAACTAATCTATCTTTCTTTCTAACTAATCTATCTTTCTTTCTTTCTAACTACTCTATCTTTCTTTCATTCTAACTAATCTATCTTTCTTTCTAACTAATCTATCTTTCTTTCTAACTAATCTATCTTTCTTTCTAACTAATCTTTCTTTCTTTCTAACTACTCTATCTTTCTTTCATTCTAACTAATCTATCTTTCTTTCTAACTAATCTATCTTTCTTTCTAACTAATCTATATATCTTTCTTTCTAACTTATCTATCTTTCTTTCTAACTAATCTATCTTTCTTTCTTTCTAACTACTCTATCTTTCTTTCATTCTAACTAATCTATCTTTCTTTCTAACTAATCTAACTTTCTTTCTAACTAACTAATCTATCTTTCTTTCTTTCTTTCTAACAAATCTATTTATCTTTCTTTCTAACTAATCTATCTATCTATCTATCTTTCTTTCTAATCTATCTTTCTTTCTTTCTAACTAATCGAACTTTCTTTCTAACTAATCTATCTTTCTTTCTTTCTAACTACTCTATCTTTCTTTCATTCTAACTAATCTATCTTTCTTTCTAACTAATCTATCTATCTTTCTTTCTAACTAATCTATCTTTCTTTCTAACTAATCTTTCTTTCTTTCTAACTACTCTATCTTTCTTTCATTCTAACTAATCTATCTTTCTTGCTAACTAATCTATCTTTCTTTTTTCTAACTACTCTATCTTTCTTTCATTCTAACTAATCTATCTTTCTTTCTAACTAATCTATCTTTCTTTCTAACTACTCTATCTTTCTTTCATTCTAACTAATCTATCTTTCTTTCTAACTAATCTATCTTTCTTTCTAACTAATCTATCTATCTTTCTTTCTAACTTTCTAACTAATCTATCTTTCTTTCTAACTAATCTATCTTTCTTTCTAACTAATCTATCTATCTTTCTTTCTAACTTATCTATCTTTCTTTCTAACTAATCTATCTTTCTTTCTTTCTAACTACTCTATCTTTCTTTCATTCTAACTAATCTATCTTTCTTTCTAACTAATCTAACTTTCTTTCTAACTAACTAATCTATCTTTCTTTCTTTCTAACTAATCTATTTATCTTTCTTTCTAACTAATCTATCTATCTATCTTTCTTTCTAATCTATCTTTCTTTCTTTCTAACTAATCTAACTTTCTTTCTAACTAATCTATCTATCTTTCTTTCTTTTTAACTAATCTATATTTTATTCTAACAAATCTATTTTTCTTTCTTTCTAACTAATCCATCTTTTCGTTTTGACTAATCTATCTTTCTTTCTAACTAATCTATCTATCTTTCTTTCTTTCTAACTAATCTATCCTTCATTCTAACAAATCTCTTTCTTTCTTTCTAACTAATCTATCTTTTTTCTTTCTAACTAATCTATCTATCTTTCTTTCTTTTTAACTAATCTATCTTTTATTCTAACAAATCTATTTTTCTTTCTTTCTAACTAAACTATCTATCTTTCTTTCTTTCTAACTAATCTATCTTTCTTTTTCTTTCTAACTAATCTCTTTCTTTCTTTCTTTCTAACTAATCTATCTTTCTTTCTCACTAATCTTTTTTTCTTTCTTTCTTTCTAACTAATCTATCTTTCTCACTAATCTATCTTTCTTTCTTTCTTTCTTACTAATCTATCTTTCTTTCCTTTTTTCTTTCTAACTAATCTATCTTTCTTTCTTTCTTACTAATCTTTTTTTCTTTCTTTTTTTCTAACTAATCTATCTTTCTTTCTTTCTAACTAATCTTTTTTTCTTTCTTTCTAACTAATCTATCTTTCTTTCTTTCTAACTTATCTATATTTCTTTCTTTCTTTCTTACTTTCTTTCTTTCTTTCATTCTTTCTTTCATTCTTTCTTTCTTTCTAACTAATCTATCTTTCTTTCTTACTAATCTTTTTTTCTTTCTTTCTTTCTAACTAATCTATCTTTCTAACTAATCTTTCTTTCTTTCTTTTTAATTAACTTTCTTTCTTTCTTTCTAACTAATCTATCTATCTTTCTATCTTTCTTTCTACCTAATCTATCTTTCTTTCTTTCTTTCTAACTAATCTATCTTTCTTTCTTTCTAACTAATCTATCTTTCTTTTTCTTTCTAACTAATCTCTTTCTTTCTTTCTTTATAACTAATCTATCTTTCTTTCTCACTAATCTTTTTTTCTTTCTTTCTTTCTAACTAATCTATCTATCTTTCTATCTTTCTTACTAATCAATCTTTCTTTCTTTCTTACTAATTTATCTTTCTTTCTTTCTTACTAATCTATCTTTCTTTCCTTTTTTCTTTCTAACTAATCTATCTTTCTTTTTCTTTCTAACTAATCTCTTTCTTTCTTTCTTTCTAACTAATCTATCTTTCTTTCTCACTAATCTTTTTTTCTTTCTTTCTTTCTAACTAATCTATCTTTCTCACTAATCTATCTTTCTTTCTTTCTTTCTTACTAATCTTTCTTTCTTTCCTTTTTTCTTTCTAACTAATCTATCTTTCTTTCTTTCTTACTAATCTTTTTTTCTTTCTTTTTTTCTAACTAATCTATCTTTCTTTCTTTCTTTCTAACTAATCTTTTTTTCTTTCTTTCTAACTAATCTATCTTTCTTTCTTTCTAACTTATCTATATTTCTTTCTTTCTTACTTTCTTTCTTTCTTTCATTCTTTCTTTCTTTCTAACTAATCTATCTTTCTTTCTTACTAATCTTTGTTTCTTTCTTTCTTTCTAACTAATCTATCTTTCTAACTAATCTTTCTTTCTTTCTTTTTAATTAACTTTCTTTCTTTTTTTCTAACTAATCTATCTATCTTTCTATCTTTCTTTCTACCTAATCTATCTTTCTTTCTTTCTTTTTAATTAACTTTCTTTCTTTCTTTCTTTCTTTCTAACTAATCTATCTTTCTTTCTTTCTAACTAATCTATCTTTCTTTTTCTTTCTAACTAATCTCTTTCTTTCTTTCTTTATAACTAATCTATCTTTCTCACTAATCTTTTTTTCTTTCTTTCTTTCTAACTAATCTATCTATCTTTCTATCTTTCTTACTAATCAATCTTTCTTTCTTTCTTACTAATTTATCTTTCTTTCTTTCTTTCTTACTAATCTATCTTTCTTTCCTTTTTTCTTTCTAACTAATCTATCTTTCTTTCTTTCTTACTAATCTTTTTTCTTTCTTTTTTTCTAACTAATCTATCTTTCTTTCTTTCTTTCTAACTAATCTTTTTTTCTTTCTTTCTAACTAATCTATCTATCTTTCTTTCTTTCTTTCTAACTAATCTATCTATCTTTCTATCTTTCTTTCTACCTAATCTATCTTTCTTTCTTTCTTTTTAATTAACTTTCTTTCTTTCTTTCTAACTAATCTATCTTTCTTTCTTTCTAACTAATCTATCTTTCTTTCTCACTAATCTTTTTTTCTTTCTTTCTAACTAAGCTATCTATCTTTCTATCTTTCTTACTAATCAATCTTTTTTCTTTCTTACTAATTTATCTTTCTTTCTTTCTTTCTTACTAATCTATCTTTCTTTCCTTTTTTCTTTCTAACTAATCTATCTTTCTTTCTTTCTTACTAATCTTTTTTTCTTTCTTTTTTTCTAACTAATATATCTTTCTTTCTTTCTAACTTATCTATATTTCTTTCTTTCTTTATTTCTTACTAATCTATCTTTCTTTCTAACTAATCTATCTATCTTTCTTTCTTTCTTTCTTTCTTTCTAACTAATCTATCTTTCTTTCTTTCTTACTAATCTTTTTTTCTTTCTTTTTAACTAATCTATCTTTCTTTCTTTCTTACTAAACTATAAACTAATTAAACTTTAAACTTCTTTAAACTTCTTCAAACTTATTGGTCCAAACTTTCACAAGCCAACTTAAAGTTTGTCTCGACGAACTTTTTCTAGTTATTATTCTTCTTCTTCTTCTTCTTCTTATTTTTCTTACCCAAAAAATTCTGACTCTAACTCGTCCTAGAGCTTTAACTCTACAAACTCCAAACTCGGGTCAGACCTTCAGACTGTTCTGACTCGGTGTGCTATATCTTTTCAAACTGATTTGACTTTCAGATTTCTTAAAAATTAATATTAAAAATCATAAAAATCCCATTGACTTTCATTGCAACAGTTCAAATTGAGCCAAGACTACGGTGGCCCAGTAGTGAACAACACAAAAACTCAAATCTAAACTCCCTGAAGCCCTAGATTCAATTAAACTACCATTCTATATGTACTAATGAACTTTATCTATCTATCTATCTATCTATCTATCTATCTATCTATCTATCTATCTATCTATCTATCTATCTATCTATCTTTCTAACTTATCTTTCTTTCTTTCTAACTAATCTTTCTTTCTTTCTACCTAATCTTTCTTTATTTCTTTCTTTCTTACTAATCTATCTTTCTTTCAAACTAATCTTTCTTTCTTTCAAACTAATCTTTCTTTCTTTCTAACTAATATTTCTTTCTTGCTAACTGATCTATCTTTCTTTCTTTCTAACTAATCTTTCTTTCTTTCTAACTAATCTATCTTTCTTCTTTCTAACTAATCTATCTTTCTTTCTAACTAATCTACCTTACTTTCTTTCTAACTAATCTATCTTTCTTTCTAACTAATCTATCTATCTTTCTTTCTTTCTAACTACTCTATCTTTCTTTCATTCTAACTTTTCTTTCTTTCTAACTAATCTATCTATCTTTCTAACTAATCTCTTTCTTTCTAACCAATCTTTCATTCTTTCTTTCTTACTTTCTTTTATTCTTTCTTTCTAACTAATCTATCTTTTTTCTTTCTAACTAATCTTTCTTTCTTTCTAACTAATCTATCTATCTTTCTTTCTTTCTAACTAATCTATCTATCTTTCTTTCATTCTAACTAATCTTTTCTTTCTTTCTAACTAATCTCTATCTTTCTTTCTAACTAATCTTTCTTTCTTTCTAACTAATCTTTCTTTCTTTCTAACTAATCTATCTTTCTTTCTTTCTAAATAATCTATCTTTCTTTCTAACTAATCTATCTATCTATCTTTCTTTCTAACTAATCTATCTATCTTTCTTTATTTCTAACTAATCTATCGTTCTTTATTCCTTTCTTTCTTTCTTACTAATCTATCTTTCTTTCTTTCTAACCAATCTATCATTCTTTCTTTCTTTCTAACTAATCTTTCTTTCTTTCTAACTAATCTATCTTTCTTTCTTTCTAACTAATCTATCTTTCTTTCTAACTAATCTATCTATCTTTCTTTCTAACTAATCTATCTTTCTTTCTTTCTAACTAATCTATCTATCTATCTATCTTTCTAACTAATCTATCTTTCTTTCTAACTAATCTATCTTTCTTTCTAACTAATCTATCTATCTTTCTTTCTAACTAATCTATCTTTCTTTCTTTCTAACTAATCTATCTATCTATCTATCTATCTTTCTAACTAATCTATCTTTCTTTCTAACTAATCTATCTTTCTTTCTTTCTAACTAACTAATCTTTCTTTCTTTCTAACTAATCTATCTTTCTTTCTTTCTTTCTAACTAATCTATGTTTCTTTCTTTCTAACTAATCTATCTTTCTTTCTATCTTTCTAACTAATCTATCTTTCTTTCTAACCAATCTTTCTTTCTTTCTTTCTTTCTTTCTAACTAATCTATCTTTTTTCTTTCTAACTAATCTATCTATCTTTCTTTCTAACTAATCTTTCTTTCTTTCTGACCAATCTATCTTTCTTTCTTTCTAACTAATCTTTCTTTCTTTCTTTCTAACTTATCTATCTATCTTTCTAACTAATCTATCTTTCTTTCTTTCTAACTAATCTATCTTTCTTTCTAACTAATCTATCTTACTTTCTAACTAATTTATCTTTCTTTCTTTCTAACTAATCTATCTTTCTTTTTTTCTAACTAATCTATCTTTCTAGCTAATCTATCTTTCTTTCTATCAAATCCATCTTTCTTTGTTTTTTAAATAATCTATCTTTCTTTATTTCTAACTAAGTTATCTTTCTTTCTAACTAATCTATCTTTCTTTCTAACTAATCTATCTTTCTAACTAATCTATCTTTCTTTCTAACAAATCTCTTTCTTTGTTTTTTAACTAATCTATCTTTCTTTCTAACTAATTTATCTTTCTAACTAATCTATCTTTCTTTCTAACTAATCTATCTTTCTTTCTTTCTAATCTATCTTTCTTTCTTTCTAACTAATCTATCTTACTTTCTTTTTAATTAACTTTCTTTCTTTCTTTCTAACTAATCTATCTTTCTTTCTTTCTAACTGATCTATCTTTCTTTTTCTTTCTAACTAATCTATCTTTCTTTCTTTCTAACTAATCTTTCTTTCTTTCTTACTAATCTATCTTTCTTTCTTTCTTTCTTTCTTTCTAACTAATCTATCTTTCTTTCTTACTAATATTTTTTTCTTTCTTTCTTTCTAACTAATCTATCTTTCTAACTAATCTTTCTTTCTTTCTTTCTTTTTAATTAACTTTCTTTCTTTCTTTCTTTCTAACCAATCTATCTTTCTTTCTTTCTAACTAATCTATCTTTCTTTTTCTTTGTAACTAATCTATCTTTCTTTCTTTCTAACTAATCTTTCTTTTTTTCTTTCTTTCTTTCTAACTAATCTATCTTTCTTTCTTTCTTTCTTTCTTTTTAATTAACTTTATTTATTTATTTATTTCTAACTAATCTATCTTTCTTTCTAACTAATCTATCTTTCTTTTTCTTTCTAACTAATCTATCTTTCTTTCTTTCTTTCTAACTAATCTATCTTTCTCACTAATCTATCTTTCTTTCTTTCTTTCTTACTAATATATCTTTCTTTC
>JAULUF010000084.1:29097500-29260000 GCA_031834385.1 Semotilus atromaculatus
TACACTCAATACACCAGAAATTATGACAAATAGGCCTAAACTTCATAAATAGTAGGGACACACTTCAGTGTGTAATGCCACAGTTTAATTCTGTAGAATTTGTTTAGAACTACTGGAGGTGGAAAGAGTAATAAAATATTTTACTCAAGTAAAAATACTATACTTTGATAAAATTTTTACTTAAGTACAAGTAAAAGAAGCCGGTCTAAAAATCTACTCAAGTAAAAGTACTTCTATTCAACGACTCTCCTATTGTTACGAAATGCGTGGAAGCAAAGGCGGTAGTCGGATCTAGATGCAGCAGTAGACTTTAATTATCACAGACTAGGGTAACTTAGATCTCAGAGAAACTCGAGGAGCGTACACATACAGGCAATCACATACATTCAATAACTGACCATGAACAAAAGAGAAGACAGGATATAAATACACAGAGGGGATCAGGGAACAAGACACAGCTGGGGCAAATCAGAACAACGAGCGGGACCATACAACCTAACAAGACAACACACCTGAAACAAGGGACCTAATAATGACATGACTTGGATAACAGACTACAATTAACAAGGCACAAACTGAATGAAAGACCAAAGACAGAGAAACACCAAACCAGAAACATGACAAAATGAATAACACCGTAACACCTATGTAGGGTTGTAATGAGAGTTTCACAGTATGATAACCGTCTCAAAAAATATCACGGTTTATGGTATTAATCAATTATTAAATATATAAACTGCATTATTAAATTACGGTTATTATTATAATCAGTTAAAATGGCAGTTAAATAAATTAAACATTTGTTCAATAAAACCTATCTAATCAACTAATTTCAATAACTGATTATGAATTAGATTAACAACTTATTTTGTATCATTAATAACTTATTAAAATGTTTAAAAATAATTGAGTTCTATGAAATGTTTTTATTCCGATTTTTTTTTTTTTTTATGATTTAATACAAATATATGATCAAAAACGGTGGTAATCAAATAAAAGTTTAGCAAACGTTTTAATCCTTTTATTTTTTGGCAAAGTGCTGCAAAACAGATTTAGTCAATTAAACCATAGACAAACAATATATATATATTCCTTAAATAATGTTTAAATAAATTGTAGTATTATTGTTAGTGTTTAAACACTGCTTCCTCTTTAAAAAAGGGGAGGAGAGCGAAATAAACTCTGGGTTTACCGAAGAAAACCTGCTCCCGACCAGGTTAGGTTCACAGAGTAAGTCACCATGGTAACTGACTCTGAGTATAAGTTACCTCTCTTTCAGAAACGGCTTGACTTACTCTGCTTTCTCGGGTTTGATATTCCTCCCATTCTGAAACAGAAAACCCAGAGTTTCCCTCATTTCAGGGTTAACATACTCAGAGTTTTCACTTAACCTCCTTTCTGAAACAGGCCCCTGGTAGATGTTTGCACATGCAAACATGTTTCTGCATTATTTCATGTGAGTCGCACAATGATTCAAACGAAGCTAATCGGCACATTACACCTGCATTTACTATCAGCTGCAGTCAAACTTAACCGGCCACTGTAAGCACAGGTTTAGCACTGTGCCATATTTAAGTAAAGTGAAACAGTTGTGTTGTGGAAGTAAAAACTAGATTAATTTTCTCCATTTTCAACAATAACTTTAAATAATCGTTTAAGACCGTCCTACTGTGAGTGTGAGGTTTTTAATCAATGTTTATTGGCTTCTGTTGAAGATGTCAGCCCTCATTATTTCAGATTATTTTTAAAGTTGTCTGGTTTAACGGTTGAATTTAATGGAAAACTACATTACCCATGATGCTACATTACCCATGATGCTGTTCAGAAAGTTCCACCAATCAGAGTGTCACGACAAGCAAAACACGCCAAAAGAGCTCTTTAGCTCCGCCCGCTCCCCTGAAGCATGACGTAATCGATTATGAGTAGTTTTATATTTATTCATCGTTTCTAATTTGATTATGCTCTTCACAATGTTTCATGGGATAGAAGTATACTGTCTTGTACTTTTGTTTTTTTGTCGATTTTCAAAACCTTTTTGCTACAAATCCATGGTTGTAATTTTCTGATTCACCTTGTAACTGGTTGGTTTGGTTAATGGCTTATACTCTTCAACAAAAACTTTTTTTAATCCCTATGGAATAAATTAATGGAAAAAATACTTCCGGAACCAGCGGCACTGGAAAAGTGGGCAGCACTAACACACTTTATTAAGCCATTGTCATTCTTTCCAGCACAAACACATCTCCTGTGTACATGAAGTTTATTATATAAACCGAGCCTTATATTCATGCAAACACTATTTGGAGAGCGGGCAGTTTCAAATGATCAAACAATCCTATATATTATTTCCAAACCATTTGTCCCTCTTTTATGGAGTCTGAATCATTATAGCCTTTATTTTGTCAAGCTTGAGCGAAATATTTGATTAACCCAGATGTGTTTCTACGCAATACTGTTGTGATAATGTCAAAATGCTTCACATGTTCTTAAACCTGAATCCTTAATGGACAGAGCATAAGGTTCAACTAGAACTGAATGGTCGCTGTTCAGTTATAACATCATGTTATCATATATTATTAATGCACTAAAGTCTGTTAGATCAATGGCAGTGGTTCCCTATCAGTCGGTCAATAGGATGAATAGGATAGGAACCTCGCTAGAGAGGCCAATCTACTTCGAGTGAAACTAAACGAGCCATTGCACATTGGTGTGCACTCATTAGCATCAGCGGCGCGGGTATATAACGAGCGATTCGGAGCCGAGCGATTCGATGCGAGACCTCTCCAGTCTGGTGCGGCCGATACGGTGCGGCAGCGAGGTCGAATTCTTCTCTCTCTCTTTGAGCAAAAACAAAAAAGCTGTTTTTACAGCTGGTAAGATCGCCAGCGAGAGAGACGTTCCTGTGAGCAGTCCCTGAAAGAGCTTACACGGGTAGAGCGCGTCTTTTTAAAGATGTCACTCTACCTGTGTGTTTCTGATGCGGTCGTTACCTGGGATCACAAGGCAGTGTTCGTGGATGAGGCATGCACCCATTGTGGAGTCATGACTATCTCAGAGCTATGGTCGGGAAAAGGTTACTTCGAGGGTTACTTCGAGGGTTACTTCGAGGGATACTTCGTGGGTTACTTCGAGGGATACTCCGAGGGATACTTCGAGGGATACTTCGAGAGATACTTCGAGGGATACTTCGAGGGTTACTTCGTGGGATACTTCGAGGGATACTTCGAGGGATACTTCGAGGGTTACTTCGTGGGATACTTCGAGGGTTACTTCGAGGGTTAGTTCGAGGGTTACTTCGAGGGATACTTCGAGGGTTACTTCGTGGGTTACTTCGAGGGTTACTTCGAGGGTTACTTCGAGGGATACTTCGAGGGTTACTTCGAGGGTTACTTCGTGGGATACTTCGAGGGATACTCCGAGGGATACTTCGAGGGTTACTTCGAGGGATACTTCGAGGGTTACTTCGAGGGTTACTTCGAGGGTTCCTTCGAGGGATACTTCGTGGGTTACTTCGAGGGATACTTCGTGGGTTACTTCGAGGGATACTCCGAGGGATACTTCGAGGGTTACTTCGAGGGATACTTCAAGGGTCACTTCGAGGGTTACTTCGAGGGTTACTTCGAGGGTTACTTCGAGGGATACTTCGAGGGTTACTTCGAGGGATACTTCGTGGGATACTTCGAGGGTTACTTCGAGGGTTACTTCGAGGGATACTTCGAGGGTTACTTCGAGGGATACTTCGTGGGATACTTCGAGGGTTACTTCGAGGGTTACTTCGAGGGTTACTTCGAGGGTTACTTCGTGACCTAACGGGGGGAGTGTGTGGACATTCTCCAACGGGGGATCCTATTTCTAGATCAGGAGTCTCACACGCACGCTCTAGATTCCGGTAGATTTTTTGCGGTATAACTAGTCGATTACGAGTGGCTCAACAGGGAGATCTATAGATAAACTCATCTTTTAGGCATTTGACCGACCGGGTTGACACTTCAGCGTGAGACATCGGGGATGTGGCGTGTGAGCGTGTGGAACTAATCAAATGCGTGTGTCTCATGCCCAATGCGTGAGAGTGGCAGCTCTGGAATCTGCTGCTCCCTGCTGGCTATGAAAGACCTCGTCTTAGGTTAACAACCTATGAAACTAATAATGAACAAGCTTTAAATAAGCTTAATTAAAAATGCCTTAGGAACTATAGGCTATTTAGAGGTGGATAAATGCACTTTGGAGGTGGGTAAACGCTATTTCCCAATTTTGGGAGGTGTGTAAATGGCGTTTACATGCGTTTAGCCTCCACTACCTCCCTGGGGCGGGCCGATCCTCAGGTGTGTACCAGCCGTACCCTTCAGCGCTCCCATGATGACCAGATGTTGATCGCTGCATCGGAGGTCAGGCTTCTCCAGGGATGATGATTCGGCTGCGCTGCCCCCTTCGGGTGTGCCAGCGGTACTCGAGTCGGACCCGGAGATGATGGCCATGCATTCCCGGGCCGCCGACTGTATCTGCTCGCGTGGAACCCTCCTCGTGTCCCGAGCCCTCGAGGCTGGATATCAAGCCACATTTAATGACATAAAAATTAATTTACTGAACCTAAACGTAGGAGCTTGCTAAAAATGTTTTTGCAAATTAACTCTTCATATATATATATATGTAACCCCTTTGAATTGTTTCTTTATTTTAGTCCTAAAGTGAATTTATTTGTAACTGCTTTTGATTTGTATACCACAAAGAAACTCCTGTATCTTTGGTGCAGTGTTATGATTAACTTATGATTAACTTACGGTTAACTCTGTGGTATGTTGAGTGAGTCGATTTATATCAAAGTCAGATGGAGAAGCCAGCTGAACATGTACGCACGAGCTTGCCAATTCATCCTGTTACTGAGAGAAAATAACGGTCAATGCTTTTGGTTACTGTTTCTTCTTTTACGAGAACTCTAATTGTTTTTTTTTTAATGCTGATTCTGTTTGAGTGATTCACCTTTGAACGGCGAGCCAGACCCTAATCTACGATTCAAAAGAATCATCGTGACTCATCACGGATCCAAACTGAGAGCTAAGCACACACACACTACCCGGGTAGAAAACACAAAAAGGCCTTTACACACATGGACATTGAGTTTTATACACACGCACAAGAGATCCAGAAGGACTTTTTATTTTATTTTATTTTATTCCTGGACTTCACATTCAACTTTGGACTCCATATGAACCATTATTTTGTTGGTTCATGGTGTTGAGTGGGAACCAGACAATTGTGTATCAATGTAAATTGTGAAAAATTGTTTACTCAAAGTTTTTTTGAGTCTTTGTAATAAAATTGCCGGCTGTTAATTGCTTGAATTTGATTTGGCCCAAACTTCTACTTTTAAATCCTCCTAGAGCCGAACCGAGGCCTTATTTAACCTCTGTTGGGTAAAATACACTAAATACTTATTCTTATATACAAATATACTACTATTTATGCAAAGTGCCTGTGGATACACAATTACCAATTAATTGGGAATTCAAGTGATAATATAAATAATAATAAAACCAAATGTAACCTAATATGTATATATTATTATTATTATTATTATTATTATTACATCAGAGGATTCACCCAAACAAGCTGAAGGTTTATGAAGAACTAATCAAGTCAAGAAAACGAGGATCAGACTCAGTCACGGTTGATGAACCTCATTCAGATCCACAGATCATGAGTGTCTTTTCTAGCCCTGCAGCGAGGTTAACACAGGCGGTGATAGACACGCTGCTTGTCTGTGAAGGAAAACAGACATTTTCTATTGTGGAATTACAATCATTTAAGAAAATGATAGAAACCTTGCAACCTCAGTGCGCAGTGATGACAAGAAAAACGCTGTGTCTCAAAGTGCAGGATACATTTGAAAATATAAAGAGTGCACTTGTCCAAAAACTAAACAATGCTGAGTACGTTGCTAGAACTGCAGACTTCTGGTCAGCCAGGACAGTTCCTCAGGGCCGGCCCGCCGTTGGAGAGACACGGCATCTTTCCAGAGGTGTTCAGCAGCCTTGGCTTGCAGACGGATGACAGGATCACACACATTCAGGCCTGGATTGACTAATCGGGAGCACCGGGAGAATTCCCAGTGGGCCGGTCTGTTTTATTGGCCAGGAGGGCCGGTGTTGTCATGGCACTGGGTTGAATGCTTTCCCTATAACGTTAGGCTCCAGTCACAGCTCAGCCCCACTATTTTTTTATTATTATTTTCTCGCATTATTTTCTCACAAAAAAAAAGTCAGTTGTTAGAAATGTGCGAACAAACAATAAAAGATACAAACACGCACGTGAATCCCAATGCGAAGCTTCACGAGATAAGATGCAAGTGGCAAAACTGAACAGCAGTTTTACAATAAAAGTTTTAAACGACCAACATAAATAATCAGTTTGCAAAGACAATCAATAAAAGCTCAGCTTCGGGAAGGGGATATTTACAGGTAAAGATAAAGAGACTGAGAGAAGAAGAACGAGAGAAGGAGATGGAGATGAGAGAGGAGAGCAGAGCAATAGCCCATTGCATACTGTGCCCAGAATGAGAATAACTTTATTGCAATGGATTCCTATTTACATAGCCTAAGTTCTTTGCCAATGACAGTGGAAAAATAATATGCCGCCGAACCAAGATCACTTTTGGGACCTCTGTATTTATTAAACCCTGTGTACGGCTTCTGCACTGAATAGAAAATTATATTTTTGAAAAATATAGATAATATATATAAAAATATAAATGAATTACAAGGCTGTACAGAACAGTGCACTATTGCAGACTTATATACTAAGGTTTTAATTACATTATTTTAATATAGTCAGTCGGGAACTAAAGTGGGCCGGTCTAAGGCATGAAACTCCAGGGCTGAAAATGAGTCCCACTCCGGCCCTGCATTCGATGTGTTTGCTGCAGCTTTTGAGGAAATACATGTAGAGTTCAAAATCAGAGGGGAAATTAGAAGGACGACTACAGAGAGTGGCTCAAACTTTCTGAAGGCCTTTCGAATATATGGGAGGAGAAAGAAGATGATGCACAGGAGGAGGGAGACTTCATACTCAATGATGAATCTAACGAAAGTGAATCGGAGATGGAGTACCGAGAGCTTTCTGATAATTTAAATGGGGACTGTGGCCTGGAATACCAGCTTCCCAGACATCAAAAAGAGCATGCCATCTCCTTAATCTTGTTGCTACTGTTGGCGCTTCAGCAGCAGAAGCTGGAAGTGATACATATAAGAGACTTTCACAGTCAGCTATTGCACTGTAGAACAAAACCAGGAGATCAACCTTGGCTTTTGAAACTGTGGAGCGTGAGTGTAGTTTCTGCGACCCAATCAGACCCGCTGGAACTCACTGTTTCCTGCTGTGGAAAGGTTGGTGCGCATCCAGAGGGAACAAAGAGAACAAGCAATCCGAAACTCCATTAAAGATAAAAATGTAAACGGTATATTGTATATTATGACAAAGCTGATCTACATTTATTATCATTATTATTATTATTAACCTTTTTGTGTTTTGTGGTACAGGCTCAAAACAGCTGAATTGGGATTTTTGGCTGAGTACGCTATTGTAATGAAGCCATTTGCAATGGGGAAGAGGATTCATCCGTTCGTTTGCTGCTGCCAACACTTCATCAACGGCTGGACGAGATGAAGAGGCTGGAGTTTACCTGTCAACCCTCCTCAACCCTCTGGGGCGGATCGGGCGGCACCGCACACATTGGCATACTTTTACAAATGTGTAACTATCTTAAAAACTATTAATGATAGATTAGGTGCAGCCTTTTTTTTTTTTTGATTCCACTGAAAACAGTGGTATATGGTATACACACTTCCTTGTTGCGTAATACCACTGCGTATAAGGCTAATGAAATGAAAGCTTTAGCGTAAGTTCAGTCAGGAAGACTCAATCAGCGCATCACATATTATCTCACTTCTAGCCAATCAGGTGCTAACACTCACAGTATAAAAAATTGGTATTTACATTTCTCTGAGTTCGCAGATTCTGACATCCCACACCTTCATCCTCAGGCAGATTCGGCTACCCTCGCATTGCTCTCTAAGGATGGGGCCTACGCCAAATAACTTTATACATTTATGCTTGCCGAGCTGTTAAAAATATACGCTTGTCATTCAATTTATCTCCTGAGTCTTTCTGGTAGAAATGGATGTTGTTAGGAATATTCCACGCGCAAAGACCAATGAAAAAATTGCCAAAATATTTTTCTTACCCAATCAGAGGAAGGATACCATGACGTATTCTAGCTCGCCAGAGGACTCTGTAGCCTTTCCAGGGTGGGACTATAGTAAGGGATATGAGCACACAGCATCGAGTGGAGAAGGAGAGGGAACGGTGCATTACAAAGTGCACAGAGATTTATATGAGAGAGAGACAGAACGATTATAATATATACTCTCACACACTCTACACACACACCTTCCCTTTTGTTCTCTGTTAGCTTGTTTAAAGGCAGATACTGACAAGTTTGTGAACATGAAAATGAAGACAGATAACTGTCAGAAAAACATCTGGGTGTGTTTAAGATTTAATTGCAAGTGACACAATGTGACACATGCAAATGTGATGTTAATGTACCATCACAGGACTGAGATAGGCTGCTTCACTTCAACTTAGGTTGTACGTATATAAGGAGAACAATGAGACTTTCAGGGAGAGGTGTGTGAAAGCTCTCCAACTAATCTGAAATTTAGGGTTTTCGCTTCTTATCAATCAGATCAAAAGGAACTAGTAACTAACTACTTGTAGTTTTTTCATCGAATACTTTCTTACTCTTACTCAAGTAACTTTTACGATTGTTACTTTTACTTGAGTAAATATTTCCGTAAGTACTTGTACTTTTACTTGAGTACAGAAGTTGGCTACTCTACGCAGCTCTGGGGCTGATGGATGGGACGCATAGATGGATGTGGAGATTATTTACATCACACTGGTCTAGCGGTCGGTGTTGCAGTGTCAGCAGATGCTTCTTCACTGAGAGAGAGAGAGAGAGAGAGAGAGAGAGAGAGAGGAGAGAGGAGAGAGAGAGGGAGAGAGAGAGAGAGAGAGAGAGAGTGAGAGAGAGAGAGGAGAGAGAGAGGAGAGAGAGAGAGAGAGAGAGAGAGGGGGAGAGGGAGAGAGAGAGAGAGAGAGAGAGGAGAGAGAGAGTGAGAGAGAGAGAGAGAGGAGAGAGAGAGAGAGAGAGAGAGGAGAGAGAGAGTGAGAGAGAGAGAGAGAGGGGGAGAGGGAGAGAGAGAGAGAGAGAGAGAGGAGAGAGAGAGAGAGAGGAGAGAGAGAGGAGAGAGAGAGAGAGAGAGAGAGAGGGGGAGAGGGAGAGAGAGAGAGAGAGAGAGAGGAGAGAGAGAGTGAGAGAGAGAGAGAGAGGAGAGAGAGAGGAGAGAGAGAGAGAGAGAGAGAGTGTATTTCTGATGTGGTCCAGCTGTTCTGTCCAGATGTAGCCTGGAAAAAACACATTCAACCCTCTTTTCATTAGCAGAAAGGGAATAAGATGGCCATTCAATCTCCATTTTAAAGTCGGAAGTAACCCTTTTCATAAGATTTTATTGTGCATGTTATTCCAAAAAATCTGTCTTTCATCTTAGCTTTTTTGCTGCCATCATGAAGGTTAATTCTGATTAACAGTTTAGACTACTCTTTTTTTGTGGGTTATGCCTTTCTAAAGTCAAGTCAAGTCGAGTCTCCTTCATTTATACAGCGCTTTTAACAATATGGACTGTTTCAAAGCAGCTTTACAGTGATAACAGGAGATTACAGTAACAGAGATTGTTTAGGCTTTAGCAGCTCTAGAATAAAGTTATTGTCCAGATAAAGTTAGTTTTGATTGATTCACTTCCGCTGTAAAGATCCTTAGTTATTAACTTAGCGGCCGCTAACACGACACCGCTCTACTGAAAACCTTTAACGCGCTCCGGCTGCTCATCCGCACAACAACAGTGTGTACTCGAGAATGCAAACCTTCAAATAGGTCCCAAGAACAACAAAAATAATAATAATAAATATAGCTGCAAGTGGCAATCATTGCTTGCATTGGCTGTTATCTGGCAGAGCATCTCTCAATCTGGAAAGGATGGTCGTTGCTTCATGAAAACGCCCCAGTGGAGTGATGAAGGCGGATCATCATCTCTCTCTGAAAGGAGAGAAGCTGCCCTGGCTTTAGTGCTCTTTGACACCGCGGATATCTTCTCGCTGCTGCTCCAGCTCTTGTCAGGTGTAGATTTATTTTCCTTCTCCGTTTACTCCCCTCTCCCCCCATTTTCCCTTTTTTGGCCAGGATCTGTAAAGGTGTGTGAGAATGATAAAGGCGCATGGTGAAAATGTCAGCGAGGAGCAGATTGATGGAGCGAGCGGATGCGCTGATGCACTGCCCTGTTAAAACCCTATTGATTAATGTCTGTCACAGTCTGTCATGGGGTGGAAAAACTATGTATGCATACATTTCCATCATATCTGTGCATTAGGGGCTGCCAAGCTGTCCAAAACCCTTACATGTCCTAAAAAAAAGAGTGAGGGAAACTGGAACACTGATGTGGAGGTGGATAAAGTGTGTCTTTCTCTGATTTATGAATATAAAGATGTGCTTCAATTCAACAAGCTAATGCATGGACATTTTAAATAGATATTGGGTCCACATCGTACATGCATTAGTATCTATCGTATGCTGTTAGAAATACACAAAGACGTATGAATGTGTGAGTGGCAAACCACACGGAGTGATGTTTTGAATTATGCTCGACACATCTGACATTGTTGAAAGATTCATAAGCCCTGAAAGTCAACCCACGAGAAAGAAGACTCTTGTTGTGTTGATTATTGAGCACAAGATGGAGGAGTCAAGGAGCAAGACTACACATCACCAATGGGAAATATAGACAGATGACTTTACAATTACAAGATGTTGCTTTAAGCATAGTTGTTATATATTTTATCTCAAACTTTAAGCTATACTGTTAAGCCCATGTGTTACATATCAGTAGTTGGTGGATGTGAACATTATCTGTGAGAGTAATCCTGCATACTCAGGCCCAAAATAAATATCTTTAACCCTTGTGTGGTGTTCATATTTTTGTTATTCAGCCAGTGTTCGTGGGTCTGGTGGACCCGCTGCATTTTTGGGTTTTTAATTCAACATGATCAAACAATTTATGTTAAAATACTCAACAGATGTTTACTTCATCCCAATTACAAGCAATATAAACAGCAAATATGGTTAATATTTTCCCTTTACCTTTGTTATATCACATTTAAGAATTGCAACCTTGTGCGGGAATGGCAGGGGTAGAAACAAAACTCACTTTTGCACTCACACTCTCTCACACTTACACACAATCTCTCTCTCTCACATGCATGCACGCACACACTCACTCACTCACACACACACACACACACACACACACACACACACTACACTACACTACACACACACACACACACACACACACACACACACGCTCACTTGGATATGTGGTTCATGGGGACTCTTCATAGGTGTAATGGTTTTACAAATGTATAATCTGTCCCCCTACACTAACCCTACCCCTAAACCTACCAATCACAGAAAACTTTTGGCCCTTTTTGAATTTCAAAAAACACCATTTAGTATGTTTTTTTAAGCCGTTTGGTTTATGAGGACACAGATGTCCTCATAAACCATGTTTACGTTGTAATACCCATGTCATTATACACATTTGTGTCCTCATAAACCATATACAAGAACACACATACACACACACACTAACAGCAAGCCATGACAGGAGGAGGACATTTCCACACTTTTATTAGCCCCGGGTCCAGTGGACCCGAACATCCTGTGTGTAATATAAATGTGTAGGGGGGGGTGTACAGTGTGTGGTCATATATAATGGATATATGTTCTTCACAGAAAATGAGCCTAGGCCAATGAGTGTGAGGTTGAAAAAATTATTAATTGTATAATTTTTCTTTTGATAAAAAATTAAAACGGATCCTACAGACCCGGACACCATACAAGGGTTAAAGGGATTCTTCTTTAGAAATATGGTCACTAAAAATTTACTCAGTGTCCAAAATTAACAATGCCTGATACAATAATTTTAAAAAGTAAGTAAGTAAGTAAATAAATAAAAAGACACACTCACTAGTTGGCCGGCCACTAGTCATGTGACATACAAACCTGTCTGCCAAAGAAAACATCTAATCTTTCAATTTGCTGTACATGTATCATCAGAAAAGCTTATCTATCTCGCTGACATAGTGACACACTCTCATGGCAAATCATAATTATTTTTTAATTATTATTCTCATGGCAATTCTAATTTCATAATATTTTACAATTTGGTGAATTGGTGGCTAATTTGTATGCCTAATTACCCATTAGGGCAACTGGTGTCTTGCCCAGGGGCCCAGGACATCTCAGGGGCCGTGGGCACGTCACATATCATGTAAGTTAAAATCTCCTGGAGCCTAGAGCGAGCGAGAGCGGGCGTGCGAGACAGAGACTGCTCCAAACCGTGTAGCGCGCGCACGGCGGAGAGAGAGGGAGCGAGAGACCTTGCGTGTGTGTCATGAAGACAGAGATCCTGATTGGCCTATTTCGGTAAGTCAACCAATGAATTGTCGATGTCATTGCTGACTTGACATCGCAGCCTGTTCATTATTACAATAAAACACAATCCACCAAACATATGAAAAGTTATTCTGCTTAATTGAATTGGTCTGTTGTACAAAGGCAGTGTCAGTCACCGCGCCTGCTGCTGTTATTCCTGTGGAGATGATGATTTACCATACGGGTTGTGTATATGGGGACTGACTGAAGTACAACCCTTCTTTACATTAATAGTTAGCATCGAAATGTTACTTGTAAATATGGAAACTTTGGACCGAATGAGAGATGCACAAAACCAACATCGGTACAGTTTCAGTTTTGATTCAAATAAATTTGTTTAGGCATGGCGTTTAAAATAGGCTAAATGTTGTAAGAACTGATTTTCCTGCTAAGACAAAAGCTGAGATAAAACTCACCATAAAGCAATAAAACACACCCTGGACAGAAGATCGCAAAGACACAGGACACTGTCTTGTCCAAACGTTTCTCCTACCTTATCTCTGCATCCCCCTCTCCCTCATCTCATCTCCCCCTGAGTCAAGTCACCAAAAGTTCACTAAGAATGCCTATATATCATATATGATGTATCTTGGGAATCTATTGTTTTTCCTTTTCGTGTTTGGTATCATTTTGAGTGTCTCAGTGCGATTGGTAAAATGGTCTTAATTTCATTGCAATCATTGGTATTATGAGAAAGATTGAGGACTAGGAGAATCCTGTGTTCCTCTTTGGGTGATGTTTCTTCAAGATCTCTCCCCCGAGACCAGGTGCTACCCCCTGGGGTACAGGAACTGACCCAAAACACACTGGAGAAATATTGGCACAACCCTTTTGTTCTGGTCTGGGTATTTAAGGCTAGGTAACAGAGCAGTCTTTGGGAACTGTAACCAGGAAAACCCCCATGCAATGTGTGTCAGTGTTTTCCCGTTGGAAAGCTCTCACACACTACTGTGTGTCTCTGTCAGGAATGCATTGCTTACTTTTAGAATCATCTTTGAGTAAATGATGTCATGCATTTATTATTTCTGAATTGGCGTTTAATCATGTACTTGTGAAATTGGCACGGTACATTTTTCCTGACAAAAATAAATGTTAACCTTGATTATCCCTGATATTCTGATATATCTTTCTAGTAGATTATGTGTAGTCTGTTGTTCCCGCAAATCTCTGTCCAGGATAGATCACACCTAAGGCACTAATGAATGGAGCATGGGGCACATCATTAGACCTTCTGATTCCTGACTATCTCCTAACTTAGCATGTTGTACGCTGCAACTATTGAGAAAAATGACACCTATGAGTCAGCAGTGAGCGGCCGCGTAGGGTAAGATAGTTCGCACTGCACCCTCTGACTATTTTAGGACTGGCTAGTTTGTGATCGTGAGCGCACACTCGCGACGTGACGTCTCAAAGCGACACCAGGTCCTTAATGAACGAATATTTGAAATTATGAAATGGCTAGAATAATCAAAGATCTAAATTAACTAATAATCAGTATTTATGACTGTTTTCTAATAAGAAACACAGGTAACACTTTAGAATAATGGTCCGTAGTTAACAAGTAGCTATGCAGGAAGTAATAGGTAGTACTGCATTAACACCGAACTTAATACTATTAACTAATATGGAAGCAATATTAACTAAGCAGTAAGTAATAGGTCATTTAGTACAAAGGTAGTTCCTTGGTAGGTATTTGATTATTACTAAAGAAATATATCCTCATTGAGAACTACTTGTGAACTAAGAAATAATAACCAATTAATTACTAATCACAAAAGTAACATGTCTAAAAAGTGAAACATTTTTAGTTGAGTTGAGTTGTAAGTGAGGAGTTATCATGTTTTTCACTTTAGAATAATGGGCCACATCACTAGTAGTTCCTGCGGGATGACAAGGTAACGCTTGAGTAGTTAGTGAGGAGTTAACATGTTTTTCACTTTAAAATAATGGACCGCATCACTAGTAGTTCCTGCGGGGTGACAAGGTAACGCTTGAGTAGTTAGTGAGGAGTTAACATGTTTTTCACAAATAATACAAGTTATTTAATTTTATATTTGACACATACTGTACAGGTTCTGTGAGGCACTAATATTCTAACAAACACTGTAATCTGGAAGATGTGGTTTTGCGCTTATCGCAACATAAATGCAGCCAATTTCTTCATTAAAGATGCATATTGTTTTTGACAAGAGGACATCAATGTTTATATTCATATCCTAAAGAGAAGTCCTCCTCAGCCAGCTACTGTAACATAAAGGTAGGTCTTTGGAGTCTGAGATATATTGAACTGACACTCAATAGAGCTCATAATAGTGAACTAATCCAATCATGAGAGTGTCAGCATCACTTCCTAATTTTTTAAGATTTTTAAAAAACAATAATTATTAGTATTATTCTATGTTTAAGTTTGAAATAAACAGATAACATACGTCCATCCTTTGGCAAGAGTAGTAGTCACAATCTCAACCTGTAGCTAATGTATTTGGGGGATATAATATTCATAAACTGGTTTCCACAAAGAACCCATTTGAGGCACACACTTCTGAAATGTTAACTTATGACCATGTTAAGAGTAAAACCCCTTCAATTGTTCACTTTTTAGACATGTTACTTTTGTGATTAGTAATTAATTGGTTATTATTTCTTAGTTCACAAATATTTCTCAATGAGGATATATTTCTTTAGTAATAATCAAATACCTACAGAGGAACTACCTTTGTACTAAATTACCTATTACTTACTCCTTAGTTAATATTGCTTCCATATTAGTTAATAGTATTAAGTTCCGTGTTAATGCAGTACTACCTATTACTTCCTGCATAGCTACTTGTTAACTACGGACCATTATTCTAAAGTGTTACCGAAACACAATCTAAATTTGATTAACATTTGAAATTGGAGTCAGATTAAGCCTAGAGCTAAAGTAATATTTAAACTAAATTCCAATAAATTAAGTGAACTTCACTGGAGCGCTGAAAAGACATACACGCATTATTCCTTCGACCATACCATTGGATTCCGGTGTTGGGCCAATGGATGGACCTTACAATGTTGTTTATAATAAAGGGCACAATAGGCTATTTTTGTAAGCTGTTAATTTTTTATTATACGTGGCTACTTATTTTTCATTCTTGTCTTTTTCTGAATAGGCTACCATTCATTTTAGGATTTGACTTAATCCTAAAGCAAAATACACTAGAATAATATGTTATAAATAGTGTTTATAATGTTAATGTTGTGTTTTAATGACTAAATCTAAATAGGCTATAATAAAATGCGTTTTTTACGACGCTTGTCTCAACATGACCCGTGAGCCGGGCACAAGCACGCATCCTTGAGATATAAATTATAATAAATTTTAATAAAACAAGGCCAACATCTGAAATCTCAGAAGAGTATGTATTTTAATAGCGTATCACTTTCTGCTGAGGCTGTTGTACGTACATCTGCACTGAGCCATGCCTGATCTGTCAGTGTAGTAGTCTGCTATGCTCTTGGTGACAGCGATTGCTGCTTCGGTGGCGGGCCTGAGTCTTGTTGCTCCGTTTGTATGAAACTCATGTGTGCATTTCCATACACACTTGATACCAATTTAACAAATATTACAAACATTTAATTGTAATACAAGCTACGACATCAATCGTGCAGAAGGATAATGATTCCCCAAAAGATTTAATTCAATTCGTTTTGTGCTTTTCACAATGTATGTACTGTTCCAAACAATAGTCCCTTATAGACTCACAGCAAAATGTGATAATAGCATGGGAAAAAAATCACATTTTAAGTAGATAAAACAGAGCGGAACAAAGACTCAACTGGGACATTGAACTCCTTGGGCTGAGACATATTAAACAATATTATACAAAGCATATATACATGCATACATTTAAATGCATTAGTTAGCATTAAATACTGGGGGAAATGCACAGCTAACCACTAGTGCTCTATAATAATCCATAATAATCCTCATTAAGTGCATGTTTGGAATGAACATTTGGAATAGGACGGTGGATATACACACAGTTATTGGCAGTGAACAGGAGGGATTGTCAGACGACTGAGTTAAGTCTTATGATCCCTGTAGCTTTAAAGACGTCCAGCTCAAAGCAAACGTACTGTATAAGAGGTCACTACGGGTCCACCTTAACCTTTCCATCCGCGTCTCAAGTGCCAGACAGATAGTGGAGCGAGAAAAGGTCAAGGAGCCCGAGGGGTACAAACTTCCCGTTTTTCCAACACTGGTTTCACTGTGAGTTTGAAACACAAGGCCATCCCTGAGAGGAGAAGCACAGAGTCTGGCCTCCAGTGTATAAGCTTGAGTTAAGTATTGAGTTTGTGGACGCTGCTGATGAAACAGACTGAAAGATTTGTTGTTATTCACTGGAAACGTCACCTTTCGAGGCTTTGATCAGATTGAATGTGTCCACAGCAGCTCTTCTAGAAGGGCAGAGGGTTTGTGCTCCTGTTATATTCACTCCCTTGAAAACTGAATCAATCTTAAATGAACTCGTAAATGAGCTCAACAGCACCCTACATTTCCAATGTGAATCTGTGGTGGAATATGGAAATCCAGTGTGCCCTTATTGAGAGACATGTGGGCAGACCAACCCGTCTCATTAGATGCGTCTCTATAGCACGCATCGTGTGTATCATGCAATTTATAATTAGTTTTTACACGCAAATGATACGCACTGTAAACCCCTTGGGTATGATTAGTGTGTGGGGTACGAGCGTATTACTAGCAATAAAGTTCGTATCATTTGCACACAAAAAACAAAGTAGTCATCGAAGTTCTGTTTGTGTGTCTCATGGCCAAATTTCATGAAGGCCGTCGAAACTAATTGTGATGCATCTATGGCCGTTTATGTGGTTCTGGCCCTTTCTTTAAACTGGCAGGCATGATGACTGTGAACTGTCAGTGCATGAACATGAGTTGTGTGAAGATTCTACAGAATGTCTTTTTTTGTGTTCCACAGAACAATGAAAATCATACAGTTTGGAACAACATGACAGTGATTAACTAAATGACAGTATTTTCATTTTTGTTATCTGAAAGTGCAAATCAAATACCATGATCTATTTTAAGTGTCAAAAAAGTAGAAAACATCTAAACAATATCTTAAAAAGAGTTGCACATTATGAAAACTGCTGAAATCTTCAGAATTTCATTCAAGAACATAACAGGGAATGCATTAACCCCATTTGATTAAAATTAGAACAAAAGTAGCATGAGTAGAGTGTAGAGTGTATGGCTAAATATTATGCTTTTTCATTAATATAATATTCAACTCTGTTATCAAAATTGGGAACATGTCTAAATGCAATACAAACACCTAATTTTTATGTTTGTTTGTTTTTTGAAAATGAAATACAAAATATTTATAAAACAATAATTAAAAACTGTCATAATGTCAAAACATTTAACCTAAATTAAGCTGTCACTCAGTTTGGGACAAAATGTTTGTTTTTAGTTATTTAACTGTCTTATTTTTAATAATTGTAACTTAAATTGCCTATGAATTAAAGACAAAAGTCTTGCAGTGACCTGAGTAACAGGGAATTCATGGTACATTAGAAAAACATGAAAAACATAAAATGATTTCCTTGTCTTCCTGCCATGCTGTAAAGAGTCCAAATGAGGTTCAGTTTTGGATGCAGATTTCTACAGGAACGTGGGATTGACTTTGCATCAGTTGAAAGTGCCAAAACTGACATCTTGCAGATGAAATCCCCAATCCAGCACTAACCAGCAGAGACGCCTGGACCAGCATGGCGATGTATGCTGGTGTTTTTGGCAGAGACGGTCGTCTTTTATACAACAGACTCAACAAGCCTCAGGAGGAGCAAACCATCATTCTCTGGGTGTTTTCGGTGGGCATCGTGTGGAAAGCATCACGTCAAACACAATGTAGACATAGGTTTACCCTGCATTACAGGCAGCATTCATACTTTAAGCAGTTTTTTCCTCTTACCTTTAATAGATCTTTTTATTAAATTCTGAAAGACTATCAGATGTTAACAGAGTTAAGTGATTTAGTTTTAGCCCTGCTGTGTTTGCAATGCTAATGCCACTCCTAAAATATGACGTGAATGTCAGAAAGTCAAGACTTTGAGTGCTGGTTTTCAGGTTTAAGTATACAGTCATGGCTGAATAGAAATGTTGGATTAAAAAAACGGGAAAGGGATATTTTTGACATTTGCAGCTGTGACACAGTGGTCAGGGTCAAAGAACTACTGCACGGCCTGAATTACACAGGTGAAACTCAAAGAAATTTGAATATCATGCAAAAGTTATAATTTTGACGATTATGGCTTACAGCTTATGAAAACCCCAAATTCAAACTCTCAGAAAATTTTTATATTACATGAAATCAATTTTAAAAAAAAAAGGATTTTAAATACAGAAATGTCGGCCCTCTGAAAAGTATAAGGTAACACTTTATTTCGATAGTCCACTTTAGACATTCTACTGATTATAAGTAACTTTTCAACTACATGTCAACTAAATTAGCAGAATAGTAGACTGTCAGCTTAATATCTGCTAACTCTTTATTTTGTTGGTCCCCCAACAGACATTCAACTGACTATAATTAACTTGGCGACTACAAGTCAACTTATTCTCCTAACCCGAACCCGAACACCATAACCCAACAGTCGACTACAGTCGACTATAATATACTAATACTCTAATGAGAGTTAGTTGACATGAAGTTGAAAAGTTACTTATAATTAGAACATCTAAAGTGACTATCGAAATAAAGTGTAACCAAGTATAATCATACATATGTATATAGTTATATATACTAAATATATTAGTTTCACCTTTTAATTTGAATTACTGAAATATATGAACTTTTGCACGATATTCAAATTTTTTGAGTTTCACCTGTGTCTGCATTAATTAACCTGCTTCAGCACCATGGCTCTGTTGAAAACAAGCTCTCAAACATTAAATAATGCAGTGATAATAAAGACGTCATTCTTTATTATTCCTTATAACCGATCTCAGATGGCGTGCACAACTGCTGCTTCAACATCGTGGCTCCTGATGAAAGAATACATGGATAATTGCAGGCCAGGAGTGAGTCCTGAATGAAAGAGAGTCCAGACAGTCCATCAGCCCGACAGAGCAGAATAATCAGGTCTTTGACTCTCCTGACCGGCGCGTCTTGAGATCCAATGCAAACTCTTATCAAAGGGCATGTTTTATGGACATCTGACTTTTAGCCCCCCAAAAATAATGAATGCATTTGATCCGACATGAAAGAGACAGAAGGCCAGCTCTTCTGCCCGAGAACTGCAGACAGATGATTAATAATCAAATTAAAGACAAATTTTTATCTCTCCATCATCCAGAGCTGGGCTGCGTTTCCCAAAAGCATCGTAAGCCTAAGTTGATCGTACCATTGGTGGCAATTGTTCTACGATCAACTTAAGTTTACGATGCTGTTGGGAAACCCAGCCCTGGATGTTAACACAAAGCAGTCAACGTGAATGACGTCTTATCAAGACCTATAGATTCTTCTTTTTTGAATGGAATAATTACGTATAGTTCAAATATAACTATACGAATATGTATTAATTTAATATGCATTAATAATTATTTACTATTAAATTATATTTGCCATTTTTAATGTGAAGGAAGTGTACATCATGCTGGTACAGATCTAAAACTATTCATACCTAAAAGAGGCCATATGATGTTGTTTTCAGGCTCTACTAGAACAGGTTTTCCTGCTGTAATGTTGATTATTCTCCTCATATTCTCCATTGTTGCGGCTCCTCTCTTCCCAGTCTGTCAGTAACGCTCTGGACTGTGTTTCCCGAAAGCATCGTTAGCCGACTATGGTCACAAGTTCCATAATTATCCACAGTTCAACAAGCCGGTGTTTCCCGAAAACATCATTCCAACGAACATTCGCAAACAGCATCGCAGACTTGTGTGTGTGAGCAACAGCATCGTAGAGTTGTGTGTGTGTGAGCAACAGCATCGTAGAGTTGTGTGTGTGTGAGCGACAGGAGAGTTGTGTGTGTGTGAGCGACAGATCTCCTGCGGTCAGAAGCAGTTTCTAGTTTTCATGACGTGTGGACTCAATAAATCCTTATCATGAGCAAAATAATCAACCTGCCATTCAGTACAACCTGTGTCTTTCATTTAGAATACATACAAATGTCATTTACTTCTTTTAGTTTGTCAAGAGATTTAAAATTTCGTTTTTGAAGTGTGCATGTGTGAACGAGCTCTAGTGCGTAAGAACGAGATTATGATTGAAATCTGGAAATAAAGCAAAATAACTGAGAAAATTTTGAAATAAGATACCATGTCCGTAATTTATAGCAAAATATTCAGCATTAATTTGATCTCAAAGGGATTCAAAAGTAGTTCCCTATCAGGAACTCGAGCTGCGTGGAAAACGCTGCGGGAACGCTTCTTGCGTTGTGCTTCATGAAGCCAGTATGAAATCAGTCCAAAGGCGAGACGGAACGTGATAGGCGGGTGACGTCATCGACCAGGAAACTATAAAGCACCCCAAAATCACAGCCGCGATAGCTTCTGTTGTCTTCAGCAAGCGCTCTATGTGTGAATCTGTCCCAGTGTTTTTGTCTGTCTTTAGTGATTGCTAGGCAGGAGTTTTCACTTAAAAAAAAAAAACTATATTCACATATCTAAATGGCGAGCGAGCAGCAATACAGAAAGTGTGTTCCCCCCCTGTACTCGTTATCTCACGGGTGAGGATTCACGCGATCTGTTTGTTGTTTGTTTGGGAGTACAGCATGCCTAGTCAGCTCTCGAGGGGGCTGATCGTGAGCATTGCGAGCGTTTTCCAATAAGAACGCTCTGCTCCCGCCGATCACTCTTTGAGGAGAGTGGTTCGGCTCGCGCTCCCCGCGGCTCGGGTCCCGCGTCTGTCGAGGCAGAGCGGCGGCGCGTGTCGTGGGGATCGCGGATGAATCTGACAGCGGGGTTTGAGACGGGCCTCGCCCTATCTCAGCCTTTAACTGTTATATTCAGTGTCTCAGTTCAGGGCTTGAAGCACGCTCTGCGGTTTCTTCTGCCCAGGCTGTGGCATCAATATTGCAACTATCCAGTTCTGAGGAGCTGGATGTTGTTGGTATTAAAATAATAATAATAATAAATAATAAATAAATTATTATTATATAAAATAAGGGGATAATGAGGACTCTCTACCTCATTTCCCTGAACAGAAATAAATGAGGAGCTTATAGAGGTGCTTACTCATGCTGTAGAAAAATTAAGCATTGAGACAGCAGTTTGGCAGGAGTTTATTTATAAATATTGTATGAACTATTTTTGCCTTTCCAATTGCAACCTCCACGACGGTGCCTGCCGTTTCCCGGACCTCCACACCGAGGTGTCGAAGTCCTAGAGAAAAACGATTTCATACTGTATTTTTAGTCCTCAGACCTTCATGAAAAATATTTCAATATTGCTGGGGCTTTAATTCACGGTTATGGGGCGATGCCTAAGCTTAAGAGACACTTGCAGCCATCTCTCTGCTGTAACGACATCGTCTTTTAAGGCACCGGCGTTTAAAAACAGGGACTGCTGGGCGGGTCAGTCCTGGCTGTTGATAAGCTCCTCGCAATGGGCGCAACAAAAGCAGAGCGTCGCGTCTCGTGTTCCCCCTGCAAACAATGGGACCAGACGTGACACTCTCAGATGAAGTTTTTGGGTTATAACTGATCTAAGGATAGTTATTATAGCCAAGTGGCTTCATAAAAAAAAAAAAATTTAAAAAAGTAGTTCTGACGCCACCGCCGTCAGGATGTTGAGGGTAGTCTCCACCGTGAGAGGAAGGAGTTCACCACATCACAAGGTGCCCATTCTCTCTCGGTGCCCTCAGGGGCCCAATCTGCCAACCCTGCCTTTATGCCGGGGCGTAGACGGTCCCAGCGAGCGCGTTCCCGAGGGACGCTCGCCCCTTAAAAAGCAGAGCGTCGCGTCTCGTGCTCCCCCTGCAAACAGTGGGACCAGACGTGACACTCTTAGATGAAGCTTTAGGGGTATAACTGTTCTAAGGATAGTTATTATAGCCATGTGTCTTCATCTTAAAAAAAAAAAAAAGGGTAGTTCTGACGCCACCGGTGTCAGGATGCTGAGGGTGGTCCCCACCGTGAGAGAAAGGTGTTCACTGCATCAGACGGTGCCCATTCTCTCACGGTGCCCTTCGTGAGGCACCGTGAGAAAATGGGTTCTCTCATTCTCTCATCGTTGTTTCATCGTTCCAAAGAAGGATGGGGGGGTTGCGTCCAACCTTAGGTCTGTGCCCGTTTAATCGCTAGCTCGATTTCTAGATGCTGTCTCTCAAGCAGAGTGTGTTACAAATCAGATCCGAGGACTGATTTGTCACGATAGATCTAAAGGACGTGTATTTCCACATTTCCATCCTTCTGCAACATAGGAAGTTCCTGAGGTTCGCTTCTGGGGCTGAAGCATACCAATATCGTGTTCTTCTGTTCGGTCTAGCTTCACGAGTGAAACTGGACCAGTTGCTCACTGTAAAACGGTTTCAGAGACTGTTGGTTCTGATGGCAGCAGCGTCCAACGTTATACCTTGTGGCCTGCTGTACATGAGGCTATTACAGTGGTGGCTCAGGACCAAGGGGTTCTCCCCGAGGGGAAACCCACTCCACACGATCAGAGTCAGGCGGCGTTACCTCCGTGCTCTAGTCGTGTGGAAAGAACCTTGGTTCCGGTCCTAAGGACTTGTTTTGGGAGCTCTTTGTCGTCGTATAATGCTAACGACAGATGCTTCCCTCACAGGTGGCGGGGCGATCATGAGTGGTCGTCCAGCCCAGGGTCTGTGGTAGGACCATCATCTATCATGGCATTGAATTGTCTAGTAGTTTTGGCAGTGTTTCACTGAAACACTTCCTCCCAGACCTGAGAGGCCATCATGTTCTTGTCCGGTCAGACAACACATCGGTGGTCTCCTATACATATATATCACCAGGGAGGTCTGCGTTCGCGCCCGTTTTACAAGCCGGCTCACCAGATCCTTCTATGGTCCCAGGGAAACCTTCTTTCATTGAGGGCGATATACATCCCAGGGTATCTAAATCAGGGGGCGGACATCCTGTCGAGGCAGGGGCCGAGGCCCGGGGAATGGAGACTCCTTTGGAAACATTTCGGTCGTGCCGAGGTAGACCTGTTTACATCTCGGGAGACATCACACTGTCTACTGTGGTTCTCTCTAAGCCATCCAGCCCCTCTGGGGTTGGACGCTATGGTACAGGCGTGGCCGAGGTCACGTCTGTACGCATTTCCCCTGATTGCTCTGCTCCCAGGAGTTCTGGAGAGGGTTCGCCGGGACGGGGTCAGTCTACTGTTGGTAGCCCCATACTGGCCGGCTCGAGTTTGGTTTTTCGGACCTAATATCTCTCCTCGTCGGCTCTCCTCTGGAGATTCCGATCAGGACGGACCTTCTCTCTCAGGCGAGCTGGTCAATCTTTCGCCCCCGCTCAGAGTTATGGAAATTGTGGGCTTGGCCTCTGAGGGGGCCCAGCTCATAGAAGCTGGTCTCTCGACTGAGGTCGTTGAGACCATCCTTCACTCCAGAGCTCCGGCCACTAGGAAATTATATGTTCTGAAGTGAAAGCTTTTCACTTCTTGGTGTGGGGAACACCTGATGGACCCAGTTAACTGCCCTGTGGGTGCAGTGCTGGAATTCTTGCAGGAGCGTTTCTCCGCTGGGTTATCCCACTCCACACTGACGGTGTACGTGGGGGCCTTATCTGCTTTCCATGTCCCTTTAAGTGGATCTTCTCTGGGGAGACACCCATTCATATCTTGTTTCCTTCGTGGCACTTTGAGGCTGAGGCCAGCAGTTTGCATGAGGGTGCCGACCTGGGACCTGGCCATTGTTCTAGAGGGCCTCTCCCTTGCTCCTTTCGAGCCCATTGAGGAAGTCTCTGAGAAGTTCATTACTCTCAAGACTATATTTTTGCTTGCTATCTTTCTTGAAGAGAATTGGGGATATTCAAGCTCTCTCGGTTTCTCCCTCGTGCTTGGAATTTTCGCCCGGCATGGTAGGCTTTCCTCCATCCAAGACCGGGCTATGTTCCTAAGGTTCCAACTAATGTTGTTAGGCCTATTGTTCTGCAGGCTTTCTGTCCTCCTCCTTTTCTGACGTCGGACCAAGAGAAACTTAACCTCCTCTGCCCGGTTAGGGCTTTAGACGCCTATGTCCACAGAGCTGCCCTGTGGAGAAAATCTGAACAGTTGTTTGTCTGATTTGGGCCACCCAAGAAGGGGTGTCCTGTGTCTGAACAGAGGATGAGCAAGTGGGTGGTCGAGGCCATCTCACTTGCTTACGAGTCGACCGGTCAGCCTTCACCTTTGGCTGTTCGAGCTCACTCCACTAGGAGTATGGCTGCTTCCAAAGCTCTTCTGTCAGGAGTTTCACTTCAGGACGTTTGTGATGCGGCAGGCTGGTCCTCACCGCACACATTCGCCAAATTCTACCATCTTGACTTTGGCTCCACTCCAGGGGCGCAGGTGCTTTCGTCAGCTTGTGCGCCTTGATTTCACACGACGGACACTTGCTCGCATGGCGACGTGGGTATTTGCGTTCCCGCAGCGTTTTCCACGCAGCTCGAGTTCCTGATAGGGAACGTCTCCGGTTACGTATGTAACCTTAGTTCCCTGAAGGAACGAGACGCTGCGTGTCTTTGCCATACTCCCTGCATGCCCGAGATCACTTGCCTCAGACTTTTTCAGAAGCTATCGCGGCTGTGATTTTGGGGTGCTTTATAGTTTCCTGGTCGATGACGTCACCCGCCTATCACGTTCCGTCTCGCCTTTGGACTGATTTCATACTGGCTTCATGAAGCACAACGCAAGAAGCGTTCCCGCAGCGTTTTCCACGCAGCGTCTCGTTCCTTCAGGGAACTAAGGTTACATACGTAACCGGAGACGTTATTTCTCCACCATGTGCGTGACATCATTAACCAGCGTGGTGACCAATTTGCAACAGTACGCTTTCGGGAAACAGTCGTGACTAGCTAGATGATTTCTTCAACGATGCATCATATTTTGGTGGTTAAGCAGCGTGTAACGTCGTTGTACATGAGAAACACACCTCTGTTTACTTCCTGTCTCTATGAAGCCCCTCCTCCTGAAAAGCACACTGTGCTCTGATTGGTCGGCTGGAGCAGTGTGTTGTGATTGGTTGAGCGCTTCGAGTGTGTTTGGGAAATGTCCCGCCCCTTACCATAACCGCCAGTTTAACACACTACGAACGTCCCGGGTTATGTATGTAATCCTAGTTCCCTAAAGGAACGAGACGATGCGTGAAAACGCTGTGGGAACGCCTCCTGCGTTGTGCGTCGTGAAGCATGTATGGAATCAGCCCAATGGCGAGACGGAACGTCACGAGTGACGTCATCGACCAGGAAACTATGTAGCACTCCCAAAAACACAATGGCGACAGCTTCTGGAAAAGTCTGAAGCAAGTCGATCAAGGGACAAGGTGGAGAAAGGCCTTCACCATCCCAGGAGAAAATTCCAGGCACGAGGGAGAGACCCTGTTTGAAGCAAAATATGAGAAAAATGTTTTTTAAAGTAATAAACTTCTCAAAAACTACTTCAATAGGCTCAAAAGGAGCTAAGGAAAGACCTTCTAAAACGATGACCAAATCCCATGTCGGCACCCTCGTGCGGACTACAGGCCTCTGCCTCAAAGTACCATGAAGAAAGCGAGTTATAAAAAGGGGTGTCTCCCCAAAGAGACTCCACTGAAAGGGACATGGTAAGCAAACATGGACATGGTGAGCAAACCAGTCCTTGGATCTGATTTGTGACACGATTTGCTTTAGCGTGAGCATCTTGACCTTGAGCTTCGCTACAGCTCGATTTAACAGGCGCAGATCTAAAATTGGACGCAACCCCCCATCCTTCTTTGGAACGATGAAATATCGGCTGTAATAACCTGACTCCTTGCTGGGAGGAGGAACCCGTTCTATAGCCTCCTTTTGAAGGAGCGTTTTCACCTCTTGTTCCATTACCAGAGCCTGCTCGGGGCCCACCACTGTGGGCAGGACCCCGTTGAATCGAGGAGGACGAGACCTGAACTGAATGGCATAATCCCTCTCTATCGACTGCAGAACCCACTGAGATATTTTTGGGAGACTTTCCCACTCTGCCAGAAAATCTACTAAGGGTACTAGTAGACAAAAAACACTGGGACAGATTCACACACAGAGCGCATGCTGAAGACAACAGAAGCTGTCGCCATTGTGTTCATGGTTGTGCTTTATAGTTTCCTGGTCGATGACGTCACTCGTGATGTTCCATCTCGCCATTGGGCTGATTCCATACGTGCTTCACGACGCACAACGCAGGAGGCGTTCCCACGCAGCTCGAGTTCCTGATAAGGGAACTAACTCAACCAGGCCCCGCCCCTTTATTCTGCGTATTAATTATTATAATGAGGAATATTGTGACGTGTTCGTTCACGGAAGAAACTCAAGACTACAATGGAGGCGTTTCAGGAGTTCAGAAACACTAACACTGATATAGAGAAGAACTGGAAGACCAGCACCAGCACCAGGATGCCAACGCACTGAATTTTGTAATGGAAAAAAATAGTTAATGCCTTTAAAATGAATTATGAGCGTCAGAAGAAAAAGAAAAAAAACTCCTGTGCTGCCGTCATGAAAGCGCTTGACAAAACAACGTCCCTTTAGGGCTTTTAGCTAAAAAATGTGCACATTTGGAGAAATATTGATGGATTCTCATAGGTTTACGTCAGATTTCTAGAGAGGAATAATATTTATTGCATGTAAACCCAAAATGGTATACCCAGTATTCAATCCATACCGGCAGCCTGAGGGCGCCCTGTGCAGATTTAGTCCATATATGGAACTCATGACGAAGAGCCATGTCATGTTAGCCTAGAAATCTTTTTATTTTGCACCCAGTGTAGTCTAGCAACTCTCCGTTGACTTTCGAGCTGGAAAAAACAACTCTAGTCACGTCAATCACAGCGTGTATAGAGTCGGCGGGCGGGCTTAACATAATGACGACAGAGTTGCGATGGTTCACTGCTACTTGAAAACAAAGAATGGCGAACAGCTATCTTTCGATTCGGATCTGGATGATTTGAAGTTAAGCTTTTCTTTGAAAGAAGAACAAAGAACGGCACTTGAGTTTTTACAAAAGGAAGATATAAAAGACATCCCCTTCTTCGTGGCTCTGGTTGGTTGTAGCACTATCCTATTGCGTGCAGAGGGAATCTGAAAGACAACCGTTTATCCGGCTCTCGGATTGAGCGCTGCCAATGGTGAGTTCCCAGACCCAACACCCTGATGTAATCTGGCATGTCAGGCTAATGTCATGTGACGTTCCAGGAACTCCCTGACCCAGAGATCGCTGTAACATGCAGATAAAGATGTTTTGGAGACCATAAACATGATTGCAATGATATATGATTTATCTGTGTTCTTCAAGCCATGTCAGGTATTTTCATAATAATAGATTATATTTATAATGTAATGCTAATCGATATAGACTTTATCATGGTGCAGAATTCTATAAAATAAAATATTTTCTGTCTGATTTTTTTATCCGAAGCCAAATCAGATCACAGAAGGTTATTTAAAACACTCGACTTGCGTTATAAAGTAAGTTTTGAGCAAAAACATGGTTTTAATCTCTTAAATTGTCACGTAATGATGGTGAGCTAAGCTAACATGCTAGCTAGCCCTAAGATGCACCTGACACCTAGCTTTTATTTTTATTAAAAATGTTAAATAGGAATGTTTACTGAAATGTTTTTTTTTTTTTTTTCAAGAAGGGCATTTGATACAGTTTCAAATGTGAAGTGAGAACTTTGATAAAAAAAATTAGGAATTGAAACAGCGTGAATGGCCAGTCGTTATTAATTATAATGAAAATAATAATGAGAGCCATAACCAGGCCGGAGAGCTGTGAATGTGTGGAGATGGGCTCGTGTGCACCACAACAAGAGACAATACACTGAACAGATGCTGAGAAGATGACAAGAAACATTTTAGTGTGCATTTTAGAGTCTAATCAAAATAAATTCATAGACATGATCTTGAAAAACATTTGGTAACACTTTATAATAAATGCACGCTATTAATCATTAGTTAAGCATGAGTAAACAGTTAATTCATCATTTATAAAGCATTAATAGACATTAATAAACAGTTTATAAATACAGCTATAAATGATTTATTCTTGATTTATAAGCATATCTATAATGTGTTTAATAATTGTATTTTCATACTTTATTAATGATCAATTTATCATTTCTAAATGAAGTATTGCATTATTTATAAACCATTTATTTAAGAGTTGTCAGTGGTTCAAAAGATTACTTAAAATATTATGAATAAAAAAATAGAAAGTTTAAGTAAATGATTAATAAACTAGCCTATTTAAATGTACATGCATTCATCTTATTATTCAGACATATAGTAATAGTTACTCAGTGTGTTAATAAATGCTTTATTAACATGTATTTCTATTGTAATTCAGGGTTAATTCGGGTAGTTATAAAGCATTTAGTAGTGGTCAGTTAACTATTTTGTGAGCTCATCTAAAGTGAGGACTATTCATGCCTCGTAAAGCATTTACAGAGGAGATTTAAAGGCTGTTAATATTTCTATGTTCTGTATCACAGTTGTGTTTGTTTCCTTTTTCAGTTCAGAAGATAACTGAGACTTTAAATCTCCTTTATAAATGCTTTACGAGGCATGAATAGTCCTCACTTTAGATGAGCTCACAAACACAGTTAACTGACCACTACTAAATGCTTTATAACTACCGGAATGTACTACATCTACTTTACTTGAACCACTGACAACTCTTAATTAACTGGTTTGTAAATAATGCTATACTTCATTTAGAAATGATAAATTGATCATTAACAAAGTATGAAAATACAATTATTAAACACATTATAGATATGCTTATAAATCAAGAAAAAAGCTTTTATAGCTGTATTTATAAACTGCTTATTAATGTCTAATAATGCTTTATAAATGATGAATTAACTGTTTACTCATGCGTAACTAATGATTAATAGTGTGCAGTTATTGTAAAGTGTTACCAAACAGGAAACTAAAGACTTATCATCTTCAGATTTTAAGTATGACATGGTCAGACACGGGTTTAGCTGCCGTGCATTTCTAGATTGATACAATGCCAACTTTGTTACAAAAACTTTGAAGCTATTTATAACGGTTTCTTTTTTATTTATGACAATTATTAATTCTAAATTTGCTTTCACATGAGACTTGTGCTTTTAGTGCAAAGGCTTCATGAACTGTCTCTGTTTAGTTTGGGGTTATGCCATTTCTTGGTATTTTTGTGTGGTTGCTGGCGCCAGGGTTGTGATTAGCATCCTGACACGAGTCTGTGACGAGGTTTGGGAGAGTCACTGAATAAGCATTTCTTTTCATGTAAACGGCTTAGTTGATCTATTCTAGAGGTTACTGCCCTGGACTTTGACATGCAACTGCAAGAAAAATTCCCATAAAGGTGCAAAGAAACTTTCTGCCTAAAATATATTCCAAAACTGCCAGAGTAGAAGATGTGAATAGCGTTATTTGAATATATTTTACTTTTAGTGCTGTCATGAAAACCCCTGATTATATGCTGCAGTTTATAGAAACATTATATATGGAAGCACTTTTAAAGCCAAATCTAGACTGAATTACTTTTTTTGCTGAATACAGTACAGCTTTCGAAAAATGCTATTATCTCAAAATGTTTCAATATCTCAGTAAAGCTCAACACACAGAGGCAAATTCACTAAAAACCTGCATCATATTCATTAGCTGTAACCCAGTGTGACCGGGAGCGATCTGTGCTTTCTACAGCATGTGTATTCTACACACAAATACACAACATTTTCATTCAGCATTTTTTTTCTTATGTCTACATTGTTACCCGATTTCCATAATTCCTGATGAATAACACAGATAATGTGCAAATAGATAACACAATCAATTCATAAATTTTTCCTACATTATGTACTGTAAATTAGCATAACAGGCACAAAATAAAATTCTCATCAAAGCATGTATTATTGTTCACTTTATGCTGAACCATAATAGCCATCAGTGACATTTTTTTAAGAAGAAAATTAAACTTCAGGGAAGAAGGGACTCCCGGGGAAGACGGTCCTTGAGCAGAAACTGGGAAAAGAGAATGAACATCATGTTAATGAGGTTAAAATGAAGCAGCAGGAAAATTGTACAGTAATAGTGTAGCATTAGCTTGAACAAAATGGCTGAAAAAAAGTGACAAATAGCTTCTTTATTGATGTTTCCATGAAGAACATTTATCATCCATGAAATAATTCCATTGGAAAAAAGTGTCTGTATCCTGCAAAAAAGGTTCTCTAGATTATTAAAATGTCCTAAAAAAATGGTTATATTAAGAACTTATCACTTAACGGTTCCTTGGGGAATTTAAAATAGTTCTTCAATGGCATTACTGTGCAAAAAAAATAATTAACTTTTTAAGAGAGTATTTGCCTTTTTTGTTCATAGACAAAGTAATGGTTTTCATCCCACGATAAAAATGATATTTATTCTGCTCTTACGGCTACAAGTATTTTTTAGTTTTTTGAAAATATCCATGTTTATTCCAAGCATCCGGCCAGTTGACGACGGATTCATGCATTAATGCAGAGAGCGCACAATATTTGATTCTTTCCTCTCTCTGTGGCATTGAATCATTCTAGCATGTCGGCTCGCACCGGAGCAGTTGTCATAAATTATTGAAAGTGAAGGCTTGTGTAAACCAACATGTTCCCTCGCAGGGCCCTCATCAGAAACACGCGTCACACCCGTGATAGAGACACAGCTCAGATTATGTATGCCAAGCGCCCTGCCCGTGAGGATTCGAGTCCTTCCCACCAAGCAATTACGCTGTGGAAGTATGGCTGGAGCACTAACAGGACCACGCGGGAATATGTGGAATATGGGACGAACACGAGCACTGAGGGAGAAGCTCGACCAATAGCACAGATGGTCCTCGAGTGTGAGTGTGTGTGTGTGTGTGTGTGTGTGTGTGTGGAGCTGTACCTCTTCAGGAGGAGGGAGAGCAATTACCAGAAGAGCTGAGAGCGTGTTATATAAGGAACTACAGTCAAATATAGTCTGTTTCATAAGTGGTGGGGATTTTTTCAGTAGCCGCGTTTCCATTACTCTTCTAATTGCGCAAATTGAAATTGCGAATTGAAAATACGCCTCAATTTCGCAAAAACTCCCATGTATCACGAAAAAGTTTTTACGCTCGCATGAGGAGGTTTTTCAGGCAATTCGAAAAAGAAATATTCGCAAAACTGCAATGGAAACAGTTTTTGGGCATTTACAGGCGCCTGTCGCGGTGTGATTAGACAGAAGACGAGACAGAGTTCTTTATTAAATTCATAAAAGACAAAAGAATTACAGGAATACTGGATTATAAACCTCTAGGAAATGCCACAATCAAGATCTGGAAGCAGAAAAGAGGAGAAACACCAGAAACTCCTCATACGAGCTGCTCACAGTATAAGAGTCTTTCCCTGCCATGTTGCTGCTGATTGGACCTCAGTTCTGACACACCCACCAAACAAGAGAAAACGTGTCTCAAACCCCGTTGCACACACACCGGTGCACAGGAAACATGACATTTACAGGAAACATGACGTTCAACCCGGAAACTGCAAAACGTTGCGCACCGTTTTGAACTTGAACTTGTCCCTGATGTCTTCATCTGTGTTTGACTTATTATGAGGGTGCATGTAAACACAGTCATTGAATCATTCACTCGACCCCTTTATATCGCAAACTAACATTTGTTAACATATTATTGAAAAAAATCAATGTGATCGATGTGATCATGAATAATGCTATTCTAGTTGTTTACCTGTATTGGATAATGAACCAGAAGTCTCGAAAATATCTTACGTCCGCATTGCAAAATGAACTGGATAAAAGCAATGAAGCCTTTTGAAACTTTTTTCATCCCTTTTCCGAAGCACTGAAAACGCCTGAACAGAACAGTGTAACTGCAGTGAAAACAGCCCAAACATGCATAAAAACACCCTTTACAAGTCAACTGTTTTATTGGAATTTTATTTTGTGCCTGATATGCTAATTTACAGTACATAATATGGGAAAAATGAATGAATTGATTGTGTTATGTATTTGCACATTATCTGTGTTATTCATCAGGAATTATGGAAATCGGGTAACAATGTAGACATAAGAAAAAAAAATATACTGAATGAAAATTGTGTGTAGAATACCCATGCTGTAGAACTGTTGAAGCACAGATCGCTCCCGGTCACACTGGGTTACAGCTAATGAATATGATGCAGGTTTTTAGTGAATTTGCCTCTGTGTGTTGAGCTTTACTGTAGAGTTAGCCATGGTATTATGAGATAATGAAACATTTTGAGATAATAGCATTTTTCGAAAGCTGTACTGTATTCAGCAAAAAAAGTAATTCAGTCTAGATTTGGCTTTAAAAGTGCTTCCAGGTGTAATGTATTAAATGCAAATAAAACATGCATGAAGTGTCTTTATATGAGTTATGTAGGACTTGTTGTGTTTGTCTGTTGGTTAATCAGACTTTTAGCTACAAATCTTTTTATTATATAAACGAGTCATTAAATGTCTGATATCTGAGATTTGGTATCTTATATAGGGGTTCACAGATGAACGATGGAAATTGTGAAACGTTTCGAAACCGTTATATTTGTCACAGTGTCTGGTTTGTGTTTCCCCGGGTGTCCACTAGAGGTCTCTTCCCCGTACTGTCACCTTCACTCTGGAACTGCATTCCCACAATCCTAGTCTGTTCATTGCACTCAGCTGTCTTCCGTCATCATTGATTATCGCACACAGCTGTTTTCACTCACCCTGTTAGATCTGTGTTATATATTCCCTGTCTGTGTCAGTGTTTGAGTCCTTGTTTCATGTCACACCACTTCCAGATCTGCTTCCTTGTTTTTGTACTTGTGTTTTGGATTTTGACCCCTGCCTGGATGACTACGTGTTTTTGGATTGCCCTTTAATTAAACGACTGCTATTGGATTCTCTGCTTCCTGAGTGTGATTCGTGACAGTATTAAAGCCTTTTTTACTGAAATCATGTGACTTCGGCAGTTTGATAAGTTTGACATCGTATTACACGTGACGTTCAACTCGTTATGTTCTATAATTATGCGTTTTTATGGCAACTCTATCAATGACTTAATGAATGTGCACCGTTCAGTCGTCACAAGTAGGAGCTCTCAGGAAATTCCCAGGCTACAAGTTGTAATTACGAGTTCTATGAACACATAAATGCTTTTTAAAAAATGGAAACTCGTAATTACGGTAATTGCGACATGGTGTGAATGCACCGACTGCTTTAAACAAGTGATTCGCAAAGGTTTCTCAACCAAAGGTGATTCTCAATTATTTGTGCGGTGCCTTGTGTACCTGTTGGAAATCAGTAGCAAAGTTAAATTGCAAATGAGCCGGTGAATACGATTCATTTCAAATCCTTGATTAATTAATATGATTAATTTCAAAGAGGGAATGCCTTTGATGGGTCATTCTGTTTGAACAAAGAAGTAAAAAACCTTTGTATTTTTGATTCTCATGAATTTGTAATACCTAAATATGTTAAGGATTTCATTCTACAATCCATTTCAGAGGTCAATCCAGCAGAAACATTAAACCTGTGATAATAATTACTACAAGGAAAAAGATGCCAAAACAACCAGCCAAATGACAGTTAATGGGACATGATTAATAGTTCTCCTGTCCTTGATTTAATATGTTGCCAAGCTCCAAAATCACAAAAAGCATAAACAAAAGCATAAATGCATGATGAACGTAGCCTGATTTGGGCACTAGTACAGGACTAGAACAGCATGTCCTCATAGATTTGTGTGAGAAAATGTGTCATTATAGTATTCTAGTGTTTTGTTTTTAATTGTAAGCATTTTGTTAATGAGTGAATATGTTTCCTTGTATCGTTGATGATGTTGAAAGCTGAAGTGATTGTAACTTTCGTTATCTAAACGTCCAGGTTAAATCCTACATGGTCCCATCAGTTCTAAGAAAGACTTTTACCTTTAAAGGATAAGAGTTTAAAGAATAACAACAACTTTACTTAAATGGAGTCAGATAAATAACTGAATTATTGTTACGATTCCTGTCTTGTGTTTTCCTTGTCTTGTGTGGGCTTTTGTTATTTCCTGTTCTGTGCCTTGTTTTGTAGTCCTTTGTAGTTTTCCTTGTTGATTAGTATTCCAAAATACCTTAGAACACCCTAGCAACCACCCAAAATACCTCAGAACACCCTAGCAACCACCCAAAATACCTCAGAACACCCTAGCAACCACCCAAAATACCTCAGAACACCCTAGCAACCACCCAAAATACCTCAGAACACCCCGGCTACCACCCAAAATACCTCAGAACACCCCAGCAACCACCCAAAATACCTCAGAACACCCCGGCAACCACCCAAAATACCTCAGAACACCCCGGCAACCACCCAAAATACCTCAGAACACCCCGGCAACCACCCAAAATACCTCAGAACACCCCGGCAACCACCCAAAATACCTCAGAACACCCCGGCTACCACCCAAAATACCTCAGAACACCCCGGCTACCACCCAAAATACCTCAGAACACCCCGGCAACCACCCAAAATACCTCAGAACACCCCGGCTACCACCCAAAATACCTCAGAACACCCCGGCTACCACCCAAAATACCTCAGAACACCCCGGCTACCACCCAAAATACCTCAGAACACCCCGGCTACCACCCAAAATACCTCAGAACACCCCGGCTACCACCCAAAATACCTCAGAACACCCCGGCTACCACCCAAAATACCTCAGAACACCCCGGCAACCACCCAAAATACATCAGAACACCCCAGCAACCACCCAAAATACCTCAGAACACCCCGGCTACCACCCAAAATACCTCAGAACACCCCTGCAACCACCCAAAATACCTCAGAACACCCCGGCTACCACCCAAAATACCTTAGAACACCCTAGCAACCACCCAAAATACCTCAGAACACCCTAGCAACCACCCAAAATACCTCAGAACACCCTAGCAACCACCCAAAATACCTCAGAACACCCCGGCTACCACCCAAAATACCTCAGAACACCCCAGCAACCACCCAAAATACCTCAGAACACCCCGGCAACCACCCAAAATACCTCAGAACACCCCGGCAACCACCCAAAATACCTCAGAACACCCCGGCAACCACCCAAAATACCTCAGAACACCCCAGCAACCACCCAAAATACCTCAGAACACCCCGGCTACCACCCAAAATACCTCAGAACACCCCGGCTACCACCCAAAATACCTCAGAACACCCCGGCAACCACCCAAAATACCTCAGAACACCCCGGCTACCACCCAAAATACCTCAGAACACCCCGGCTACCACCCAAAATACCTCAGAACACCCCGGCTACCACCCAAAATACCTCAGAACACCCCAGCTACCACCCAAAATACCTCAGAACACCCCGGCTACCACCCAAAATACCTCAGAACACCCCTGCAACCACCCAAAATACATCAGAACACCCCAGCAACCACCCAAAATACCTCAGAACACCCCGGCTACCACCCAAAATACCTCAGAACACCCCTGCAACCACCCAAAATACCTCAGAACACCCCAGCAACCACCCAAAATACCTCAGAACACCCCTGCAACCACCCAAAATACATCAGAACACCCCAGCAACCACCCAAAATACCTCAGAACACCCCGGCTACCACCCAAAATACATCAGAACACCCCAGCAACCACCCAAAATACCTCAGAACACCCCGGCTACCACCCAAAATACATCAGAACACCCCAGCAACCACCCAAAATACCTCAGAACACCCCAGCTACACCCAAAATACCTCAGAACACCCCAGCAACCACCCAAAATACCTCAGAACACCCCAGCAACCACCCAAAATACATCAGAACACCCTAGCAACCCCATAGCAACCACTCAAAATACCTTAGAACACCCAAGCAACCACCGTGTCTGATTAGCCCCAGGTGTTTCTGATTAGCCCCAGGTGTGTCTGATTAGCCCCAGGTGTGTCTGATTAGCCCCAGGTGTGTCTGATTAGCCCCAGGTGTGTCTGATTAGCCCCAGGTGTGTCTGATTAGCCCCAGGTGTGTCTGATTAGCCCCAGGTGTGTCTGATTAGCCCCAGGTGTGTCTCATTAGCCCCAGGTGTGTCTGATTAGCCCCAGGTGTGTCTCATTAGCCCCAGGTGTGTCTGATTAGCCTCAGGTGTGTCTGATTAGCCCCAGGTGTGTCTCATTAGCCTCAGGTGTGTCTGATTAGCCTCAGGTGTGTCTGATTAGCCTCAGGTGTGTCTGATTAGCCCCAGGTGTGTCTCATTAGCCCCAGGTGTGTCTGATTAGCCCCAGGTGTGTCTCATTAGCCCCAGGTGTGTCTCATTAGCCCCAGGTGTGTCTCATTAGCCTCAGGTGTGTCTGATTAGCCCCAGGTGTGTCTCATTAGCCCCAGGTGTGTCTGATTAGCCTCAGGTGTGTCTGATTAGCCCCAGGTGTGTCTCATTAGCCTCAGGTGTGTCTGATTAGCCCCAGGTGTGTCTGATTAGCCCCAGGTGTGTCTGATTAGCCCCAGGTGTGTCTGATTAGCCCCAGGTGTGTCTCATTAGCCTCAGGTGTGTCTGATTAGCCCCAGGTGTGTCTGATTAGCCTCAGGTGTGTCTGATTAGCCCCAGGTGTGTCTCATTAGCCTCAGGTGTGTCTGATTAGCCCCAGGTGTGTCTGATTAGCTAATTTCTTTGTTTACTCTGGATTACCTTTTTGTATTATTATTATTATTATTATTATTATTATTAAAATAGTGCTTGCAACATATCCAATTCAAATTGGATTTGGATTCAACTGCTTTTTTGGTCTAATTATTGGTTCAAAACAGCAGCGAAAGCTTTTAGCCTTGCAATATTATTCAGTCTCCTGCATTTTCTTTGCACTTTTTCATCCTTCTTTAAATCCCAGCTCGACGCGGACTCCACGGCTCTCCTGTTTCCCACGGCTCTTGAGAGTGTTAACCTGTGGCCTCTCACGCATGGACGCTTCGCCGGCGTCCCGCTGAGTGTCCGGCTCCGGCACGGCGCACGCTGGAGCCCTGAGCTTCACTCCTAAATGTGGGATTCCTCCTCACACATTAGAGGGATGTCAGGCCTGAACACACACATTACCATCACAGCAGAAGCGCTCCTCCTCCTCCTCCACTCTCAGATCTGTTTTTCAGCTCACACTGGCTTTACAGAGGCCGTTTTAACAGAACATGTTATGAGTGATTATGACAACTAAATGGCTTTAGGGATAATGGACAGTCGGCTGATCATAATCGCAAAATAAACCCTTTCAGTGATACAGCGCTGATGTGAAATATATACCGTACATACTTACAGCTACAACAAGAATAAATAGAAAACAATCAACCCAGCAATAAAATTAAGAAACTCAAATGAACACTATTGGTTATGTATAAGTTATAAATAAAGTATTGAAATCTAACTACATTTTTCTTTGGTGTTTTTAGCTAATGTTTTCCTCTATTTTAAGATCTTTTTATCTGTTATCTGTGTATTATTCTTCTAGGGCCAGACCATGATGTTGTTTTGCTTTAACTGGAGATTCTAGTCATCTAATAAAAAGGTTCCTGCTAACATAATTATGATTGGTCAGACCGCCTGTCAATCAAACTCACGTCGAAGGGTGAATTTCCAGGTGAACTGTTAAATATGTGCATATAATAAGTATTCTGGACCATTTCACTAATTGTGTGTTCTGGAATCACTGCTGAACAAGAGTATTCTATATTTACCAGCAAATTAAAAATGACTCATAAATTACCACTGCTTTTTACATTAGACAAGAATTGATCCAATCACTACAGCCATAAATATCATATGATCACTCTATATTGTAGATCTGTAGCAGGGAGGGAAATGTCCACAGCATGAAGGTAAGATCTTACGGATTAATGTTTTAAAATATTCCCGGTCTACTGACATTTACTATGACACCCACTTTATGACATCCAAACATTACAATGCTCATGATAACTTTCTTTAACTCTACATTAAGTGAATCCAGTTCACCAGATAATTCATCTTCGACAGCGACGCCATAGAAATATATATAGAGCTATAAGTTCAAAGACAATATTATAAAGATGAATGAGAAGTGGTTTAGCGTATAAGGGTGTAGTTTTAGCCTCCACCAGCAGGGGTGGTGACAAGCTAACAAACCAACATTGACCAACTGTGGACTAATGAAAAAACACAACACTAGATTGCTGTGGACTATACACTTGTGATTTATGTCGAAAAATATGGAAATAAAACAATATACTGACTTCTAAATGTACATTTCTTTAAATGTTTTAGCCTACTACAATAAAGAATCATATTTGAATTATCACAAAAATGTTCTACTAATCAAATGATGTTGACTAAAATATTTTAACAATATTGCTATATTTTTAAGTAAATATTTTTACATGTTATATATGTATGGTAACTCTTTAGATTATGGTCTAATTCTCGCTATTAACTAGTTGTGTATTACCATCCATATTCCTAGGATATTGGCTGTTTATTAGTACTTATAAAGCACATATTGATGCCTTATTCTGCATCATCATATTTTTCTCAGATGTGTCCCAGTGCATATGCATGATGTATCCTTTACACTAACAATTAATAATTAGTTTGTTGAGGCAAAGTCGTAGTTAATAGTGAGAATTGGACCCTAATCTAAAGTATATTATAATATTATAAAGAATAATAATATGTTATTTTTATTTTTTACATTTAAATGTTATCTTTTATCTTCAATGTCTTGTTTTAAATCTTTTCTAAAAAAAAACTTTTTTTTTCTTTGGCCTTTAATGCCAGAAGTTTTGTTTTGTTTTGAATTTTGTTTATTTTATTGTTTTTAAGGCTTGGCTGTTTTTTATATGTGTCGTTTCTTAATTTGTTTTATATTGTATTTTATGTTTTGTATGAGTTAGGTATTGTGTGTTCTGTTTTTGTACATTCTTCTGTACAGCACTTTGGTCTACTTCGGTCGTTTTAAAGTGCTTTATATATCAAATTTTCGGATAAATGCTTACAAATTCAAATTCATAATTCACTCTTTAAATTTGCAAGCAACTCTCATATCAGTACAAAAAAAAAAAAATCCCCACTTAGCACTTATGTCTTCTAAAATAATTTAGAAATGTACGCTTTGTAACTTCCATCAGGGCACCAAATGGATGCTATTTTTGCCTCAGGGTCCAACATTAAGCTTGCAGATCTAAAAGTGAAACGAACTAGAGAACAAGTTATAAAAACAGAAGCAACATTGTTATTGCATAACGAAACAGCAGAGCAAGCTCACTAATGTTCCTGATGCACTCAACACTTCTCTTGCTCTCACAAATCGGTGATTATGTTCAAAACAGCCTTGATTTGTCAGATGTTCACATTCCCTGATTATCTGCTCAAATTCAACTGCTTTCAATATACGCAACATATCTTTACTCTTTACTCTTTACTCAACATATCTTTACTCTTTACTCAACATATCTTTACTCTTTACTCAACAAATCTTTACTCTTTACTCAACATATCTTTACTCTTTACTCAAGATATCTTTACTCTTTACTCAACAAATCTTTACTCTTTACTCAAGATATCTTTAATCTTTACTCAACATATCTTTACTCTTTACTCAATATATCTTTACTCTTTACTCAACAAATCTTTACTCTTTACTCAACATATCTTTACTCTTTACTCAATATATCTTTACTTTTTACTCAACATATCTTTACTTTTTACTCAACATATCTGTACTCTTTACTCAACATATCTTTACTCTTTACTCAACATATCTTTACTCTTTACTCAAGATATCTTTAATCTTTACTCAACATATCTTTACTCTTTACTCAACATATCTTTAATCTTTACTCAACATATCTTTAATCTTTACTCAACATATCTTTACTCTTTACTCAACATATCTGTACTCTTTACTCAACATATCTTTACTTTTTACTCAACATATCTGTACTCTTTACTCAACATATATTTACTCTTTACTCAACATATCTTTACCTAACATATCTGTACTCTTTACTCAACATATCTTTACTCAACATATCTTTACTCAACATATTTTACTCTTTACTCAACATATCTGTACTCTTTACTCAACATATCTCTACTTTTTACTCAACATATCTTTACTCTTTACACAACATATCTTTACTCTTTACTCAACATATCTTTACTCTTTACTCAACATATCTTTACTTTTTACTCAACATATCTTTACTCTTTACTCAACATATCTGTACTCTTTACTCAACATATCTTTACTCTTTACTCAAGATATCTTTACTCTTTACTCAACATATCTGTACTCTTTACTCAACATATCTTTACTTTTTACTCAACATATCTTTACTCTTTACTCAACATATCTGTACTCTTTACTCAACATATCTGTACTCTTTACTCAACATATCTGTACTCTTTACTCAACATATCTCTACTTTTTACTCAACATATCTTTACTCTTTACACGATTTCCATTACACGAGAGTAGATGTTAAAACTTCATGCTGATTTGTACTCGGCTTTCGCCAAGATAAGCAACACTAAGACGTAGCTTTACAGTAAACTATGCTTCTCCATCCATTTACGCTTCTTTCCATATGAGGGTGTGACTCCCCTTCTGTCCGGCGTTAACGGCTGCAGTGTACTTGGCGCGTCAGCACACACGACGGCTGCAACTACAGTGTGGTCTCCCTAGTGGACCAACACGACAACCGTCTGGATTGAGCCGAGTAGGGGACATCTCTAGGGTCTTCAAGTGGGCACCTTCCGTCCTCAGTGTTTCGTCGACTAGCCCACGACACCTCAAGAGGGCTCGACAGTGACTCTGGCGTCCCAGAGTCACCCCCCTCCGTCCCCCACTCAACTCAGCCCAGCTTACTGACCTCTACATCCCTCCTGCTGCTGAGACCTAACCACAATCTCACTATCTCTCCGCAACCCGACCATACGCGCCAACCCGATTGACTAAGGCTGTCGAGCCCCACTGGTGCGTTAAAGCAGTTACAGTGGCAACGGTTCCGTATGGCATACCACCTACCGCAAAACACAATATCTGCCCAACCACCCGTCATTCTATACTATACAACCTATACAAATTGTATAGTATACTATACAACCTATACTATACAACCTATACAAATAAACCAACAGACTCTTCAAGTTTTTCAAGAATTCTACGAAACCGTAGCGTGGCGGCCTGTACCTTGCCAGCTAGAATCTTTCCGTCTCAACCACAGCCAGTTGCTGCTCCTTTCTGCTGCTTCAGATAAGTTCTTTACTGTGCGACGCAACTCTTGGCCGCTGAATCCGACGTCTCTGAGGAACCGGGTTGTAGAGTGTGCCACAAAACCTCGACAACCCACTTCCACTGGATAAACCTGGACTCTCCATCCTCGCTGCTCTGCTACAGTGGCCAGATGAGCATACCGCAGTTTCTTCCTCTCATATGCCTCATCTACAGCATCCTCCCATGGCACTGTCAACTCTATCAGTTGAACAATGCGTGCTAATCCAGACCACAAAACAATGTCTGGTCGTAGGTTAGTGGTGGCAATCTCAGGTGGAAAAATAAGCCGTTGATCAAGATCAGCCAGCATCTTCCAGTCCCTAGCAGCTTCCAGTTGTCCTGGCCGAGAATTGGTGTTAACACCTTTTCTTGGTGGTTGCTCGCCTGGGCGGAGGAATGTTGTCTTCTGCGTGTAATGTTTTGCTAGAACATGCGGCAACTTATTGGTCATACTACGCTTGCCTTCCAATGCTAAAGCCAAACATCTCAGTACTTGGTCATGGCGCCAAGTAAACCGACCTTGGCTAAGAGCCACCTTACATCCTGTCAAAATGTGCCTTAATGTGGCAGGTGATGAACACAAAGGACAAGAGGGATCCTCTCCTACCCAGAGGTTTAGGTTCTGCGGTGATGGGAGAACATCATATGTTGACCTAATAAGGAAACTGATCCTACTCTCTTCCATTGACCAAAGGTCTTGCCAGCCCATTTTGCGTTGTTCCACACTCTCCCATCTCATCCACTCTCCCTGCTTGGCCTGGGAAATGGCCTTTATACTCCTCATCCTCTCCTCCTGCTTTCGCACCTCGTTGACTACCAGCTTCCTCCTTTGAGCTGGGCCTGCCTTGTGCCATTTAGGAGGAGCTAAACTGAGCCCAAAACCCCCTCTTCCATGCTGTACCTGTCCCACGATATCCCCTATTTGAAGGTCAGCCTTTGCCTCTACTACTGATTTCTTTGCTGACCACTTTCTACCAGTTTTTAACACAGGGGCTGCCTCCCTTACACATTTGTCACGTGACTCTACTAATGTCATTTCCAGTCTGACCTTGGCACACTTAAACTCCTCGGTTAAAGCAGAGACTGGCAGCTGCAATATTCCTTTACTATAAAGTCCCACTCTGCTGAGGCAGCGTGGAACTCCCAACCATTTCCTGATGTATGAACTTATTAACGCTTCCAGCTTATCCACTGTTGTCAAAGAAACCTCGTACACAGTCAGTGGCCACAGCAACCTCGGCAGTAGACCAAACTGAAAGCACCAGAGTTTTAGTTTGCCTGGTAGAGCACAGCTGTTTATGCTCTTCAACCCTTCCACTGCTTGTCGTCTAACTTCTCCCACTCTAACTGTGTCCTTTAGATCTCCATCGTACCATCTCCCAAGACTTTTCACTGGCTTCTCAGAAACTGTTGGTATTGCCTCACCATTAATGAAGAATGTTTTATCTACTACCTTTCCTTTAACTATGGAGATGCTCCTTGATTTAGAGGGCTTAAATTGCATTCGTGCCCATTCAATATTATCTGTTAACTTCCCCAATAACCGATTAGTGCAGGCTACTGTTGTAGTCATGGTTGTCATGTCATCCATGTATGCTCTGATTGGTGGTAGTCGCAACCCAGAAGCCAAGCGCTCTCCTCCTACTACCCATCTTGATGCCCTAATGATTACTTCCATTGCCATGGTAAAAGCCAGTGGAGAAATTGTGCATCCTGCCATTATTCCAACCTCTAAGCATTGCCATGCAGTGCTGAATTTTGGAGTTGAGAAACTAAATTGCAAATCTCCAAAATAGGCTTTCACTAAATTTGTTATTGACATTGGTACTCTGAAAAAATCAAATGCTGCCCAAAGAAGCTCATGTGGCACTGAACCATATGCATTGGCCAAATCCAGGAATGTCACATGGAGCTCCTTCCTCTCCTTTTTTGCTGACTGAATTCGTTGCCAGATAACATTGATGTGTTCTAAGCATCCTGAGAACCCTGGAATGCCCGCTTTTTGAACTGAAGTGTCAATGTAGCCATTCTTTAATAGGTAGGTGGACAATCTCTGGGCAATAATGCTGAAGAAAATCTTACCTTCAACGTTTAATAGTGAAATAGGACGAAACTGACTGATGCTTGTAGCATCTTTTCTTGTAGCAAGACTCCACCTGCTCTGCGCCATGCTCTAGGTACAACCTGTTTTTCCCATGCCACTTTTAACAATTTCCACAGAATTCGCAGAACTCCTGAAGCACTCTTGTACACTCTGTACGGAACTCCATTAGGCCCTGGAGATGATGAAGCCCTTGCCTTTCTCACAGCCTGCTCTACCTCTTTCCACTTAGGTGCACAGACCTCCATTTGGTATTCTGGTGTGTTGATAGGTGGTATGTCTGATGGAATTGACATATGCTCATGCCTTTTTGCATCTGTATGCGTTTCCTCCAAATATCTCTCTAGCTCAACTCTAGATGCTTTTAAAGTGCCATTCTTCTCACTGGTGAATAACTTCTTTACGAATTTGAATGGGTCTTTATAGAAATTAGCCCTCGCACGTTCCTTCTTTTTGTAGCGTTTCCGTAGACGCTCAGCTCTGCGTAATGTTGCCAGCTTATCTTTTATGTCCCTTTGTAAGAGATTGAGTCCCTCCTTCTGACTTTGTTCTGCTCTTTTCCATTGCTTCCTCAGCTGTCTCCTTTCTCTAACTAACCCTTCAATTTTCTGCTGCCGTCTAGACATTCCAGGAGCAGTTTGTACTTTTTCCTTCCTTTTTTCCACACCAAACCTCTCACTTCCATATGCGTAAATGATGTCCCCAAATTTATCCAGCTTCTTTTCAACTGTACCAGTTAATCTTTCCAATGCAAAGCATAGATCTGTGTTTACCGTATCCCATGCAGTTTTCTCACAAGCTCTTGGCCATCTAACTCCAGGCCTATGCCCGTTTAGGTTCTTTTTATCTCTTATGCTGGTTAGTCTGACCGGTTTCACATGTCTGAATATGTTAATCACTAACTGTGCAAGCCCTCCTCTCCTCTATGACAGGGGTGCTGATATCCTGCGAGCTGTGGTTTGCTTCCTGTCGCTGGATTTCATTCGACTGACTTGACTGACTTCGTAAGAAGTACTGATCAATGCGAGGCCCTTGTCCCTTCTCCCTCAAGCATTTCATTTTCCCTTGATGAACCTTCAAACCCCTGACCGTTGTCGCCTTGCTCCAGCCACAGACACAAACCTGGAGTTCAATGACTTTACTAACTGCAGATCTTGAACTAGTCTTACTCTCCATACTCATATCCGTTTCCATTCCTAAGTCGTTAACCATGTTGTCCAACATCGAGTCATCTTCCGCCCCCGCTCTCGCAGACTCTAGGGGTATTTTTCTCTTTAATTTCTTAGAAGCCTTGGGCGGGTGTCTCCAGCATCCTGTAAACACGAAGCTAGATACTGCCGACAAGGGTAGCTAACCCTTACCAGCCCCATTGGGGTCTATTTCCTCCTGTCAGCTGTCTCTCCAGGCTGTCACAAGGTCTTTCCCTTGTTGCCAGCAGCACTATTCACCGCAGTCACTGGACGTATCCAGATCTTCATGATTTCCATTACACGAGAGTAGATGTTAAAACTTCATGCTGATTTGTACTCGGCTTTCGCCAAGATAAGCAACACTAAGACGTAGCTTTACAGTAAACTATGCTTCTCCATCCATTTACGCTTCTTTCCATATGAGGGTGTGACTCCCCTTCTGTCCGGCGTTAACGGCTGCAGTGTACTTGGCGCGTCAGCACACACGACGGCTGCAACTACAGTGTGGTCTCCCTAGTGGACCAACACGACAACCGTCTGGATTGAGCCGAGTAGGGGACATCTCTAGGGTCTTCAAGTGGGCACCTTCCGTCCTCAGTGTTTCGTCGACTAGCCCACGACACCTCAAGAGGGCTCGACAGTGACTCTGGCGTCCCAGAGTCACCCCCCTCCGTCCCCCACTCAACTCAGCCCAGCTTACTGACCTCTACATCCCTCCTGCTGCTGAGACCTAACCACAATCTCACTATCTCTCCGCAACCCGACCATACGCGCCAACCCGATTGACTAAGGCTGTCGAGCCCCACTGGTGCGTTAAAGCAGTTACAGTGGCAACGGTTCCGTATGGCATACCACCTACCGCAAAACACAATATCTGCCCAACCACCCGTCATTCTATACTATACAACCTATACAAATTGTATAGTATACTATACAACCTATACTATACAACCTATACAAATAAACCAACAGACTCTTCAAGTTTTTCAAGAATTCTACGAAACCGTAGCGTGGCGGCCTGTACCTTGCCAGCTAGAATCTTTCCGTCTCAACCACAGCCAGTTGCTGCTCCTTTCTGCTGCTTCAGATAAGTTCTTTACTGTGCGACGCAACTCTTGGCCGCTGAATCCGACGTCTCTGAGGAACCGGGTTGTAGAGTGTGCCACAAAACCTCGACAACCCACTTCCACTGGATAAACCTGGACTCTCCATCCTCGCTGCTCTGCTACAGTGGCCAGATGAGCATACCGCAGTTTCTTCCTCTCATATGCCTCATCTACAGCATCCTCCCATGGCACTGTCAACTCTATCAGTTGAACAATGCGTGCTAATCCAGACCACAAAACAATGTCTGGTCGTAGGTTAGTGGTGGCAATCTCAGGTGGAAAAATAAGCCGTTGATCAAGATCAGCCAGCATCTTCCAGTCCCTAGCAGCTTCCAGTTGTCCTGGCCGAGAATTGGTGTTAACACCTTTTCTTGGTGGTTGCTCGCCTGGGCGGAGGAATGTTGTCTTCTGCGTGTAATGTTTTGCTAGAACATGCGGCAACTTATTGGTCATACTACGCTTGCCTTCCAATGCTAAAGCCAAACATCTCAGTACTTGGTCATGGCGCCAAGTAAACCGACCTTGGCTAAGAGCCACCTTACATCCTGTCAAAATGTGCCTTAATGTGGCAGGTGATGAACACAAAGGACAAGAGGGATCCTCTCCTACCCAGAGGTTTAGGTTCTGCGGTGATGGGAGAACATCATATGTTGACCTAATAAGGAAACTGATCCTACTCTCTTCCATTGACCAAAGGTCTTGCCAGCCCATTTTGCGTTGTTCCACACTCTCCCATCTCATCCACTCTCCCTGCTTGGCCTGGGAAATGGCCTTTATACTCCTCATCCTCTCCTCCTGCTTTCGCACCTCGTTGACTACCAGCTTCCTCCTTTGAGCTGGGCCTGCCTTGTGCCATTTAGGAGGAGCTAAACTGAGCCCAAAACCCCCTCTTCCATGCTGTACCTGTCCCACGATATCCCCTATTTGAAGGTCAGCCTTTGCCTCTACTACTGATTTCTTTGCTGACCACTTTCTACCAGTTTTTAACACAGGGGCTGCCTCCCTTACACATTTGTCACGTGACTCTACTAATGTCATTTCCAGTCTGACCTTGGCACACTTAAACTCCTCGGTTAAAGCAGAGACTGGCAGCTGCAATATTCCTTTACTATAAAGTCCCACTCTGCTGAGGCAGCGTGGAACTCCCAACCATTTCCTGATGTATGAACTTATTAACGCTTCCAGCTTATCCACTGTTGTCAAAGAAACCTCGTACACAGTCAGTGGCCACAGCAACCTCGGCAGTAGACCAAACTGAAAGCACCAGAGTTTTAGTTTGCCTGGTAGAGCACAGCTGTTTATGCTCTTCAACCCTTCCACTGCTTGTCGTCTAACTTCTCCCACTCTAACTGTGTCCTTTAGATCTCCATCGTACCATCTCCCAAGACTTTTCACTGGCTTCTCAGAAACTGTTGGTATTGCCTCACCATTAATGAAGAATGTTTTATCTACTACCTTTCCTTTAACTATGGAGATGCTCCTTGATTTAGAGGGCTTAAATTGCATTCGTGCCCATTCAATATTATCTGTTAACTTCCCCAATAACCGATTAGTGCAGGCTACTGTTGTAGTCATGGTTGTCATGTCATCCATGTATGCTCTGATTGGTGGTAGTCGCAACCCAGAAGCCAAGCGCTCTCCTCCTACTACCCATCTTGATGCCCTAATGATTACTTCCATTGCCATGGTAAAAGCCAGTGGAGAAATTGTGCATCCTGCCATTATTCCAACCTCTAAGCATTGCCATGCAGTGCTGAATTTTGGAGTTGAGAAACTAAATTGCAAATCTCCAAAATAGGCTTTCACTAAATTTGTTATTGACATTGGTACTCTGAAAAAATCAAATGCTGCCCAAAGAAGCTCATGTGGCACTGAACCATATGCATTGGCCAAATCCAGGAATGTCACATGGAGCTCCTTCCTCTCCTTTTTTGCTGACTGAATTCGTTGCCAGATAACATTGATGTGTTCTAAGCATCCTGAGAACCCTGGAATGCCCGCTTTTTGAACTGAAGTGTCAATGTAGCCATTCTTTAATAGGTAGGTGGACAATCTCTGGGCAATAATGCTGAAGAAAATCTTACCTTCAACGTTTAATAGTGAAATAGGACGAAACTGACTGATGCTTGTAGCATCTTTTCTTGTAGCAAGACTCCACCTGCTCTGCGCCATGCTCTAGGTACAACCTGTTTTTCCCATGCCACTTTTAACAATTTCCACAGAATTCGCAGAACTCCTGAAGCACTCTTGTACACTCTGTACGGAACTCCATTAGGCCCTGGAGATGATGAAGCCCTTGCCTTTCTCACAGCCTGCTCTACCTCTTTCCACTTAGGTGCACAGACCTCCATTTGGTATTCTGGTGTGTTGATAGGTGGTATGTCTGATGGAATTGACATATGCTCATGCCTTTTTGCATCTGTATGCGTTTCCTCCAAATATCTCTCTAGCTCAACTCTAGATGCTTTTAAAGTGCCATTCTTCTCACTGGTGAATAACTTCTTTACGAATTTGAATGGGTCTTTATAGAAATTAGCCCTCGCACGTTCCTTCTTTTTGTAGCGTTTCCGTAGACGCTCAGCTCTGCGTAATGTTGCCAGCTTATCTTTTATGTCCCTTTGTAAGAGATTGAGTCCCTCCTTCTGACTTTGTTCTGCTCTTTTCCATTGCTTCCTCAGCTGTCTCCTTTCTCTAACTAACCCTTCAATTTTCTGCTGCCGTCTAGACATTCCAGGAGCAGTTTGTACTTTTTCCTTCCTTTTTTCCACACCAAACCTCTCACTTCCATATGCGTAAATGATGTCCCCAAATTTATCCAGCTTCTTTTCAACTGTACCAGTTAATCTTTCCAATGCAAAGCATAGATCTGTGTTTACCATATCCCATGCAGTTTTCTCACAAGCTCTTGGCCATCTAACTCCAGGCCTATGCCCGTTGAGGTTCTTTTCTCTCTTATGCTGGTTAGTCTGACCGGTTTCACAAGTCTGAATATGTTCATCACTAACTGTGCAAGCCCTCCTCTCCTCTATGACAGGGGTGCTGATATCCTGCGAGCTGTGGTTTGCTTCCTGTCGCTGGATTTCATTCGACTGACTTGACTGACTTCGTAAGAAGTACTGATCAATGCGAGGCCCTTGTCCCTTCTCCCTCAAGCATTTCATTTTCCCTTGATGAACCTTCAAACCCCTGACCGTTGTCGCCTTGCTCCAGCCACAGACACAAACCTGGAGTTCAATGACTTTACTAACTGCAGATCTTGAACTAGTCTTACTCTCCATACTCATATCCGTTTCCATTCCTAAGTCGTTAACCATGTTGTCCAACATCGAGTCATCTTCCGCCCCCGCTCTCGCAGACTCTAGGGGTATTTTTCTCTTTAATTTCTTAGAAGCCTTGGGCGGGTGTCTCCAGCATCCTGTAAACACGAAGCTAGATACTGCCGACAAGGGTAGCTAACCCTTACCAGCCCCATTGGGGTCTATTTCCTCCTGTCAGCTGTCTCTCCAGGCTGTCACAAGGTCTTTCCCTTGTTGCCAGCAGCACTATTCACCGCAGTCACTGGACGTATCCAGATCTTCATGATTTCCATTACACGAGAGTAGATGTTAAAACTTCATGCTGATTTGTACTCGGCTTTCGCCAAGATAAGCAACACTAAGACGTAGCTTTACAGTAAACTATGCTTCTCCATCCATTTACGCTTCTTTCCATATGAGGGTGTGACTCCCCTTCTGTCCGGCGTTAACGGCTGCAGTGTACTTGGCGCGTCAGCACACACGACGGCTGCAACTACAGTGTGGTCTCCCTAGTGGACCAACACGACAACCGTCTGGATTGAGCCGAGTAGGGGACATCTCTAGGGTCTTCAAGTGGGCACCTTCCGTCCTCAGTGTTTCGTCGACTAGCCCACGACACCTCAAGAGGGCTCGACAGTGACTCTGGCGTCCCAGAGTCACCCCCCTCCGTCCCCCACTCAACTCAGCCCAGCTTACTGACCTCTACATCCCTCCTGCTGCTGAGACCTAACCACAATCTCACTATCTCTCCGCAACCCGACCATACGCGCCAACCCGATTGACTAAGGCTGTCGAGCCCCACTGGTGCGTTAAAGCAGTTACAGTGGCAACGGTTCCGTATGGCATACCACCTACCGCAAAACACAATATCTGCCCAACCACCCGTCATTCTATACTATACAACCTATACAAATTGTATAGTATACTATACAACCTATACTATACAACCTATACAAATAAACCAACAGACTCTTCAAGTTTTTCAAGAATTCTACGAAACCGTAGCGTGGCGGCCTGTACCTTGCCAGCTAGAATCTTTCCGTCTCAACCACAGCCAGTTGCTGCTCCTTTCTGCTGCTTCAGATAAGTTCTTTACTGTGCGACGCAACTCTTGGCCGCTGAATCCGACGTCTCTGAGGAACCGGGTTGTAGAGTGTGCCACAAAACCTCGACAACCCACTTCCACTGGATAAACCTGGACTCTCCATCCTCGCTGCTCTGCTACAGTGGCCAGATGAGCATACCGCAGTTTCTTCCTCTCATATGCCTCATCTACAGCATCCTCCCATGGCACTGTCAACTCTATCAGTTGAACAATGCGTGCTAATCCAGACCACAAAACAATGTCTGGTCGTAGGTTAGTGGTGGCAATCTCAGGTGGAAAAATAAGCCGTTGATCAAGATCAGCCAGCATCTTCCAGTCCCTAGCAGCTTCCAGTTGTCCTGGCCGAGAATTGGTGTTAACACCTTTTCTTGGTGGTTGCTCGCCTGGGCGGAGGAATGTTGTCTTCTGCGTGTAATGTTTTGCTAGAACATGCGGCAACTTATTGGTCATACTACGCTTGCCTTCCAATGCTAAAGCCAAACATCTCAGTACTTGGTCATGGCGCCAAGTAAACCGACCTTGGCTAAGAGCCACCTTACATCCTGTCAAAATGTGCCTTAATGTGGCAGGTGATGAACACAAAGGACAAGAGGGATCCTCTCCTACCCAGAGGTTTAGGTTCTGCGGTGATGGGAGAACATCATATGTTGACCTAATAAGGAAACTGATCCTACTCTCTTCCATTGACCAAAGGTCTTGCCAGCCCATTTTGCGTTGTTCCACACTCTCCCATCTCATCCACTCTCCCTGCTTGGCCTGGGAAATGGCCTTTATACTCCTCATCCTCTCCTCCTGCTTTCGCACCTCGTTGACTACCAGCTTCCTCCTTTGAGCTGGGCCTGCCTTGTGCCATTTAGGAGGAGCTAAACTGAGCCCAAAACCCCCTCTTCCATGCTGTACCTGTCCCACGATATCCCCTATTTGAAGGTCAGCCTTTGCCTCTACTACTGATTTCTTTGCTGACCACTTTCTACCAGTTTTTAACACAGGGGCTGCCTCCCTTACACATTTGTCACGTGACTCTACTAATGTCATTTCCAGTCTGACCTTGGCACACTTAAACTCCTCGGTTAAAGCAGAGACTGGCAGCTGCAATATTCCTTTACTATAAAGTCCCACTCTGCTGAGGCAGCGTGGAACTCCCAACCATTTCCTGATGTATGAACTTATTAACGCTTCCAGCTTATCCACTGTTGTCAAAGAAACCTCGTACACAGTCAGTGGCCACAGCAACCTCGGCAGTAGACCAAACTGAAAGCACCAGAGTTTTAGTTTGCCTGGTAGAGCACAGCTGTTTATGCTCTTCAACCCTTCCACTGCTTGTCGTCTAACTTCTCCCACTCTAACTGTGTCCTTTAGATCTCCATCGTACCATCTCCCAAGACTTTTCACTGGCTTCTCAGAAACTGTTGGTATTGCCTCACCATTAATGAAGAATGTTTTATCTACTACCTTTCCTTTAACTATGGAGATGCTCCTTGATTTAGAGGGCTTAAATTGCATTCGTGCCCATTCAATATTATCTGTTAACTTCCCCAATAACCGATTAGTGCAGGCTACTGTTGTAGTCATGGTTGTCATGTCATCCATGTATGCTCTGATTGGTGGTAGTCGCAACCCAGAAGCCAAGCGCTCTCCTCCTACTACCCATCTTGATGCCCTAATGATTACTTCCATTGCCATGGTAAAAGCCAGTGGAGAAATTGTGCATCCTGCCATTATTCCAACCTCTAAGCATTGCCATGCAGTGCTGAATTTTGGAGTTGAGAAACTAAATTGCAAATCTCCAAAATAGGCTTTCACTAAATTTGTTATTGACATTGGTACTCTGAAAAAATCAAATGCTGCCCAAAGAAGCTCATGTGGCACTGAACCATATGCATTGGCCAAATCCAGGAATGTCACATGGAGCTCCTTCCTCTCCTTTTTTGCTGACTGAATTCGTTGCCAGATAACATTGATGTGTTCTAAGCATCCTGAGAACCCTGGAATGCCCGCTTTTTGAACTGAAGTGTCAATGTAGCCATTCTTTAATAGGTAGGTGGACAATCTCTGGGCAATAATGCTGAAGAAAATCTTACCTTCAACGTTTAATAGTGAAATAGGACGAAACTGACTGATGCTTGTAGCATCTTTTCTTGTAGCAAGACTCCACCTGCTCTGCGCCATGCTCTAGGTACAACCTGTTTTTCCCATGCCACTTTTAACAATTTCCACAGAATTCGCAGAACTCCTGAAGCACTCTTGTACACTCTGTACGGAACTCCATTAGGCCCTGGAGATGATGAAGCCCTTGCCTTTCTCACAGCCTGCTCTACCTCTTTCCACTTAGGTGCACAGACCTCCATTTGGTATTCTGGTGTGTTGATAGGTGGTATGTCTGATGGAATTGACATATGCTCATGCCTTTTTGCATCTGTATGCGTTTCCTCCAAATATCTCTCTAGCTCAACTCTAGATGCTTTTAAAGTGCCATTCTTCTCACTGGTGAATAACTTCTTTACGAATTTGAATGGGTCTTTATAGAAATTAGCCCTCGCACGTTCCTTCTTTTTGTAGCGTTTCCGTAGACGCTCAGCTCTGCGTAATGTTGCCAGCTTATCTTTTATGTCCCTTTGTAAGAGATTGAGTCCCTCCTTCTGACTTTGTTCTGCTCTTTTCCATTGCTTCCTCAGCTGTCTCCTTTCTCTAACTAACCCTTCAATTTTCTGCTGCCGTCTAGACATTCCAGGAGCAGTTTGTACTTTTTCCTTCCTTTTTTCCACACCAAACCTCTCACTTCCATATGCGTAAATGATGTCCCCAAATTTATCCAGCTTCTTTTCAACTGTACCAGTTAATCTTTCCAATGCAAAGCATAGATCTGTGTTTACCGTATCCCATGCAGTTTTCTCACAAGCTCTTGGCCATCTAACTCCAGGCCTATGCCCGTTGAGGTTCTTTTCTCTCTTATGCTGGTTAGTCTGACCGGTTTCACAAGTCTGAATATGTTCATCACTAACTGTGCAAGCCCTCCTCTCCTCTATGACAGGGGTGCTGATATCCTGCGAGCTGTGGTTTGCTTCCTGTCGCTGGATTTCATTCGACTGACTTGACTGACTTCGTAAGAAGTACTGATCAATGCGAGGCCCTTGTCCCTTCTCCCTCAAGCATTTCATTTTCCCTTGATGAACCTTCAAACCCCTGACCGTTGTCGCCTTGCTCCAGCCACAGACACAAACCTGGAGTTCAATGACTTTACTAACTGCAGATCTTGAACTAGTCTTACTCTCCATACTCATATCCGTTTCCATTCCTAAGTCGTTAACCATGTTGTCCAACATCGAGTCATCTTCCGCCCCCGCTCTCGCAGACTCTAGGGGTATTTTTCTCTTTAATTTCTTAGAAGCCTTGGGCGGGTGTCTCCAGCATCCTGTAAACACGAAGCTAGATACTGCCGACAAGGGTAGCTAACCCTTACCAGCCCCATTGGGGTCTATTTCCTCCTGTCAGCTGTCTCTCCAGGCTGTCACAAGGTCTTTCCCTTGTTGCCAGCAGCACTATTCACCGCAGTCACTGGACGTATCCAGATCTTCATGATTTCCATTACACGAGAGTAGATGTTAAAACTTCATGCTGATTTGTACTCGGCTTTCGCCAAGATAAGCAACACTAAGACGTAGCTTTACAGTAAACTATGCTTCTCCATCCATTTACGCTTCTTTCCATATGAGGGTGTGACTCCCCTTCTGTCCGGCGTTAACGGCTGCAGTGTACTTGGCGCGTCAGCACACACGACGGCTGCAACTACAGTGTGGTCTCCCTAGTGGACCAACACGACAACCGTCTGGATTGAGCCGAGTAGGGGACATCTCTAGGGTCTTCAAGTGGGCACCTTCCGTCCTCAGTGTTTCGTCGACTAGCCCACGACACCTCAAGAGGGCTCGACAGTGACTCTGGCGTCCCAGAGTCACCCCCCTCCGTCCCCCACTCAACTCAGCCCAGCTTACTGACCTCTACATCCCTCCTGCTGCTGAGACCTAACCACAATCTCACTATCTCTCCGCAACCCGACCATACGCGCCAACCCGATTGACTAAGGCTGTCGAGCCCCACTGGTGCGTTAAAGCAGTTACAGTGGCAACGGTTCCGTATGGCATACCACCTACCGCAAAACACAATATCTGCCCAACCACCCGTCATTCTATACTATACAACCTATACAAATTGTATAGTATACTATACAACCTATACTATACAACCTATACAAATAAACCAACAGACTCTTCAAGTTTTTCAAGAATTCTACGAAACCGTAGCGTGGCGGCCTGTACCTTGCCAGCTAGAATCTTTCCGTCTCAACCACAGCCAGTTGCTGCTCCTTTCTGCTGCTTCAGATAAGTTCTTTACTGTGCGACGCAACTCTTGGCCGCTGAATCCGACGTCTCTGAGGAACCGGGTTGTAGAGTGTGCCACAAAACCTCGACAACCCACTTCCACTGGATAAACCTGGACTCTCCATCCTCGCTGCTCTGCTACAGTGGCCAGATGAGCATACCGCAGTTTCTTCCTCTCATATGCCTCATCTACAGCATCCTCCCATGGCACTGTCAACTCTATCAGTTGAACAATGCGTGCTAATCCAGACCACAAAACAATGTCTGGTCGTAGGTTAGTGGTGGCAATCTCAGGTGGAAAAATAAGCCGTTGATCAAGATCAGCCAGCATCTTCCAGTCCCTAGCAGCTTCCAGTTGTCCTGGCCGAGAATTGGTGTTAACACCTTTTCTTGGTGGTTGCTCGCCTGGGCGGAGGAATGTTGTCTTCTGCGTGTAATGTTTTGCTAGAACATGCGGCAACTTATTGGTCATACTACGCTTGCCTTCCAATGCTAAAGCCAAACATCTCAGTACTTGGTCATGGCGCCAAGTAAACCGACCTTGGCTAAGAGCCACCTTACATCCTGTCAAAATGTGCCTTAATGTGGCAGGTGATGAACACAAAGGACAAGAGGGATCCTCTCCTACCCAGAGGTTTAGGTTCTGCGGTGATGGGAGAACATCATATGTTGACCTAATAAGGAAACTGATCCTACTCTCTTCCATTGACCAAAGGTCTTGCCAGCCCATTTTGCGTTGTTCCACACTCTCCCATCTCATCCACTCTCCCTGCTTGGCCTGGGAAATGGCCTTTATACTCCTCATCCTCTCCTCCTGCTTTCGCACCTCGTTGACTACCAGCTTCCTCCTTTGAGCTGGGCCTGCCTTGTGCCATTTAGGAGGAGCTAAACTGAGCCCAAAACCCCCTCTTCCATGCTGTACCTGTCCCACGATATCCCCTATTTGAAGGTCAGCCTTTGCCTCTACTACTGATTTCTTTGCTGACCACTTTCTACCAGTTTTTAACACAGGGGCTGCCTCCCTTACACATTTGTCACGTGACTCTACTAATGTCATTTCCAGTCTGACCTTGGCACACTTAAACTCCTCGGTTAAAGCAGAGACTGGCAGCTGCAATATTCCTTTACTATAAAGTCCCACTCTGCTGAGGCAGCGTGGAACTCCCAACCATTTCCTGATGTATGAACTTATTAACGCTTCCAGCTTATCCACTGTTGTCAAAGAAACCTCGTACACAGTCAGTGGCCACAGCAACCTCGGCAGTAGACCAAACTGAAAGCACCAGAGTTTTAGTTTGCCTGGTAGAGCACAGCTGTTTATGCTCTTCAACCCTTCCACTGCTTGTCGTCTAACTTCTCCCACTCTAACTGTGTCCTTTAGATCTCCATCGTACCATCTCCCAAGACTTTTCACTGGCTTCTCAGAAACTGTTGGTATTGCCTCACCATTAATGAAGAATGTTTTATCTACTACCTTTCCTTTAACTATGGAGATGCTCCTTGATTTAGAGGGCTTAAATTGCATTCGTGCCCATTCAATATTATCTGTTAACTTCCCCAATAACCGATTAGTGCAGGCTACTGTTGTAGTCATGGTTGTCATGTCATCCATGTATGCTCTGATTGGTGGTAGTCGCAACCCAGAAGCCAAGCGCTCTCCTCCTACTACCCATCTTGATGCCCTAATGATTACTTCCATTGCCATGGTAAAAGCCAGTGGAGAAATTGTGCATCCTGCCATTATTCCAACCTCTAAGCATTGCCATGCAGTGCTGAATTTTGGAGTTGAGAAACTAAATTGCAAATCTCCAAAATAGGCTTTCACTAAATTTGTTATTGACATTGGTACTCTGAAAAAATCAAATGCTGCCCAAAGAAGCTCATGTGGCACTGAACCATATGCATTGGCCAAATCCAGGAATGTCACATGGAGCTCCTTCCTCTCCTTTTTTGCTGACTGAATTCGTTGCCAGATAACATTGATGTGTTCTAAGCATCCTGAGAACCCTGGAATGCCCGCTTTTTGAACTGAAGTGTCAATGTAGCCATTCTTTAATAGGTAGGTGGACAATCTCTGGGCAATAATGCTGAAGAAAATCTTACCTTCAACGTTTAATAGTGAAATAGGACGAAACTGACTGATGCTTGTAGCATCTTTTCTTGTAGCAAGACTCCACCTGCTCTGCGCCATGCTCTAGGTACAACCTGTTTTTCCCTTTTAACAATTTCCACAGAATTCGCAGAACTCCTGAAGCACTCTTGTACACTCTGTACGGAACTCCATTAGGCCCTGGAGATGATGAAGCCCTTGCCTTTCTCACAGCCTGCTCTACCTCTTTCCACTTAGGTGCACAGACCTCCATTTGGTATTCTGGTGTGTTGATAGGTGGTATGTCTGATGGAATTGACATATGCTCATGCCTTTTTGCATCTGTATGCGTTTCCTCCAAATATCTCTCTAGCTCAACTCTAGATGCTTTTAAAGTGCCATTCTTCTCACTGGTGAATAACTTCTTTACGAATTTGAATGGGTCTTTATAGAAATTAGCCCTCGCACGTTCCTTCTTTTTGTAGCGTTTCCGTAGACGCTCAGCTCTGCGTAATGTTGCCAGCTTATCTTTTATGTCCCTTTGTAAGAGATTGAGTCCCTCCTTCTGACTTTGTTCTGCTCTTTTCCATTGCTTCCTCAGCTGTCTCCTTTCTCTAACTAACCCTTCAATTTTCTGCTGCCGTCTAGACATTCCAGGAGCAGTTTGTACTTTTTCCTTCCTTTTTTCCACACCAAACCTCTCACTTCCATATGCGTAAATGATGTCCCCAAATTTATCCAGCTTCTTTTCAACTGTACCAGTTAATCTTTCCAATGCAAAGCATAGATCTGTGTTTACCGTATCCCATGCAGTTTTCTCACAAGCTCTTGGCCATCTAACTCCAGGCCTATGCCCGTTGAGGTTCTTTTCTCTCTTATGCTGGTTAGTCTGACCGGTTTCACAAGTCTGAATATGTTAATCACTAACTGTGCAAGCCCTCCTCTCCTCTATGACAGGGGTGCTGATATCCTGCGAGCTGTGGTTTGCTTCCTGTCGCTGGATTTCATTCGACTGACTTGACTGACTTCGTAAGAAGTACTGATCAATGCGAGGCCCTTGTCCCTTCTCCCTCAAGCATTTCATTTTCCCTTGATGAACCTTCAAACCCCTGACCGTTGTCGCCTTGCTCCAGCCACAGACACAAACCTGGAGTTCAATGACTTTACTAACTGCAGATCTTGAACTAGTCTTACTCTCCATACTCATATCCGTTTCCATTCCTAAGTCGTTAACCATGTTGTCCAACATCGAGTCATCTTCCGCCCCCGCTCTCGCAGACTCTAGGGGTATTTTTCTCTTTAATTTCTTAGAAGCCTTGGGCGGGTGTCTCCAGCATCCTGTAAACACGAAGCTAGATACTGCCGACAAGGGTAGCTAACCCTTACCAGCCCCATTGGGGTCTATTTCCTCCTGTCAGCTGTCTCTCCAGGCTGTCACAAGGTCTTTCCCTTGTTGCCAGCAGCACTATTCACCGCAGTCACTGGACGTATCCAGATCTTCATGATTTCCATTACACGAGAGTAGATGTTAAAACTTCATGCTGATTTGTACTCGGCTTTCGCCAAGATAAGCAACACTAAGACGTAGCTTTACAGTAAACTATGCTTCTCCATCCATTTACGCTTCTTTCCATATGAGGGTGTGACTCCCCTTCTGTCCGGCGTTAACGGCTGCAGTGTACTTGGCGCGTCAGCACACACGACGGCTGCAACTACAGTGTGGTCTCCCTAGTGGACCAACACGACAACCGTCTGGATTGAGCCGAGTAGGGGACATCTCTAGGGTCTTCAAGTGGGCACCTTCCGTCCTCAGTGTTTCGTCGACTAGCCCACGACACCTCAAGAGGGCTCGACAGTGACTCTGGCGTCCCAGAGTCACCCCCCTCCGTCCCCCACTCAACTCAGCCCAGCTTACTGACCTCTACATCCCTCCTGCTGCTGAGACCTAACCACAATCTCACTATCTCTCCGCAACCCGACCATACGCGCCAACCCGATTGACTAAGGCTGTCGAGCCCCACTGGTGCGTTAAAGCAGTTACAGTGGCAACGGTTCCGTATGGCATACCACCTACCGCAAAACACAATATCTGCCCAACCACCCGTCATTCTATACTATACAACCTATACAAATTGTATAGTATACTATACAACCTATACTATACAACCTATACAAATAAACCAACAGACTCTTCAAGTTTTTCAAGAATTCTACGAAACCGTAGCGTGGCGGCCTGTACCTTGCCAGCTAGAATCTTTCCGTCTCAACCACAGCCAGTTGCTGCTCCTTTCTGCTGCTTCAGATAAGTTCTTTACTGTGCGACGCAACTCTTGGCCGCTGAATCCGACGTCTCTGAGGAACCGGGTTGTAGAGTGTGCCACAAAACCTCGACAACCCACTTCCACTGGATAAACCTGGACTCTCCATCCTCGCTGCTCTGCTACAGTGGCCAGATGAGCATACCGCAGTTTCTTCCTCTCATATGCCTCATCTACAGCATCCTCCCATGGCACTGTCAACTCTATCAGTTGAACAATGCGTGCTAATCCAGACCACAAAACAATGTCTGGTCGTAGGTTAGTGGTGGCAATCTCAGGTGGAAAAATAAGCCGTTGATCAAGATCAGCCAGCATCTTCCAGTCCCTAGCAGCTTCCAGTTGTCCTGGCCGAGAATTGGTGTTAACACCTTTTCTTGGTGGTTGCTCGCCTGGGCGGAGGAATGTTGTCTTCTGCGTGTAATGTTTTGCTAGAACATGCGGCAACTTATTGGTCATACTACGCTTGCCTTCCAATGCTAAAGCCAAACATCTCAGTACTTGGTCATGGCGCCAAGTAAACCGACCTTGGCTAAGAGCCACCTTACATCCTGTCAAAATGTGCCTTAATGTGGCAGGTGATGAACACAAAGGACAAGAGGGATCCTCTCCTACCCAGAGGTTTAGGTTCTGCGGTGATGGGAGAACATCATATGTTGACCTAATAAGGAAACTGATCCTACTCTCTTCCATTGACCAAAGGTCTTGCCAGCCCATTTTGCGTTGTTCCACACTCTCCCATCTCATCCACTCTCCCTGCTTGGCCTGGGAAATGGCCTTTATACTCCTCATCCTCTCCTCCTGCTTTCGCACCTCGTTGACTACCAGCTTCCTCCTTTGAGCTGGGCCTGCCTTGTGCCATTTAGGAGGAGCTAAACTGAGCCCAAAACCCCCTCTTCCATGCTGTACCTGTCCCACGATATCCCCTATTTGAAGGTCAGCCTTTGCCTCTACTACTGATTTCTTTGCTGACCACTTTCTACCAGTTTTTAACACAGGGGCTGCCTCCCTTACACATTTGTCACGTGACTCTACTAATGTCATTTCCAGTCTGACCTTGGCACACTTAAACTCCTCGGTTAAAGCAGAGACTGGCAGCTGCAATATTCCTTTACTATAAAGTCCCACTCTGCTGAGGCAGCGTGGAACTCCCAACCATTTCCTGATGTATGAACTTATTAACGCTTCCAGCTTATCCACTGTTGTCAAAGAAACCTCGTACACAGTCAGTGGCCACAGCAACCTCGGCAGTAGACCAAACTGAAAGCACCAGAGTTTTAGTTTGCCTGGTAGAGCACAGCTGTTTATGCTCTTCAACCCTTCCACTGCTTGTCGTCTAACTTCTCCCACTCTAACTGTGTCCTTTAGATCTCCATCGTACCATCTCCCAAGACTTTTCACTGGCTTCTCAGAAACTGTTGGTATTGCCTCACCATTAATGAAGAATGTTTTATCTACTACCTTTCCTTTAACTATGGAGATGCTCCTTGATTTAGAGGGCTTAAATTGCATTCGTGCCCATTCAATATTATCTGTTAACTTCCCCAATAACCGATTAGTGCAGGCTACTGTTGTAGTCATGGTTGTCATGTCATCCATGTATGCTCTGATTGGTGGTAGTCGCAACCCAGAAGCCAAGCGCTCTCCTCCTACTACCCATCTTGATGCCCTAATGATTACTTCCATTGCCATGGTAAAAGCCAGTGGAGAAATTGTGCATCCTGCCATTATTCCAACCTCTAAGCATTGCCATGCAGTGCTGAATTTTGGAGTTGAGAAACTAAATTGCAAATCTCCAAAATAGGCTTTCACTAAATTTGTTATTGACATTGGTACTCTGAAAAAATCAAATGCTGCCCAAAGAAGCTCATGTGGCACTGAACCATATGCATTGGCCAAATCCAGGAATGTCACATGGAGCTCCTTCCTCTCCTTTTTTGCTGACTGAATTCGTTGCCAGATAACATTGATGTGTTCTAAGCATCCTGAGAACCCTGGAATGCCCGCTTTTTGAACTGAAGTGTCAATGTAGCCATTCTTTAATAGGTAGGTGGACAATCTCTGGGCAATAATGCTGAAGAAAATCTTACCTTCAACGTTTAATAGTGAAATAGGACGAAACTGACTGATGCTTGTAGCATCTTTTCTTGTAGCAAGACTCCACCTGCTCTGCGCCATGCTCTAGGTACAACCTGTTTTTCCCATGCCACTTTTAACAATTTCCACAGAATTCGCAGAACTCCTGAAGCACTCTTGTACACTCTGTACGGAACTCCATTAGGCCCTGGAGATGATGAAGCCCTTGCCTTTCTCACAGCCTGCTCTACCTCTTTCCACTTAGGTGCACAGACCTCCATTTGGTATTCTGGTGTGTTGATAGGTGGTATGTCTGATGGAATTGACATATGCTCATGCCTTTTTGCATCTGTATGCGTTTCCTCCAAATATCTCTCTAGCTCAACTCTAGATGCTTTTAAAGTGCCATTCTTCTCACTGGTGAATAACTTCTTTACGAATTTGAATGGGTCTTTATAGAAATTAGCCCTCGCACGTTCCTTCTTTTTGTAGCGTTTCCGTAGACGCTCAGCTCTGCGTAATGTTGCCAGCTTATCTTTTATGTCCCTTTGTAAGAGATTGAGTCCCTCCTTCTGACTTTGTTCTGCTCTTTTCCATTGCTTCCTCAGCTGTCTCCTTTCTCTAACTAACCCTTCAATTTTCTGCTGCCGTCTAGACATTCCAGGAGCAGTTTGTACTTTTTCCTTCCTTTTTTCCACACCAAACCTCTCACTTCCATATGCGTAAATGATGTCCCCAAATTTATCCAGCTTCTTTTCAACTGTACCAGTTAATCTTTCCAATGCAAAGCATAGATCTGTGTTTACCATATCCCATGCAGTTTTCTCACAAGCTCTTGGCCATCTAACTCCAGGCCTATGCCCGTTGAGGTTCTTTTCTCTCTTATGCTGGTTAGTCTGACCGGTTTCACAAGTCTGAATATGTTCATCACTAACTGTGCAAGCCCTCCTCTCCTCTATGACAGGGGTGCTGATATCCTGCGAGCTGTGGTTTGCTTCCTGTCGCTGGATTTCATTCGACTGACTTGACTGACTTCGTAAGAAGTACTGATCAATGCGAGGCCCTTGTCCCTTCTCCCTCAAGCATTTCATTTTCCCTTGATGAACCTTCAAACCCCTGACCGTTGTCGCCTTGCTCCAGCCACAGACACAAACCTGGAGTTCAATGACTTTACTAACTGCAGATCTTGAACTAGTCTTACTCTCCATACTCATATCCGTTTCCATTCCTAAGTCGTTAACCATGTTGTCCAACATCGAGTCATCTTCCGCCCCCGCTCTCGCAGACTCTAGGGGTATTTTTCTCTTTAATTTCTTAGAAGCCTTGGGCGGGTGTCTCCAGCATCCTGTAAACACGAAGCTAGATACTGCCGACAAGGGTAGCTAACCCTTACCAGCCCCATTGGGGTCTATTTCCTCCTGTCAGCTGTCTCTCCAGGCTGTCACAAGGTCTTTCCCTTGTTGCCAGCAGCACTATTCACCGCAGTCACTGGACGTATCCAGATCTTCATGATTTCCATTACACGAGAGTAGATGTTAAAACTTCATGCTGATTTGTACTCGGCTTTCGCCAAGATAAGCAACACTAAGACGTAGCTTTACAGTAAACTATGCTTCTCCATCCATTTACGCTTCTTTCCATATGAGGGTGTGACTCCCCTTCTGTCCGGCGTTAACGGCTGCAGTGTACTTGGCGCGTCAGCACACACGACGGCTGCAACTACAGTGTGGTCTCCCTAGTGGACCAACACGACAACCGTCTGGATTGAGCCGAGTAGGGGACATCTCTAGGGTCTTCAAGTGGGCACCTTCCGTCCTCAGTGTTTCGTCGACTAGCCCACGACACCTCAAGAGGGCTCGACAGTGACTCTGGCGTCCCAGAGTCACCCCCCTCCGTCCCCCACTCAACTCAGCCCAGCTTACTGACCTCTACATCCCTCCTGCTGCTGAGACCTAACCACAATCTCACTATCTCTCCGCAACCCGACCATACGCGCCAACCCGATTGACTAAGGCTGTCGAGCCCCACTGGTGCGTTAAAGCAGTTACAGTGGCAACGGTTCCGTATGGCATACCACCTACCGCAAAACACAATATCTGCCCAACCACCCGTCATTCTATACTATACAACCTATACAAATTGTATAGTATACTATACAACCTATACTATACAACCTATACAAATAAACCAACAGACTCTTCAAGTTTTTCAAGAATTCTACGAAACCGTAGCGTGGCGGCCTGTACCTTGCCAGCTAGAATCTTTCCGTCTCAACCACAGCCAGTTGCTGCTCCTTTCTGCTGCTTCAGATAAGTTCTTTACTGTGCGACGCAACTCTTGGCCGCTGAATCCGACGTCTCTGAGGAACCGGGTTGTAGAGTGTGCCACAAAACCTCGACAACCCACTTCCACTGGATAAACCTGGACTCTCCATCCTCGCTGCTCTGCTACAGTGGCCAGATGAGCATACCGCAGTTTCTTCCTCTCATATGCCTCATCTACAGCATCCTCCCATGGCACTGTCAACTCTATCAGTTGAACAATGCGTGCTAATCCAGACCACAAAACAATGTCTGGTCGTAGGTTAGTGGTGGCAATCTCAGGTGGAAAAATAAGCCGTTGATCAAGATCAGCCAGCATCTTCCAGTCCCTAGCAGCTTCCAGTTGTCCTGGCCGAGAATTGGTGTTAACACCTTTTCTTGGTGGTTGCTCGCCTGGGCGGAGGAATGTTGTCTTCTGCGTGTAATGTTTTGCTAGAACATGCGGCAACTTATTGGTCATACTACGCTTGCCTTCCAATGCTAAAGCCAAACATCTCAGTACTTGGTCATGGCGCCAAGTAAACCGACCTTGGCTAAGAGCCACCTTACATCCTGTCAAAATGTGCCTTAATGTGGCAGGTGATGAACACAAAGGACAAGAGGGATCCTCTCCTACCCAGAGGTTTAGGTTCTGCGGTGATGGGAGAACATCATATGTTGACCTAATAAGGAAACTGATCCTACTCTCTTCCATTGACCAAAGGTCTTGCCAGCCCATTTTGCGTTGTTCCACACTCTCCCATCTCATCCACTCTCCCTGCTTGGCCTGGGAAATGGCCTTTATACTCCTCATCCTCTCCTCCTGCTTTCGCACCTCGTTGACTACCAGCTTCCTCCTTTGAGCTGGGCCTGCCTTGTGCCATTTAGGAGGAGCTAAACTGAGCCCAAAACCCCCTCTTCCATGCTGTACCTGTCCCACGATATCCCCTATTTGAAGGTCAGCCTTTGCCTCTACTACTGATTTCTTTGCTGACCACTTTCTACCAGTTTTTAACACAGGGGCTGCCTCCCTTACACATTTGTCACGTGACTCTACTAATGTCATTTCCAGTCTGACCTTGGCACACTTAAACTCCTCGGTTAAAGCAGAGACTGGCAGCTGCAATATTCCTTTACTATAAAGTCCCACTCTGCTGAGGCAGCGTGGAACTCCCAACCATTTCCTGATGTATGAACTTATTAACGCTTCCAGCTTATCCACTGTTGTCAAAGAAACCTCGTACACAGTCAGTGGCCACAGCAACCTCGGCAGTAGACCAAACTGAAAGCACCAGAGTTTTAGTTTGCCTGGTAGAGCACAGCTGTTTATGCTCTTCAACCCTTCCACTGCTTGTCGTCTAACTTCTCCCACTCTAACTGTGTCCTTTAGATCTCCATCGTACCATCTCCCAAGACTTTTCACTGGCTTCTCAGAAACTGTTGGTATTGCCTCACCATTAATGAAGAATGTTTTATCTACTACCTTTCCTTTAACTATGGAGATGCTCCTTGATTTAGAGGGCTTAAATTGCATTCGTGCCCATTCAATATTATCTGTTAACTTCCCCAATAACCGATTAGTGCAGGCTACTGTTGTAGTCATGGTTGTCATGTCATCCATGTATGCTCTGATTGGTGGTAGTCGCAACCCAGAAGCCAAGCGCTCTCCTCCTACTACCCATCTTGATGCCCTAATGATTACTTCCATTGCCATGGTAAAAGCCAGTGGAGAAATTGTGCATCCTGCCATTATTCCAACCTCTAAGCATTGCCATGCAGTGCTGAATTTTGGAGTTGAGAAACTAAATTGCAAATCTCCAAAATAGGCTTTCACTAAATTTGTTATTGACATTGGTACTCTGAAAAAATCAAATGCTGCCCAAAGAAGCTCATGTGGCACTGAACCATATGCATTGGCCAAATCCAGGAATGTCACATGGAGCTCCTTCCTCTCCTTTTTTGCTGACTGAATTCGTTGCCAGATAACATTGATGTGTTCTAAGCATCCTGAGAACCCTGGAATGCCCGCTTTTTGAACTGAAGTGTCAATGTAGCCATTCTTTAATAGGTAGGTGGACAATCTCTGGGCAATAATGCTGAAGAAAATCTTACCTTCAACGTTTAATAGTGAAATAGGACGAAACTGACTGATGCTTGTAGCATCTTTTCTTGTAGCAAGACTCCACCTGCTCTGCGCCATGCTCTAGGTACAACCTGTTTTTCCCATGCCACTTTTAACAATTTCCACAGAATTCGCAGAACTCCTGAAGCACTCTTGTACACTCTGTACGGAACTCCATTAGGCCCTGGAGATGATGAAGCCCTTGCCTTTCTCACAGCCTGCTCTACCTCTTTCCACTTAGGTGCACAGACCTCCATTTGGTATTCTGGTGTGTTGATAGGTGGTATGTCTGATGGAATTGACATATGCTCATGCCTTTTTGCATCTGTATGCGTTTCCTCCAAATATCTCTCTAGCTCAACTCTAGATGCTTTTAAAGTGCCATTCTTCTCACTGGTGAATAACTTCTTTACGAATTTGAATGGGTCTTTATAGAAATTAGCCCTCGCACGTTCCTTCTTTTTGTAGCGTTTCCGTAGACGCTCAGCTCTGCGTAATGTTGCCAGCTTATCTTTTATGTCCCTTTGTAAGAGATTGAGTCCCTCCTTCTGACTTTGTTCTGCTCTTTTCCATTGCTTCCTCAGCTGTCTCCTTTCTCTAACTAACCCTTCAATTTTCTGCTGCCGTCTAGACATTCCAGGAGCAGTTTGTACTTTTTCCTTCCTTTTTTCCACACCAAACCTCTCACTTCCATATGCGTAAATGATGTCCCCAAATTTATCCAGCTTCTTTTCAACTGTACCAGTTAATCTTTCCAATGCAAAGCATAGATCTGTGTTTACCGTATCCCATGCAGTTTTCTCACAAGCTCTTGGCCATCTAACTCCAGGCCTATGCCCGTTGAGGTTCTTTTCTCTCTTATGCTGGTTAGTCTGACCGGTTTCACAAGTCTGAATATGTTCATCACTAACTGTGCAAGCCCTCCTCTCCTCTATGACAGGGGTGCTGATATCCTGCGAGCTGTGGTTTGCTTCCTGTCGCTGGATTTCATTCGACTGACTTGACTGACTTCGTAAGAAGTACTGATCAATGCGAGGCCCTTGTCCCTTCTCCCTCAAGCATTTCATTTTCCCTTGATGAACCTTCAAACCCCTGACCGTTGTCGCCTTGCTCCAGCCACAGACACAAACCTGGAGTTCAATGACTTTACTAACTGCAGATCTTGAACTAGTCTTACTCTCCATACTCATATCCGTTTCCATTCCTAAGTCGTTAACCATGTTGTCCAACATCGAGTCATCTTCCGCCCCCGCTCTCGCAGACTCTAGGGGTATTTTTCTCTTTAATTTCTTAGAAGCCTTGGGCGGGTGTCTCCAGCATCCTGTAAACACGAAGCTAGATACTGCCGACAAGGGTAGCTAACCCTTACCAGCCCCATTGGGGTCTATTTCCTCCTGTCAGCTGTCTCTCCAGGCTGTCACAAGGTCTTTCCCTTGTTGCCAGCAGCACTATTCACCGCAGTCACTGGACGTATCCAGATCTTCATGATTTCCATTACACGAGAGTAGATGTTAAAACTTCATGCTGATTTGTACTCGGCTTTCGCCAAGATAAGCAACACTAAGACGTAGCTTTACAGTAAACTATGCTTCTCCATCCATTTACGCTTCTTTCCATATGAGGGTGTGACTCCCCTTCTGTCCGGCGTTAACGGCTGCAGTGTACTTGGCGCGTCAGCACACACGACGGCTGCAACTACAGTGTGGTCTCCCTAGTGGACCAACACGACAACCGTCTGGATTGAGCCGAGTAGGGGACATCTCTAGGGTCTTCAAGTGGGCACCTTCCGTCCTCAGTGTTTCGTCGACTAGCCCACGACACCTCAAGAGGGCTCGACAGTGACTCTGGCGTCCCAGAGTCACCCCCCTCCGTCCCCCACTCAACTCAGCCCAGCTTACTGACCTCTACATCCCTCCTGCTGCTGAGACCTAACCACAATCTCACTATCTCTCCGCAACCCGACCATACGCGCCAACCCGATTGACTAAGGCTGTCGAGCCCCACTGGTGCGTTAAAGCAGTTACAGTGGCAACGGTTCCGTATGGCATACCACCTACCGCAAAACACAATATCTGCCCAACCACCCGTCATTCTATACTATACAACCTATACAAATTGTATAGTATACTATACAACCTATACTATACAACCTATACAAATAAACCAACAGACTCTTCAAGTTTTTCAAGAATTCTACGAAACCGTAGCGTGGCGGCCTGTACCTTGCCAGCTAGAATCTTTCCGTCTCAACCACAGCCAGTTGCTGCTCCTTTCTGCTGCTTCAGATAAGTTCTTTACTGTGCGACGCAACTCTTGGCCGCTGAATCCGACGTCTCTGAGGAACCGGGTTGTAGAGTGTGCCACAAAACCTCGACAACCCACTTCCACTGGATAAACCTGGACTCTCCATCCTCGCTGCTCTGCTACAGTGGCCAGATGAGCATACCGCAGTTTCTTCCTCTCATATGCCTCATCTACAGCATCCTCCCATGGCACTGTCAACTCTATCAGTTGAACAATGCGTGCTAATCACAACATATCTTTACTCTTTACTCAACATATCTTTACTCTTTACTCAACATATCTTTACTTTTTACTCAACATATCTTTACTCTTTACTCAACATATCTGTACTCTTTACTCAACATATCTGTACTCTTTACTCAACATATCTGTACTCTTTACTCAACATAATCTTTAATCTTTACTGAACATATCTTTACTCTTTACTCAACATATCTGTACTCTTTACTCAACATATCTGTACTCTTTACTCAACATATCTTTACTCTTAACCGAAAACGTCTCAGGTTACGTATGTAATCCTTGTTCTCTGAGAAAGGGAACGAGACACTGCGTCGGTGACGACACTATGGGAACTCCCTCAGCGTAGCACGTCTGAATTTTGAATGAAAACTAAACCAATCCTATTGGCGTTGCGTGATGACATAGCTTAACCCTCTGGAGTCTAAGGGGTTTTTGAGGTCTGTGAGATGTTTTGACATGCCCTGACATTTGTGCTTTTTTCAGTTGCTTATAAACATATTAATGGCAAAGGTGTAATTACACTCTATTTAGCACAAATAGGGGTACCATAATATGCGAGCAACATCTATTTACATATTTGTATTTTTGAGGGAATAATGTTTATGCATGGTTATTCAAAAAACTAAAAATTAAAGTTTCTGAAAAAAGGCCACAAAACACATACTTAATATGTGTCCACAAGACTTTTGACTAATGGATGTAGTTGCCTAGTGTTTTTGCTTCAAAATTATCTGAAAATCACCCTGCCTAATCATTCACATAAAACAATACATTGATTTAAATTTTTTAAAACAGTTTTTGCTTCCAAAGGCAATATGCGCAGGGGCGTGACTTGCTGTGATTCACACCTGAGAAGACAAAGACCCTGCATAGTAATGAGCCTGCATACTAATGAGCCTGCATACTAATGAGCCATTCATTCAGGTGTGTCACACAAGAAAGAATGCGAGGACAAAAATAAATAAATAAATTATATATATATATATATATAAAATACAAATATAAATGAAAGTCAAAAGCACATTTTTAGTACATAGTCATACCTGGAAACAAATCCTGTTCAAATAGGCTATATGGACCATCCTTCAGAATTAGTTAGAGTTAGAAAGTTAGAGTTCTCAGAGAGGAAAAAAAAGGTATTTTTTCACAAATTTTTTATACATTCAAATTGTATAATTTCCAAGGTAAACATTTCTAGTATGCAGTTAATTCTCATACTGTATTTTCAGAAAGTTTTGGAATCTCCTCAAATGTGTCACTAATAAAAAACAATAATATTAAGATTTTTTTTTTACATCTATCTTGTCTTTTTTTTTTTTTTTTTTTAAGTAGGCCTATAGCCTGGATTTTATCATTCATATTTCAAAGTTAAGGATTCATTAGTTTGATATAGTCTACATTGGAACAAACACTATAATAACATCTTAGATTATGAGCTTATTTTTGACAAAACATTCTAACGTTATATATTTAACATATGAGCAGAAACTGGTTAACTAAAGCTTATTTGATGTCTATTTTAGAGTAAAAATCTTTATAATCTATCCCAAACTAGTCAACTAAATGTTGTCTTTCATATTTCGTCTGTAACAACAACAGTGCGAATTCCGTTCATTCATCACACAGAGAAAGACACGCGATTCATTTTAAAACAGTATTCGCGATTAGAACAAAGAATAAACTTACTATGATCCTGGATCCATGGCTCCTCGAAGTGAAATTAATCCAGCACTGAGGTAAATTATCCAGAATTATTCCTCAAAGCCTCGAAAAACGACACAGACTACCGGTACATTAATCTGAACTTGGTGTTTTATCGAGCTCGTGTGGGCGTTGGCAAGTTTCAGATCATATGCGTTTCTATAGCGCGCGCTCTCTGTGGGCGTGGTCACATTAAAAGATAATTAGCTGAAATGAGAACGCCTGGCATCTCTCTCTTTTTATATAGATTACATAAACACAGAATATTTGTTTTAGTTTTGAATTAGATAATTTAAAAGTACACACTTAAATGATTATAAAGATATATTGATCATGCCTGTGTGACTAGTATTTGCGGAGTTTTGTTTATGTTTAGTGACGTGCTCTAGAAAAAAAGTTCACGGAGACGGAGAGGCAGAAGGCACACCCTGTTTATTTTCTTTATTTTACAAAAGCACAATATTTTATTTCGATTGTAAGTGGACCCATAAAAAAGTAGACATTTAATAGTTTGTTTTTTCATATTTCTTAAGTGTGTATGACCAAAGGTGACTGAGTATTTTAAGTCTATTTTGCTGCTATGTGAAAAAAATCACGCAAAACGCGCCGGCGCGTTTCTCGACTCCAGAGGGTTAACATTTACAGATGTGTACAAAGGCACGCCGGCACACAGCAGAGTTAGCTGTGCTATGAAGCAAGTCGCTCCAGGTGGGGTGAGGCGTGGCGAACCGACACAGTGTCTCGTTCCCTTTCTCAGGGAACAAGGGTTACATACGTAATCCGAGACATTCCCTTTCGAGGGAACTCGAACTGCGTAGGTGACAACTCTATGGGAAAGAGATATCCACTATGCCACAACAAACCCCGCCTGTCCCAGTGTGAAGCTGTATCCAGGCACGACTAGGACGAGAGCACTCGTGCGCCGGATGTAGAGGGAAGGTCCAGACTGTAGAATCTCATGAATGTGTGCGGAGTGGCCCAGCCAGCCACCTCACATATGTCATGGATAGTAGCCAGTGAAAGGAGGGCTCTAGAGGACACCATGCCTCTGGTAGAGTGAGCATTCACAGCCACAGGTGAAGGCAAATTGCACACCTGGTAGGCCAAGGAAATAGCCTGAACGATTCAATTGCTGATGGTTTGCTTTGAGAAATTTGTTACATTTATATATATAGCGCTTTTTCTGGGACCTCAAAGCGCTTTACATGGAAGCGGAGGAATCTCCTCATCCACCACCAATGTGCAGCATCCACCTGGATGATGCGACGGCAGCCATATTGCGCCAGTACGCCCACCACACACCAGCTTACCGGTGGAGAGGAGACAGTGATGAAGCCAATCAGTGTATGGGGATGATTAGGAGGCCATGATGGACAGAGACCAAGGGGCAAATTTGGCCAGGATGCCGGGGTTACACCGCTACTCTTTTTCGAAGGACATCCTGGGATTTTTAATGACCACAGAGAGTCAGGGCCTCGGTTTTAACGTCTCATCCGAAGGCTCTTTGACAGTATAGTGTCCCCGTCACTAAACTGGGACGTTAGGACCCACACAGACCACAGGATGAGTGCCCCCTGCTGGCCTCACTAACACCTCTTCCAGCAGCAACATTGTTTTCTCAGGAGGTCTCCCATCCAGGTACTAACCAGGCTCAGCTTTCAGTGGGCAACCAGTCTTGGGCTACAGGGTGATATGGCTGCTGGCAACCTGAGGCAGGAAGTCTCTTCTTGGGGAACCCGAAACACATCAGAAACTGGTTCGACTTCCTCCACTGTGAAGACCTCTGAATATAGATATCCATTGCTCTAACAGGGCAGAGCAAATTAAGTATTTCATCTTCCGCCGTCACATGAGGTGGGGGATGAAACGCCTGTAGAACCGTTGACCCCGCCATATTAGACGCCATCTTAGGAACATAGCCCAAACTGGGGTGCAGAATGGCCTTACCTCCTAATCGGTAAGAAGAATCGGTACGGCCAGCTGATGTCTCCCCAGAGGCCCATCACCCAGAGGAGCGTGGAAGGCCGCAATGGCAGCCACATACACCTTGAGTGTGGACGGGGTAAGCCCAGTAGAAAAGCGATCTTGGAGAAACTCCAGTACTGAAGCCACTGGGCAGTTAACTGGGTCAAACGCACACTCTCTACACCAAGTGGAAAAAAACATTCCACTTAAGGCTCTAACGGTGGTAACCCGATAATCAATTCAAATAAGCAACCAATGGTTGTAAAAAAATAAAAGTTAATAAGTTCGGGCACCAGACAGGTGTAACCCTGTCAATATTTTCAGAGTAACCCAGATAGCTAGATGCCACCCGTTACATACACGAAATCAATAAAGATAAATCACAAATGACAGTTCAAAAATCAGTTTAGAAATGTCTGTATTTCACACTATTTCACACAAAAAAGAACAAAAAGGAAAAATATACAAACCAACCACTTTTAATTCTCAGTCAAATTTTCTTTACAAAGACCACAGATTCAACAGTGCTCGTCATACAGTCACAGAATCAGATTTTCTCGACCAAAAAAAAAAAAATCAAAATGGTCGATTTCGGTTTGTGGCAAAAATAAAAAAACTCAAACCAAAACAAACCGAGCCAAAAAAAATATATAAAATAATAATAATATTACTCACTGCCTAGTTTGTGGGGAATCGGGATAACCCGGATGTGGAAAGTGCAGAGGTGAATTTGTGTGAGTGTTTGGAAAAACCAGCCGCGCATCCAGCCACGCCGTAGCCTTTAGCAATGGTGAAACTGTTGAATGGTAAAAGGAAACAGCCCAGGATCCAGACGGTCCTTAACACAGCTCGCTTGGGGTTCTTTTACACGCTCCGCGGCCACACTGAAGACATCGTTATGGAGAGCGGTTTTCTCTCCAGCATCCGCTCCAGCAGAGGCACAGTGTTCTACCCGCTGACGATTTCGTCACCGCCTCCCAGGTAAGTGAAAACAACACCTTCCTTTTCGTTCAATATTCCACCGTCCAAATACCAACATCTCGTTCAGTTCATGTGATTACTTTCAGTTGGCGTTCGACTGTTACTGAAGCTTTTCGGTTCTCACCTCGATGAATCGCACTCTTACCAACAAACTTCATGTTTCTTTCAACACTTTCTCTCTTTTCTCCTTCTTTCAGTCTAAATTCCCTCCTTTTATCTGATAACCTTACTTCCTTTTTTCCACTTGGCAACGGAAATGGGCGGAGACGAACTTGATTTAATTATTTAATTTGTTTGTGTAATGTTTCAGCTCCGCCACAAGGCCGTACAACCTCCTTGTGGTAGGAGCTCTGGAGCTAAGTATAGTCTCAACCACTTCTACTGACAGGCCAGCTTCTAGGTACTGTGCCCCCTCAGGGGCCAGACCCATAGTTTCCACAGCTCTGGTCGAGGATGGAGAACTAAGAGGGATCTGCCATGACAGGCCTGCCAGGAGTGAGATGATGTCCGAAAACCATACTTGGGCCGGCCATAATGGGGCTACTAATAGTAGGCTGACTCCATCTCAACGTACCCTTTCCAGAACTCCCGCGAGCAGAGCGATCAGGGGAAATGCATACAGACGCAGCATCGGCCACGTCTGCACGTGAGGGAAACCACAGTGGACCTTGTGTCATCTCTCGAGACGCAAGTAGGTCCACTTCCACTTGGCCGAACCTCTTGCAAATCAACTCCACCGTCTCAGGGTGGAGTCTCCATTCCTCGGGCCTCAGCCCCTGCCTCGACAGCATGCCTGCTCCCTGGTCCTGGTCCTCCAGGACATACATCGTCTTGAGAGACGACAGTCTCCGCTTGGACCACAGGAGGATCTGATGCGCCAGTCTGCACAGAGGCCGTGACCTCAGACGAGACCCCCCTGGCGGTTTAACTAGGACACCAATGACGTATTGTCGGTTCTCACGAGAACGTGGCGACCTTGGAGGTCTGGCAGAAAACTTCTCAGAGCTCGGAACACCGCCAACATTTCCAGGCAATTTTATATGCCATGAGGAACAATGGTCCTTACAGAGAACTCACCGCGCCCCAGCCCGTGAGGGAGGCGTCTGTCGAAATGGCTTTTCGGCAACATGATGCTCCCAACTTCGGACCTTGGGACAGAAACCAAGTTTTCTTCCACATTGATAGGGAACGAAGGCATCTGCGCGTAACCCTTATCATGCGGAACGGATTTCCCCTCTCCCCATCATGTGCGAGATGAGTGAGTTAGACCCAACACTCTCTGGAAGTGTTTCACTGTGATGGCTTAGCCTAGCTTCACTCTGGTTACTATGGTCAGTATGGACTCGATGCGTGCAGGAGACATTTGTGCTTGCATCATCGTCGAGTCCCAGACCACCCCCAGGAACATAGTCCGTTGGGTGGGTGTCAACACACTCTTATTCGTGTTGAGCCTCAACCCCAAGCGCTGGATGTGGCCAAGGATGACATCTCAATGCCGAACTTCCAGTGCTCGAGCCTGGGCCAGGATAAGCCAGTCGTCGATGTAATTGAGCACACGGATGCCCTGGAGCCTTAGCGGGGCCAGGGCTGCATCCATACCCTTGGTGCATGTGCGAGGGAAGAGTGCTAGGCCGAATGGAAGAACCCGATATTGGTACGCTTCGCCCCCGTAAGCAAACCTCAGCAAACCCCTGTGAGATGGAAGGATGGAGACGTGAAAGTATGCGTCGTTTAGATCTATCGTGACAAACCAATTCTCGGCTCTGACTCACGATAATAGAATAGTGAGCATCTTAAACCTGAATCTCCTCAGAGACCGGTTCAGATGTCTTAGATCTAATATAGGACACAACTCTCCATCCTTCTTTGGAACTATGAAGTACTGGCTGTAGAGCCTGGACTTCCCTGTCTGGTGGATGAACATGTTATTTGGTCTCCTTTACCAACAGGGAGAGAACTTCCTGTTCTAACACCCGACCCTGCTGTGGGTCTACTGCAGTCCAAACCACCCGTTGATACTTACCTCGTGGGTGGACCCGGAACTGCAGCCTGTATCCTATTTCTACAGTGCGCAGGACCCATGGACAAATATTGGGGAGACGTTGCCATGCCTTAACACAATTCAGCAAGGGAACCAGCACCTCAGGGCTGGTGTCAAGTGGCTTGTGAGAGCCCTTCATGATACCCTGAAGTGGAAGACTGGCAGGGAATAATCGAAAACGACTTTCGGTGTGTGGACGCCAGCGCTGCCTGGCCGCAAGCTCTTGGGGCAGACAGAGCAGCGTGCATTTGCTGGAAACTGATGTGTCCCAAAGAGCAACCAGCGGCGGGACGCTAACACCAGTTTCCTGAAGGCCCGTTGAGAGAGGGGATCTTGATCACTCAGACCTCTCTCCCGATGCCTTCCTGGACGGTCCTCAGATCCGTCTTCTCAGGAGGCTTTGGGCGAAGAGCACCCCCTATAGTACCAAGCTCAGCTTTTTTTTTTTTTTTTTTTTAGGGGGACCTCTAGAGGCGATACTCTCCTTCAGATGGTAGGCTGAATTAAAATATCTAACCAAGTTCTAAAGTCAGATACAATTTTTAATTACTTTAATTCCTCAGAATTAAATGCAGCCATAACACTGGATAAGTGAAACACGGTCTGAATGGTAGGCTGTAGGAAATAAATGCAGCCATAAACACCAGAATACTGTTTTATATTTAATTATACAATCTCGTAACCTACACGCTGCCTCGGCAAACGCGAGATTCGAGCCGTTATAATTTGGCTTTCATCCCTCAAGAAGAAAGTCAACAGACGCGAGGCTGAAACACCTGACAGCGCACGGCTGTACACGTCAAGATATTTCTCTATGAACACAGCCAGCACCCTCAGGAGCTGACTGTGAATGCCTTGCACCCACACAGCAAACTGCAAAGTAGACTCGTAACCTACACGCTACCTCGGCAAACACGAGATCCGAACTACTAGATTCTGTATTGCAAGGCAAACCTTAAACCTACGAGCAGCCCTGGCAAACGCAAGATCCCAGCCACGGAATCATACTGCAATGTACACTCGTAATCTAAGCGCTGCCTCTGCAAACACGAGATCTGAGCTACAAGATTCTGTATTGCAATGCAGACTTAACAGGACATTCAACACCAAATAGGACCGATTTGTTTACACAAATCAGAGCGCTTGCTAAATAGCAAAAAGCTAACTCTGCTGTGTATCCTCCTGAGACCCGAGAGTTTGCCTGGTGTGCATTTTATAATTGTTCTTGCTATTTGGGATAAGTAGGACCTAATAAATATAATAACTAAAATTTGTTTTTGTACAGGAAGTAGTTTTTGCAGAAAATGATGTCCTCATGTGAGGACAGTGGGTCTATGATTTACCATATGATGTCCTCATGTGAGGACATAGTACTAGCAATAAATAAAAAAACTTAAATGGTTGTAATTCAAGAATGCTTTGGAATATAGACATATGGTTGGTCTTGTTTTTAAGAAGACATTTGCCAGATTATTGTAGAAGTGAAATAAATTATGAAAGTGAAACAGAATAAAAGTTAAATAAGTTTGAGTTTATGAAAATACAGAATGTAAAAATATAATTATTTATATTTTATATAAAATATATATATTCTAAAATATATTTTACTCTAAAACTGCTAGAAAATTAAAGCCAAAAATCTAAACAAGCTGTGTTCCAAATTTTAGGTTGATATCTCAAAAAATTCAGTAAGATTTAATTTGGGCTTAGTACCAAACTTTTTCACTAGATGGACAGCCAGCTTCCTTACTGATCATATAAGGGCGCCTCCATTTTCATATGTTTAGAGTGATCTGAACCATGTCTTTCCATAATTTCATACAATTTATTAAGTATACATCCTATTCCGAAATAGTATGGGTGTTTTGGCAGTATTTGATTTGATTTCAACCTCTAATAAACATAAAAAGAGCACATCACAAATGTGCTCTTTTTGCCGCATCACAAATCGAGAATTCATAATATTTTTCTTTATATTCTAAAAATGTTCAGACCTTTTTTTCTCATAACATTTAATTAGGGTCTCTTGGCATGAAAACAAACTGAGGTTTCTACCAATCTTTCATGATTTTTCATGTTTTTTTCTATTTCAAAATAAAGGCCTAAACACGCCTAATGAATATGAAATATTCTTGTTGCAAATTGATAAATTACTGCTCTTCTGTAATTTATTTAAAAAAAAACAGCCACCAAATATGAAAACTAGAGATTGTAAGCTTTCAAATGATATATAGTTTGTCAATATAACTTTAGGTTTTTACTAAGATATTATTGTTCTAAATATATGGGCAAACGTCCCAGGTGGGACGGTGACAGTTAAGGGGATAACGTAATATAGTCCCAATGTCCTCAAACGAGTACTTCACATTTACTGATGTCCTAGAGTGCTACTATTACTAAAATATGTCAAATTTTAATCCCCATATGATGATAGAGACAGTATTGTACATAAATACATTTGTTTCATTCATATAATTTGAATAGATTTTTTTACCTGGGTCATTTTTCTTTCTGGAACTGGTGTAGAAGTGTTAGGGTTAGGTTTAGGGTCATTTTCTTCTCACTGACATTGGTGTAATGTTGTGATATCACCACAAAATGGTGTGGGCAGTGCCCCTAAATGTGGCCAACATGTCTAAGATTTACAAATTTGACTATCATTGTGTCAAGAGGCAAAAATGTAATGTCCTCATATGAGGACGCAGGGTCTCAGGAGGGTATGCCGTCACACGCTACGTCATCACGCAACGCCAAAAGGATTGGTTTAGTTTTCATTCATAATTCAGACGTGCTACGCTGAGGCCGTTCCCATAGTGTCGTCACCGACGCAGTTCACACTGACGCACTCAACACCTTAGTGAATTGGCATATTCAGATGTAAGATTCGGGCTATTACACCAGACATAACTAACTGTGTGTTTAATTACACTATGAGAGATGAGATAAGGCCATTATTAAACAGTTCTGGCCAGTGTTTGTCATTGTGAGTATTTTGAGAATGGTATTTGAGAATGCCTGACAAACACTTCTCAGAAACTTGAGTTTATTTTTATTCTATTTTCTACAGTGACTATATTATATGGAAATGACAGAGTTCGCATTCGATGCTGATCAAGCCTGAACTTCCTCCTGGAATAAACAAGGCTGTTTCCACCTTCACACACACTCACACACTCTCATACACACACTTACACACGCTCACACACACGCTCACACACACTCACACACTCTCACACACACACACACACACACACACACACACACAAACACTCACACACTTACACACGCTCACACCCTCACACACGCTCACACACACTCTCACTGCAGCTGCAGAATAATAATCCTGAATGACTGAGACACTTTCAGCCTCGGCTCCAGAACTACAGAGGAGCTTCACTGTCACTCTCATCAAGATACTAATCTATTTGACATTGTGTGTTATACAAGTTTTTCTCCATCCATCCATCTATCGGTTCATCCATCCATCCATCCATCCATCTATCAATCGGTTCATCCATCCATCCATCGGTTCATTCATCTATCTATCTATCTATCTATCTATCTATCTATCTATCTATCTATCTATCTATCTATCTATCTATCTATCTATCGGTTCATCCATCCATCCATCCATCGGTTCATCCATCTATCAATCGGTTCATCCATCCATCCATCGGTTCATCCATCTATCTATCTATCTATCTATCTATCTATCTATCTATCTATCTATCTATCTATCTATCTATCTATCTATCTATCTATCGGTTCATCCATCCATCCATCGGTTCATCCATCTATCAATCGGTTCATCCATCCATCCATCGGTTCATCCATCTATCTATCTATCTATCTATCTGTTCATCAGTTCATCTATCCATCTATCTATCTATCTATCGGTTCATCCATCCGTCCATCCATCCATCCATCTATCTATCGGTTCATCCATCCATTCATCTATCGGTTCATCCATCCATCCATCCATCCATCCATATATCTATCTATCGGTCCATCCATCCATCCATCCATCCATCCATCTATCGGTTCATCCATCCATCCATCCATCTATCGGTTCATCCATCCATCCATCCATCCATCTATCTATTGGTTCATTCATCCATCCATCCATCCATCTATCTATCGGTTCATCCATCAATCCATCCATCCATCCATCCATCCATCCATCTATCGGTTCATCCATCCATCCATCCATCCATCCATCCATCTATCGGTTCATCCATCCATCCATCCATCCATCTATCGGTTCATCCATCCATCCATCCATCCATCCATCCATCCATCTATCGGTTCATCCATCCATCCATCCATCTATCTATCGGTTCATTCATCCATCCATCCATCTATTTATCGGTTCATTCATCCATCCATCCATCCATCCATCCATCTATCTATCGGTTTATTCATCCATCCATCCATCCATCCATCCATCCATCTATCGGTTCATCCATCCATCCATCCATCCATCTATCGGTTCATCCATCCATCCATCCATCCATCTATCTATCGTTCATTCATCCATCCATCCATCCATCTATCGGTTCATCCATCCATCCATCCATCCATCTATCTATCGGTTCATCCATCAATCCATCCATCCATCTATCGGTTCATCCATCCATCCATCCATCCATCTATCTATCGGTTCATCCATCCATCCATTACATTTACATTTACATTTATTCATTTAGCAGACGCTTTTATCCAAAGCGGCTTACAAATGAGAACCATAGAAGCAGTTAAACTAACAGCAGGACAACAAAATGTAAGTGCTATAACCTTTCATAGTTTAATCCAACGTAGAACCCGTACATTTTTTTATTTTTATTTTTTTTTTTATAGAAAGGAAGAGAAAGTGTTAGTATTACTGGAACAAGTGCTGCCGAAAGAGATGCGTCTTCAACCGTTTCTTAAAAATGGCTACGGACTCAGCAGCTCTGGTTGAGTTGGGTAGGTCATTCCACCAGCAAGGAACAGTCATGGTAAAGGTCTGAGAAAGAGATCTTGTGCCTCTTTGACGTGGCACCACAAGACGACGTTCGCTTGCAGAGCGCAAATTTCTGGATGGGACATAAGTCTGAAGTAATGAGTTTAGGTAAAAGGGAGCAGAGCCAGTGGTTGTTCTGTAAGCAAGCGTCAGTGACTTGAATTTGATGCGAGCTGCAACTGGCAGCTAGTGCAATTTTGTGAGGAGAGGAGTGACGTGTGCTCTCTTCGGCTCGTTAAAGACCACTCTAGCTGCAGCATTTTGGATTAGCTGCAGAGGTTTGATCGTGCAAGCTGGAAGACCAGCCAGGAGAGCATTGCAATAGTCCAGTCTGGATAGAACAAGCGCTTGAACAAGTAGTTGTGTAGCATGCTCTGATAGGAAGCGCCTGATCTTCCTAATGTAATACAAAGCAAATCTGCAGGACCGGGCAGTTCTAGTGATGTGGTCTGTGAAGTTCAATTGATCATCAATAACAACTCCAAGGTTCCTGGCTGACCGTGATGGAGATATGGATGACGGGCCTAGCTGAATAGTGAAGTTGTGACAAAGTGTTGGATTGGCCGGGATCACAAGTAGCTCTGTCTTCGCAAGGTTAAGTTGAAGGTGGTGGTCTTTCATCCAGCCAGAGATGTCTGTCAGGCATGCTGAGATGCGAGCAGCTACCGTCGGATCATCAGGCTGGAATGAGAGGTAGATTTGTGTGTCATCAGCGTAGCAGTGATAGGAAAAGCCATGTTTCTGAATCACAGTTCCTAGTGATGTCATGTAGATGGAGAAGAGAAGTGGTCCAAGCACTGAGCCCTGAGGCACTCCAGTAGGTAGATGTTGTGACTTTGACACCTCACTCCTCCACGACACCCTGAAGGACCTACCTGAGAGGTAAGACTTGAACCATTGGAGTGCGGTTCCCGAGATTCCCTTCGTCTTTAGGATTGACAGGAGGATCTGGTGGTTAACTGTGTCAAAGGCGGCAGACAGATCTAGCAGGATGATAACTGAGGATTTGGAAGCTGCTCTTGCCAGTTTCAGAGCTTCGATTACTGAGAGCAGCGCAGTCTCAGTTGAGTGTCCACTTTTGAAACCAGACTGATTGTTGTCCAGGAGGTTATTTTGTGTGAGAAAGGAAGATATCTGGTTGAAAACAACTCGTTCAAGTGTCTTCGCGACGAATGGAAGAAGGGATACCGGTCTATAATTACCCAGATGTGCTGGATTAAGAGTAGGTTTCTTAAGCAGTGGGGTTACCCGAGCCTGCTTAAATGCTGTGGGAAAGGTACCAGTGTGAAGAGAGGTGTTTATGATGTGCGTGAGTGCGGGTATAACTGAGGAAGAAATGGCTTGGAGTAGGTTAGTAGGAATAGGATCAAGCGGACAGGTAGTAGGGCGATTGGAAAGGAGTAGTTGGGGAGACTTCTGCCTCTGAAAGCAGAGAGAATGAGGGTAGAAAGTGTGTATTTGCTGGTAAAATGTGTGTGTCAGTTTGTGGATTGTTAAATTGGCCGCTGATGGTGGTTGTTTTATTTATGAAGAATGTGGCAAAGTCGTCAGCTGTTAGGGTTGATGAAGGAGGAGGAGGAGGAGGGTTGAGAAGAGAGGAGAAGGTTTTAAAAAGCATGCGAGAGTCAGAAGAATTGTTAATTTTGTTGTGATAGTAAGTCATTTTAGCAGTAGAGACATTAGCAGAGAAGGAAGAGAGGAGGGATTGATAAAGACCAAGGTCAGTAGGATCTTTCGATTTGCGCCACTTCCTCTCTGCACCCCTGAGTTTAGAACGATGTTCACGGAGAACATCGGATAACCAGGGGGCAGAGGGTGTGGTGCGGGCTGGCCTGGAAGAAAGGGGGCAGAAGTTGTCCAAGCAGTGTGTTAGAGTGGAGAAAAGAGAGTCAGTTGCACTGTTATTATCAAGTGTTAAGAACTTGTCAGGTGGAGGAAGTGTGGATGAGACCAAAGAGGATAGACGAGAGGGTGAGAGAGAGCGTAGGTTTCGCCGAAAGGTGACCTGTGGAGGAGTTGAACCATCTATTGGTTCATCCATCCATCCATCCATCCATCTATCGGTTCATCCATCCATCCATCCATCCATCCATCCATCCATCCATCTATCGGTTCATCCATCCATCCATCCATCCATCTATCGGTTCATCCATCCATCCATCCATCCATCTATCGGTTCATCCATCCATCCATCCATCTATCGGTTCATCCATCCATCCATCCATCCATCCATCCATCTATCGGTTCATCCATCCATCCATCCATCCATCCATCCATCCATCTATCTATCGGTTCATCCATCCATCCATCCATCCATCTATCGGTTCATCCATCCATCCATCCATCCATCCATTCATCCATCTCACTGTGAGATCAAAACTCCTCCAGTTGTGTCCTTTGTCTGGTTTGTGACCTCATGTCCTGTAGAGTAGTGTCCTCTGTGTTCCTGCAGAGACTCGAGATTCAGTCTGACGCCAAAGCAGGAGTACACTGAGAGAACAGTAAATAAACAGGAGAGGAGAGATGCTACTGTAGATTAGCATCTGAGACGCGGCGTATCCCAGTTAACTCTAAAAGCGAGATGTGTGACAGCTGTGATGCATTACTGGTGGGAAGCAGAAGTACCTGAAGGCGATCAATCTTCACTTTAATTCAAAGCTGCTCGCTTTATCATATTGTCAGAGAGCGCAGGCGTGTGGGTTTGAGCGAAGCCTGCTGATAGCGAAAGCAGAAAAAAGATGATCGATTAGCTAAACCGAGCCATTGGAATCTTCTCGTTTGTTAGGATGCTAATGACGAGTTTGATTTATCGCTGTTGACGTCGAGCAAGTGACGCACGCAGAAAGTTTTCTCACTCGTTTTGGATCATCATTGATATTCAAGAGGAAAGCTTTAGCAGTAAGATGGAGCTCAGACCCGTGTGACATTTCCATTCCTCTCAGTCTGACGGAGAGAGTGAGGAGACTCGTGTGATCCAGAGACAAACATCAGGCCACGAGGGTCTCAAAACACACTTCCGTTAATGACCTCGATGGATCACAGGAAAAGCCAATGTAAATCATTACCTTCAAATGAACCCAGCCCACGCTCAATAGAAAAACATACTTGTGGCAATGATTTCAGAAAACACTGAATAGTGTGTAACGATTCACTTGTTTTTCTGCATGCATTGATTGCACATCCTGACGATGCATATGCATCGATCTTGAAACATGTATTTTTGAATCGTGAATTGTTTATTTCAGTCAACAATCGATTTAAACTGCAAAGAATTGGATTAATCGCGATTCGATTCGGCTCATTAGAAAAACATACCTGTGGCAAAACATTTTTAAAAACGCCAAATTCTTCATTATATAATTATTTAGAATAAACACTGCAATATAGTTGCTGAGTTGCTATTCAATAATGCTATATTTTTTTATATTTTATCAAAATTATCTTTCCTTTTTAGCTGTGTATATCATTTGTCAATTTTTTATTTATTTTTTTGTCTATACATTGTCATTATTTTTTTATTATCTTGTTTTACTTATTAGGTAATTATGCCACATTATGACAATCACATGATTCAGTTTCACATTATTTGACCAATGCATTTCCCGTCCACATTAAGCTGCACAACAGAATAAGTGTTTGTTCTGAAAGAAAGCATGAGAAAGTGCTGCACTCGCATGTGCTGATTTATGCCTTCAATTATCCTGCGTTTTCATTGGACTGATCAAGAGGAGCGAATTGTGAGATATCATAAAGCACAGGGAAAATATGCTAAATGTAATTCAATTAAGTTTGGAGGCATAACGGATCAGCATTATCAGCAAGCTGAGAAGTGTGTTCTGGAGGCCTGTTTATGATCACATATATCTAACAGGAGCGTGTGGCTATCTCTCTAAATCTATAGAGGAAAAAAGGTGTTTTTTTCTGTAGATCATAAATAATGGCAGCAAACGTGCGGGAACACCAGCTAGATTAGCCTGAGAGAGTATTTAGCGCTTGTTATCAGATCTGCTGAGAGGAAAGGCAATAATACGCTTTAATATCCCCATTCACAGACTTGCATCAGGGATTCCCTCCTCAGAGCGAGAGGTCTGACCTCCACATGAAGACGGGATCATCGGGACGTTCTCAGTGTCAGGATATATCTCTGACACTGGGAATCTCATCTCACTTTGGCTTTTGTGCTGGTGTTTGATGTTTGTTTTAGTCTTAGATTGCATCTTTTACCAAAAGAGAAAAATGAAGCCCGTCTTGGTAGGCTAGTAATACAAGTCAATTTTACTCTCAACATGTTTGTTTATAAAATAATATTTAGTTGATGATAATGTTCAAAATTATGAAAATGCCTGTCAAACTGTGACATATTCATTTGTGATAAATATTTTTAAAACATAATATTACTGCATATACCAGCTGGAGAATCATTTTCTCTTAGATATATACAGCAATCATATCATGTGTGATTTTCTGTTAGGATCAGAACTACAGTGAATGGCAGATTTGTAAATTAATCACTGTTGATCTAATCGGTCAAACAGGTTTGCAAAAAGTTCTGAAATAGTTAAGTGTGATTTATCCGGACAGTTTATAAGACCAAAAACAGAAATAGTTGTTGACAAAATATGAAAAAATCACAAATATTTTCCGTAATTTGATCATTTTAGTTTTATATACTGCTTGAAAGTTCTTAAAGTCATTTTAAGATTTTTTTTTCTTTCAGAAGATGAAAATTAACTTGCATGCTGGTAGTAATGAAATAATGTTTCTTTTAACAACCATGTGAAATATCTAGGACATTTAGAACCATTTATTATATATATATATATAAAATGCTTCCATTTTTATTTTGAGGGACTGTGATGTGAAAGGGCTTTAACTGTGCAACGCTGATGAAGATTGTCTTTCTCCCTCACCATCGCCGGCTTTTGATCACTGGTTTCATTGCAGCTCATCAGTGAACAAATACCTGAACAAACACAATCAACAAAGAAATTAAGAAATTACTGCTTTTGTTACATCTCATTAAGCTGATGTTTTTCAAGTTCAATATTCTTTTATCTCAACTCATTTTCATGTACCACAAATAGGCGACATACTTTCAAAAGCATAGCCCAGCCTTTTGAAATCGCTGCTAATAGGTTCATTAGATTCTGCTTTAGTCTTTACAAACTCTGTGAAAGTCCATGTCAGACTCACTGTAATGAAGGAGCTGTGTTTGAGACGACTGGAGGAACTCGAGCTTCTGATTCACTGACACCTTATTTTACACAGTCTAACTTGGTTTTTGATGGTTTCCTGAATTTTGAGTATGTGTGTAACCGGCCTCTGCTGTGATTGGCTGACATGCTTGCATATGAAATATCTACGTATTACATGTGAAACTCTCTCGAATTAGCCTGGGAAAACCCAGACAACTTCCGGCAAATTTAGATTTGCTCTGAAAGTTAGTCTGGCAAAGAGCTCATTCAAGCCCATTTCCAGTCCGCCGAAATCGCGGCACCAATCAGAAACGTTGTGTCGGGCTTTACACGATGACGACAGCGCTGGGATTTTGAAGCCTACACAACAAAGATGGATGCCGCCGTCGAACATCACGAATCAGCGATCGCGTCTGTTTTAAGCGATTTAAAAATTAGCTTTTCGTTATAACCTGAGCAAAGAACAACACTCAAAGCCTTCATGTCTAAAAAAGATGTTATGGCTGTCTTACCGACTGGATTCGGCAAAAGTCTGATACACCAGTGTGGCGAGCAGGACGATCGAGCCGAGGGACGTGAGAGAACGGCGTGAGTGAGGCCGGTCTCGATCTCTCACGGAGGAGCGGAAGCATAAAAGGAGGAGCGACGACGGTGACGATCGAGAGAGGACAGGCCTGAGTTTTATTTGATTTTTTGTTTTATTATGTGTGGCGGCAGTCGACCGTGAGGGACTTTGTATTTGTTTTATTTTGTCATTAAAATGTGTGAATGTTCTCCGGTTTCCGCCTCCTCCTTCCCAGAACAACGAGCCCCGTTGGTCAATACTAAACGAATGGGTGGGTCTTAGCCATAAACTGTCTTAGAGCCCTCTGCATACGTCATCTCCTTCATCGCTCTGATTGGTTTTAGGTCTATCCAATTGCGCCAAGAGGCATTTGAGGGACTGAGAAGGGTCTGGTTTTAACCAGGCTACTCTCAAATACTTTTACTACAGACATTATACGTTTTTACTATTACAGCTATCGAGATTAACGAATGGTGAGATGTTTTTAAAGTATTTAGATCTATTCCCATCACATAAAATGTTGCCGTGATGATCATTGAACAAACAGACGACAGTGTGTTGATCGCGAGAATAAAGATCTTATCATTGCAACGCAGTTTCTGCACTCTCTCTAATGCTTTCACCAATGCAAACACGATGATGTAAATACAGTATTGAACGATTTTGAGAGAAAGATTACCTGTCTGAACTTGAACAATTACACATCAGAAAGTGTTGCTTGGCTCGATCGATATATTTTCAGACATCGAGGCCAGCTCTGTATTGGCCCAAGTTGAGGAAACAGTCGTCGGTGAAATGTTTGGAAATTTCCAGAGAAAATAAAATTAACCCATTGTTTCTTCAGAGGCTCGGATGAAGGAACTAAATACCTTTGTGTTCATTTGTACATCCAAACACTGATCGACTGCCGTGCTTCGGCTGCAGCTCCGCCTGTCATTGAACATGGGCTGGATTATGCAGATTTATGGAGTCGTACATATTAATGATCCGACTGTTGCGTCACAGTCGGTGTTATGTGGAGATTCGCCTGTTTTTCAAAAACGAGATTTAAGTAAGAAGGAGAAAACAATGGTGTTTGAGACTCACTGTATGTCATGTCCATGTACTGAACTCTTGTTATTTAACTATGACAAAATAAATTCAATTTCACATTCTAGGGCACCTTTAAGATTTATTTTTTTTAACACAAACCGCGGCCTGTAGCCGGTTTAATTTGTCAACACAATCACGTCAGATGTCACCTGTAAAGAAATAAAGTTCAGACTAAATAAATGATTAGGCCAGGGGTTCACAACCTTTTGCAAACCCCCAAAGCTGGTTCATTGCAGAATCCTCTCCACAGCTCTCGTGATACCGACTTGCACTGACAACATCCCGATGTCGGTGAATAAAATTCAGAGCTTAAGAACCGTAAAACCTGGTTGTGGTGCAGTGATTAGTTACTGTATGAAATCTTACTACATAAATTCAATCTTATTTAATCCTCCATTTGAAAGTTTATGTGTTCTAATTATTTAAATGTATTAAACAAGTGTTCAAAACAAGACGTTTGTACTGGTGTCCATAAATCGAACTTCCATGCATCTTATATAGTAATTATATATTACTATGTAGGCCTACCAATTAATTTCTAATGCTCAGACACTTCGGTTTCTCTCGTGTGTGTGTGGTGTGTGTGTAGGGACTGTAGGTATGTATGTAAACATAATCTACCGCATATGTGTATGGTGAACATATTCCTAGTCTTTACACTGTGTCTACTGTCTACACCTGATGCAGGAAGCATAACGTGACAAATCCCCAAAGTAAATGCCTCGTTTTGTTTATGACCAAGCAGCACTCGCAATACGTCAAATGGATTTGACACGGTCGCTTGTCACACCCGGTGTAGAGAGTTTGGTAAGACGCGATGTTTAGTGGCGGGTTACCGAACGTATTTCATTTGAGTCGATTTTCATGAAATTCAATCGAATTTTACTGTAGCTATGTTTCCATCCACACGTTTTTATCCGAATTAAGTGATATCGAATGAAAAATGCCTTGTGGAAACAGTAAAATTCGATTGAATTTCATGAAAATCGACTCAAATGAAATACGTTCGGTCTCATCGGATTTTATCTTGATCGACATACGGCTTATGCGATAAACGCTGATGGAAACGTTATTTGCCGAATAAATAATGAATTGCGATTAAGTTTTAGGTCATTTTATGGTTGCAACCCGCCACAAAACATAAGCCAAGTTTCCATTTTGGCGCGATCCATTTTGTCTAGCAAAACTTTATTAGCAAATGTTTGCTTGAATGTTGTGCGATTCAGTGCGAAAATGAATGGAAACACCTTAAAATGTCTCAAATCAATTCGACATGCCAATTTGATCGCAAAACAGCATGTGACGTCATTACGCACAGGTTTTTATTCGCTTTAAAGCCGTTGGATGGAAACACACTTTCACCAGCTTTATTCACATGAGGTTTTTTTACCGAACTCCATAATTCCATAAGGCATTTTTCATTCGATATCACTTAATTCGGATAAAAACGTGTGGATGGATGACACGGTGTTGGTATTTAAAAAAAAAAAAGAATCGAAAATAGCAGTGAGGAATCGATTCTTTTCGATTCCAGAAACAGGAATCGGAATCGGAATCGATTCCAAAAAATCCGGAATCGAACAGCCCTACTCTATTGTAACTGCGTCACACTCCGTCTCGTTGTCGTAGATCTCCTCCTTTTTTCTTCGTTCCCTTCCTCTTCTTACTCTCTCCTCTGCCTATCACATCACTCTCCACACCAAACTGACATGTGAAATACCCAATCAGAGCCTAGACAAACTTTATACACTAACAATATGAAATATTGTTCTCAATACATGTGAAAAGTACAAATATACAATACAAATCTAACATATAAATAAAACAATAAAAAGATACATTTTGAAGAAAAGTGAGAAAATATAGATAAGCTAATTTCAACAGGTAAGAATTTCAACGGGGCTACATTTATTTTCATCACGTGTTCCTTGTTCTAGTTTTCCGCGTACAGACGACACCATCGTCAGAACGATCCCCATCCACACGGATCCGAGAAAACAACTGTAAACGCTGTATTCTGCTGCCAGGCCAGTAGATGGCGATGAAACACGTAATACGCATGTGCATGACGTCATCGTCTTCAGAGATTCACGTTTTTTGTTGTCTACACGGAGACCGTTTTCAAAAACTTGCACTTTGAAACTCATTTTCAAAAGTTTGCGGTTTCAGGCGCCCAAAACGCCGTTGTCGTGTAATTGAACAACCAAAACCCATTAAAAAGTTGTACATGTTTCGTTGAAAACGGTGTTGTGTAAACAGCCCCTCATGCTCTCTTCAGTGGTCCGGTATAGATCATGTGTCTCATGTTGGCTCGCGTTCTGTGTTGTGTACATAAACTCTGTGTTATATCTTCATCATCTTCGTCTTCCTTGGATTAGAACGTTACTCACAGCTTTTCTTCACCTAGAAAGAAAATCTATTCACTTTTGTGAGCCAGAACTGCACAGAGGAAAACTCAAAGCTTTAAAAAGTGGTGAAATGGCATTAAAAGCCAAGAGACCGATGCACCGGTGCATCATAATTGGACTTGGAGTGTAAACCGGGGAGTTGAACGTGCATCCACTCACTTATTGTAGAGCTAAAGCCAAGTGTGGAGAACAGTATGTGTGTGTGTGTGTGTGTGTGTGAGCAGCTGAAGGCCTCCGAGAGTATAAACACACACACACATGCGTGCGCTGCTCTCAGTGATCGTGGGACGCCGGTGTAAAAACATGCTAGATTTAGGTTTGACCACTGAGCTGCGGATCCCTGAAGTGATGGACCACGTTCTGCTGTATTAATGCCTGTGTGTGTGTGTGTGTGTGTGTAAAACTACATCTGAAGCATCTACACACTCAACAGGGAATGTTCTCTCGACGTTTGAACAATCATTCTTCCTGTAACATTAATGGAATGTTTGGTCAAAGTTATCAGGTCTTGAATAATGTTCTCAAAACGTTAAAAACATTATTTATACATCGTTCATGAAACTGAGTTTTTCTGAGTCAGATGTTCGTCTGACGTTTTTTTTTTATTTTTCTCCATGTTTCAGAACGATTAGAGAACATTCAAAAGTAACTTTTGCAATAATGGTTGAAGAATAAATGTTCCCTTAACGTTCAAATAACCAATAAAACATTTTCAAACATTAAAACGTGGACATTTTGAACGTTCAGAGCACATTCAGAAATAACGTTTTTTTTTATGTTATTTAGATCATATTTCTAAATATTAATCATATTTTTGTTACCTATGTTTTTGTGTGACTCAGTAACAAGTTAGGTGCCATCTCACACTTGAAATATTACGATTTAATTAAAGTTCTTTACTTTAAGCTTGACTTCAACACAGATTAATATTAGGTGAACATTAATGGGCTGTTTTCATCCCTGTAAGAGGCAGACACTTAACACAATTAATGAAGAATTTAAATGAATGAAGGGAGATGTTAGCAAATCTATCAAGACTGTTGTCCTGTGATTAACTTTGTCTTTATACTAGATGAACTACTTTGCACGTTCTTCATTCAGTCCATTATGGAAATGTACAGTAAGCTTATTAAAGTAGAAACTGCACTGTAAATTAAGAAGCTAATTTAAAAAAGTGCTCTATAGATGAGCTCTGACCCGCGGGGAAAGCAAGCAAACTGTTGGTGTGTGTCAGGCCGCAATTAACAAATGAGCAACAGTGCAAAATATACACACGCTCATAAATACAATGAGAAATATGACTTGTGGCTCCCTTTAAAACACACATGTCGGTAAATCAGCTAGATTTTCTCATTGTGAGTGTGTGTGTGTGTGTGTGTGTGTGAGTGTGTGTGTGTGCTCATGTTTATATTACATTGTGGGGACCAAATGTCCCCACAAGTATAGTAAAACCTGAAATCACCTACATTGTGGGGACCAGTCAGCGGTCCCCATGAGGAGAACAGCGTATAAATCACACTAAGTAATGTTTTTTGAAAATGTAAAAATGCAGAATGTCTCCTGTGATGGGTAGGTTTAGGGACAGGGGCAGTGTGTGTGTGTGTGTGTGTGTGTGTGTGTGTAAGGGGACAGAATATATAGTTTGTACCGTCTAAAAACCATTACGCCTATGGAGAGTCCCCACAAAGATAGCGAACCAGACATATGTGTGTGTGTGTGTGTGTGTGTGTGTGTTTGAGAGAGAGAGAGAGTGTGTGTGTGAGTGTGTGTGTGTGTGTGTGTGTGTGTGAGAGTGATTGAGTGAGTGAGTGAGAGCAAAACTTGAACTGAATGAGCAGAATAATGACAATGTAGAGATTTAATTTGTTTTCTGCAACATTAGAAGCAATCTGTACCGTATATAGCGCTTTAGAAATAAAAGTTACTTGACTTTATTCTTGCAAGCAAACAGAAGGTGGGAAATATCATTCAATATTTGATTTCAGACGATCTCCTAATGATGTTTACATAATCATATCTGTGACCATGTGGAAACCGATGCTCATAAAGTCCCTGCTGAGGGACTGATGGAGAAATGAAAATGCATGTGTTTACAAGCGCAGTCACACATGGTCTGTATTTCTTCATTATTAATGGTTTTGATGATGCTGAATATGAGCTTCTGAATCCTGCAAGATTAGAAGCTGTGGTGGATGAGGAGGAGAATAATCTCGTGAAGGATCGAGTGTTTCATTGGTTTTCATTCTCGTTCTGGCCTGTAGATTGGAAGCTTGTTCAGTCACACTTTCTAATAATGCTCCGTCATTAATACGTAACTATGCGGGTAATGCAGGACTTGGGCTGCGTTTACACTTGGCATTAACATGCGACCTGTATCTGGATGTTGTCCACATACACATTGAAAAGACAAGTGTAAACGCGTTCCTGATCGGAATGTTATCCGATCAGCGTGTCCTGGTTCGGAGGTGGTCGAGGACGCATTGTGATCGGATCTCAGTGTAATGTAAACGCAATCCAGCCATCGTGTCTGCATTCACAGGTGCACGTCATTTAATCCCCGCCCAGTCTCCCCACGTGCTGTCAGAAAATAATGACCAGGCGCAGTTTAGACAATAAATTAAACACATTTGAACCTTAGAAATAAACGTCAATATTTAAAACACTGTGTACTTTTTTTTATTTTAATTGTGCAACATTATCTGAATGAGGTGATCGCCTGTACAATCACAGCTGTGAGTCATGAGATCTTAATGAAGAGCGTGCGCTGCTTTGCCAGAGGAATATTGGGAATACACTTTTTTATTTTTTTATGTTTTAAATGTTAAATGTTTTTGTTGTTTCAGCATGTTTATTAATCTCCCATTTCTGTTAATATAGCCATTGCACGCTTACCAACCCCGATGATCGATGCTGTGACTTGTTTAACATGATCAACCCAGCTATTTTTGTATGATCAGCTCTGAAATATTCCTTCATTCAAAAAACGTAATTTGATATAAGACTGGAGATTGCATAGGAAAGTACATTGGGACATTGCTTAATTTGTATCATCTTTACTCTTAATTTGACTACTGACCTAATTTAAATATTATGCAAAAACAGAAATCCGATCAGTTATCCAGATACAGAGGCTACTTAATATGAACAAATGTAAACGCACCGTGTCCTGATTGGCTAATGATCCGATCTGCTTGATCGGATCACGGTGATCGCATGTTAATGCCAAGTGTAAACGCAGCCTTATAGTTCTACATTAACACTTCAGCTACTACTATTTACTAATATAGAAACAACCCCCTGGGGTCGGCGGTATCGCCGGCGATACCAGCTCACTTTTTTTTCTTATCAGTGCAAAAAAGACTCAAAATACTCTGTTGATTTTGATCTTACATTTAAGTGTTGATTTTGATCTTACATTTAAGTGTTATACATCATTCAAAACTGTTAAATGTCTTATTTTATTTGTGTACACACATAATAAAAACAAAATGTTGTGTTTTTCGTAAAATAAATAAAATAAACATGATGCGCGTTCTGTCCTCTCTCAATGTGAAGCTCATTCTGAAACGCGACAGAACATGATCTGTAATTTAGCTAATGTTTGTCACACAAACTTGAAACGTATGTCTTTACAACGCTTAGAGTCTCTATTTTTAAATTATGTAAATTATATCAAAAACAAATATTCTATGTTTAAGTAATCCGTATGAAAGCAGCGACATATACAGTTTCTCAAACGGGCCTCATTAGCGATAATGTGACCACGCCCACGCGAAACAGCTGTTCGCATACTAATGAGCCACGTGGAGGAACGCGATCAACTCCCTCAACACAAAGAATTAGATTCAGCATCTTCAGTCCTACTCTGCTTTTCTTGAGTGGGGAATGCTGTGTTTGTGCTGTGCTGTGCCCTTGGATTTACCTCAGAAGAGTTAGAAGAACAAGATTCTATTATGAGATTTTTAAGGTAAGACATGTTATTGTTATAGTAGCATGTTAGCTGCAGCATGTTATTGTTGCATAAACTTTACATTGTAGCTACTAGTTAAACTGGTGCCAGACTAAAATGTACGTTATAAAATGTGAAGTCTAATGCTACATGTGTATACATGTAGCCTATGACACAATGACATCGCATTCAGTACATGTTTGCACGTGCTGAGTTAGAGTCACGCGCTGTGGGTTTGAAAAGCTGAACAAATCAAACATTATAGGCTTCATGTTTTTACTCCAACATTTCATAACGTCGTAACGAATGGAAACGAAGTAACATGATAATCCATAGTTTTCTCTAGTGTAGTGTCACTGAACTTTTTAACGATTTATAGGCTGCCTTCTATAGGCTATTGTTATTATTTCATGCAGCCCTACATATGCCTACAAGGCACAACACACTTGGGAGTTCATATATATAGTGTATGTATGTATTTAGTAAATTTCATAATTGTAACCAGAAAAATCTAAAATAGTTTCTCCTGATATCAGCATGTTCACATGTGTTTTTTTTTTCCTAAATGTTTTCTTTTACAGGGACCAGAAGACACTGATGAGTCCTGCTGACATTCACATGAGTCTCTCTAGATGAACATGGTAAAAAATCAAACACAGGTATGTAGCCTACTATGTTATAAAATGGCAGAAATGTGTGGGACTGTCCAAGTCTCTGTCTTTAGATCAGTGTTTACTAATGTGCTTTTTTGTCATTTGTTGTGTATCTTTGGATAGTGTTGTGTTGTAAATAAATCCAAACCATTTAAAAGCCATTATTTTTTAAGTCTCTCCTCACTCTTTGTGCAAGGTTCCTGATAATGACAGCTGATAGCACCTTATAGGGCCATTAGGGGAGGGTCTTTGTCTTTCTCAGGTGTGAAACTAAATATTCATGGGTTGATGGTTCATGGTTCACGCCTCCTCGCATAAAGCTTTCTAACACAAAACACGTCTTAGAAATTTTCAAATCAATATATTGTCTTATCTAAATGAGTAGTCAGGATGATTTTCACATAGTTTTGAAGCAAATATTCTAGGCCACGTGATACAATTTTCAAAAGTCTTGTGAATAAATAATTAGTATGGGTTTTATTACCTTATTTCAGGGACAATGTTTTTTAGTTTTTTCACAAACCACGCATAAACGTCATTATCTCAAAACTAAAAATGTTTACATACATGCTGCTGACATATTACTGTAGCAGAGTTTGTCCTGGATACAGTGTAATCAGACTTTAGCCATGAAAATGTCACAAGTATCAGAAATAAGCACAAATGTCAGAGCATGTCAGAACACCTCCAGGACCCAGAAAACACCTTGGACCCCAGAGGGTTAAAGGTACAATATGTAAGAATTTTGTAATAAAATATACAAAAATCTCTTGCACAGTGATATATTTCCTGCAGTTGTGTACGTACAATATCCCAAAAGTTCCCAACTAATTTTAGAGAAATTCCAATTTTAAATAATGGCTCGTCCTTGTTCACTTGTCGCCAATGACATAATATCCGCGTTATCCCTGGTTTCCACTCGTACTGCCAAAGTAACCATGATGACAGACGTGGACAACTGCGTTACATCTAGCGGCACGCTCTTGCTGTTGTTGTTTCGTTCAAACATTATGGATCATGGCAAGCAAACTTTGGGACAAAAGGAGAACGTGCCGTTTTCGAGATGCCGAGAGCTAGCGTCCGCGACTAATTTCCACTCGACAGAGAGCTAGCGTCCGCGACTAACTTCCACTCGACAGAGAGCTAGCGTCCGCGACTAATTTCCACTCGACAGAGAGCTAGCGTCCGCGACTAACTTCCACTCGACAGAGAGCTAGCGTCCGCGACTAACTTCCACTCGACAGAGAGCTAGCATTCGCGACTAACTTCCACTCGCCAGAGAGCTAGCGTCCGTGACTAACTTCCACTCGACAGAGAGCTAGCGTCCGCGACTAACTTCCACTCGTCAGAGCGCTAGAGTCCGCGACTAACTTCCACTCCACAGAGAGCTAGCATTCGCGACTAACTTCCACTCGTCAGAGAGCTAGGGTCTGCGACTAACTTCCACTCCACAGAGAGCTAGCATTCGCGACTAACTTCCACTCGTCAGAGAGCTAGGGTCCGCGACTAACTTCCACTCGACAGAGAGCTAGCGTCCGCGACTAACTTCCACTCGTCAGAGCGCTAGAGTCCGTGACTAACTTCCACTCAACAGAGAGCTAGAATTCGCGACTAACTTCCACTCGACAGAGAGCTAGCGTCCGCTAGTAACTGCGTTACTCACAAGCTTCATGCATCTAATAAACTGTTCTGTGTGAATATTAATACAGCACTAGCGGGTAACGTTAGTTCCCCATCGTTGTCACTCCGAGTTCCGTCGGATGACGACGATTGGGGTTTCGCTTAGAAGCCTATCATCTTCGAGTATTACAAAACGAGCCAATGGCACAAAAATGCCATGGGTCTGCGGAATTTGCATAGCGTAACTCCGCCCCACGCTGGGGGTATATAAGGAAGTACACTGGCATTACGTAGTCATGTTTTTGCTTCGGAGCCAAGAGGTCCTCTTCACTCCTGCAGCCTGAATTCTCTGAGTGTCTTCGAGTATTCTTCGAGACGAGCAGCTCTCCAGTCTGTGTTGGTGTAAAGGCGATTTCCAGCGAGTTTCACATTCCTGCCTGCTGATCTGTGCAGTGGTTTGCATTCAGTGTGTGTGTTTCTCCCTGGCCGCTTCAGCGCAGGCTGCTGAGCGTCCTCTCATAAAAGAGCTTGCACGTGGCACGTCTTTTTCCCGTGTATTTCTGGGTGCGGTCGTTCCGCTCCATCTTCTGATGGGCATGGAAGCTGCGTAGCGTGTTTGGGCTTACAGCATGCTAAGGCAGCTTTCATGGATGAGTCATGTTCTCACTGTGGGAACATGACCATCGCTGAGTTGAGATCGAGACTCCGTGACCTCAGTGGAGGTAGAGTCCCCTCTGCCACACCCCAATCTGTCCCCTCCACGAGAGGTGACACTTTGGCTGGTGGCCAGGGTGATCTGAGGGTGATGGTGTGGAATACTGCCCCGAAGATGCTTCCTCGGGCCACACCCCCCTCTGTTCCTCAGCAACCCGCGAGCTCGAGTGCTGCCGCGGGGCCGTCTTCAAAAAGTGACGCGCCTCGTGCACCACTTGGGGCTCCAGAGGATGATGCGATGTCGATCGCCGCATCACAAGGTGAGCTGGGTTCCTCTGGGGATGAAGACTCGGTTGGGCTGCCGCCCTCTGGCGTCCCAGCTTTTTCCGAGACCGACCCAGAGTTGACAGCTATGCTTGCCCGGGCGGCCACGAGCATCGGGCTTGCGTGGAAACCTCCACCCTGCCCTGAGCGCTCGCGGCTTGATGATTGGTTCCTCGGGGCTGCACGCGCTGACTCTCGTCAGCGCATCCCCCCGGTTCCATTCTTCCCGGAGGTGCATGAGGAGGTCACGAGATCCTGGAAGGCCCCGTTGTCTTCCCGCGATCGTTTGGCGGCCTCCTCCGCCTTCTCTGCCCTCGATGAGGCCGCGGCTCATGGGTACACTGGGGTTCCCCCAGTCGAATGCTCTGTAGCGATGCAGCTTTGCCCTCAGAGCGCTTCGTCCAAGGCCTGTAGGTTTTCCTCTACCCTGGTGGCGAAATCTTATAGAGCTGACCATTTCACACAGACCATTTCTCCGGTTTGCTTTCGAGGGGCAGGCATACCAGTACGCGGTTCTCCCTTTCGGGCTAGCTCTGTCTCCTCGCGTCTTTACGAAGGTCGTCGAGGCAGCCCTTGTGCCACTCCGGTTACACGGGGTTCGCATCCTGAATTATCTCGACGACTGGCTTATCCTAGCTCACTCTCGAGACCAGGTTTGCGAACACAGAGACCTAGTGCTCCAGCACCTAGCTCGTCTGGGCCTTCGGGTCAACTGGGAAAAGAGCAAACTCTGCCCCGTGCAGAGGATCTCTTTTCTCAGTATGGAAATAGACTCGGTCGCCATGTCCGCGCAGCTTACGAGCGAGCGCGCGCAGTCACTGCTGACTTGCCTGTGCCAAGTCCAGAGCAAGAATGCGGTTCCACTGAAGTTATTTCAGAGGCTCCTGGGGCATATGGCATCCGCAGCGGCCACCACTCCGCTGGGATTGGTTCATATGAGACCGCTTCAGCACTGGCTCCCGAGGTGGGCATGGCACTCAGGCACGCTCCGGGTACCAGTTACCCCAACCTGCCATCAAACCCTCTCCCCGTGGTCAGACCTCAACTTTCTACGGGCCGGTGTGCCCCTCGGAAGTTTCCAGGCATGTTGTTGTGTCAACGGATGCCTCAGCCACAGGTTGGGGGGCCATGTGCAATGGACATGATGCCGCGGGCTCCTGGACAGGACCCCAGCGCCTATGGCATGTCAATTGCCTCGAGTTGTTGGCAGTACATTTGGCTCTGCGTCGCTTTCGATCCATGCTCAAAGACCAACATGTACTGGTCCGTACGGACAATATCGCGACCGTAGCGTACATCAACCATCAGGGTGGTCTACGCTCTCGCCGTATGTCACAACCCGCTCGCCACCTCCTCCTATGGAGTCAGAAGCATCTGAGGTCGCTTCGTGCTATCCACATTCCCGGAGACCTGAACCGTGCAGCCGACGAGCTCTCACGGATTCAGCCACTCTCTGGAGAATTACGACTCCATCCCCAGACGGTCCAGCTGATTTGGGAACAGTTCGGCGACGCACAGGTAGATCTGTTTGCCTCCCACGACTCTTCCCATTGCCCTCTGTTTTACTCCCTGTCCGAGGGCACGCTCGGCACGGATGCACTGGCGCACAGCTGGCCGCGGGGCCTCCGCAAGTATGCGTTTCCCCCAGTGAGCCTTCTCGCACAGACCCTGTCCAAGATCAGGGAGGACGACGAGCAGGTCCTTCTGGTTGCGCCCCATTGGCCCACCTGGACTTGGTTTTCAGACCTCATGCTCCTCGCTTCAGCCCCTCCCTGGCCTATCCCTCTGAGAGAGGACCTCCTTTCTCAGAGACGGGGCACCCTTTGGCACCCTCGTCCCGATCTATGGAACCTACATGTGTGGCTTCTCGACGGAACGAGGCAGGTTTGAGTACCCTACCACCAGCGGTGGTGGCTACCATCACTTCCTCGAGAGCGTTGTCCACGAGACACCTCTACGAGTTGAAGTGGAACCTCTTCGTCTCCTGGTGCTCTTCTCACCGAGAAGACCCCAGTACTTGCCCTATCAGCGTTGTGCTTTCATTCCTTCAAAATGGGTTGGAGAGAAGGCTGTCTCCCTCCACTCTGAAAGTTTATGTTCCCCGCCATTGCCGCCCATCATGTCCTTATTGATGGTAAGTCCATCGGGAAGCACGACCTGGTCATCAGGTTTCTGAGGGGCGCAAGGAGACTGAATCCTCCTCGCTCTCCTCTCGTACCCTCTTGGGACCTCTCAGTGGTCTTAACTGCCCTGAAGAGTGCTCCCTTTGAGCCTTTGCAATCAGTGGAGCTTAAGTTCCTGTCAATGAAGACAGTGCTCCTGATTGCATTGGCCTCTGTGAAGAGGGTAGGGGACCTGCAGGCATTTTCAGTAGACGAAGCGTGCCTGGAGTTCGGGCCGGCTGACTCTCACGTGATCCTGAGACCCCGGCCTGGATATGTGCACAAGGTTCCTACCACTCCCTTCCGGGACCAGGTAGTGAACCTGCAAGCGCTGCCCCTGGAGGAGGCAGACCCAGCCTTGGCACTGCTCTGTCCAGTACGTGCCCTCCGTGCTTATGTAGGCAGGACGCAGTGTTTCAGGATCTCAGACCAGCTCTTTGTCTGTTATGGTGGGAAGCTGAAGGGAAAGGCTCTCTCAAAGCAAAGGCTGTCTCACTGGATAGTGGACGCCATTGCTTTGGCTTACCAACAGCAAGGTCGACCGTGCCCCCTTGGTGTGAAGGCACACTCCACTCGGAGTGTTGCCTCCTCTTGGGCTCTTGCGCATGGCGCCTCGCTAACAGACATCTGCAGAGCTACAGGCTGGGCGACACCCAACACATTCGCTAGATTCTATAATCTCAGAGTGGAGCCAGTATCCTCCAGTGAACTCGCTTCAACTAGCCAGTGCTAGGATTGGCTCAGGTGTCTTCGCTTGCTCGCCACTCCACTCCACGGACTGGATCAGTGCGATATTCTCCTCAGATGAGTTTCCCCAAGAAACCCTGAGTTCCTCCAGCGCTGTCGACGTCAACACCAGAGTTATGCCGCTGGCAGCTTTCGTGTTGGCCAGGTGCCCCATGTGCTTGGTTCCCCCCTGGCGACCCCCACATGTGTATTTCCACTGTAATACTCTCTGAGCATGTGTCTTTCCCTCGGCAAGCCACCTTGCCACTCCTGGAGTTGAAAGATTCCACCCTGCGGGCTGGACACTCCAGTGTTTCTCCATATGCATCCCTCTGGGTCATATGTGTATTCTGTAAGTCCTCCCTTCGGGCAGGCAGTGTGTTGCATATTTCTACTGAGATATGCTTCCCAGTGTACCTTGGTATTCCTGTGCTAAATAGGAGTCCTTCGTCCGTGCTAAGTTTTCGCGGCAGGGATCTCAAGATTACGCAGGGCACTGGAAGACAGCTGTGAAGGTGGCGGGATTAGACTGGTAACCCCAATCGTCGTCATCCGACGGAACTCGGAGTGACAACGATGGGGAACGTCTCGGTTACGTATGTAACCCTCGTTCCCCGAGTAGGGAACGGAGACGTTCCGTCTTATGGCCACTTCCGCTGTTCCGCTGGAAATGCCCGAGTTCAGTCTCGGCTCCTCAGCAGGAAAATATGACTGTGTTATGCCAGCGTACTTCCTTATATACCCCCAGCGTGGGGCGGAGTTACGCTATGCAAATTCCGCAGACCCATGGCATTTTTGTGCCATTGGCTCGTTTTGTAATACTCGAAGATGATAGGCTTCTAAGCGAAACCCCCAATCGTCGTCATCAGACGGAACGTCTCCGTTCCCTACTCGGGGAACGAGGGTTACATACGTAACCGAGACGTTTTGTAGAATAAAATGTTCTTATTCCATTATATCCGCGGGACTCGCGTGTGGCGCTGAGATCGGTCTCTCATTAGCACTTGCGCTCGCTTCACACCACAGGCATAATAAAAACATCAATGTATTCACTCATCCATAAACATTATTAGATCCATCAGCTTGATGACAAGTTCCATGATTCCGCTAGAATTATGCTCTATCAATCTACGCCTTTGTTACTGTAAGAGGTTAGCGACCCCTAGCGGCGAAAAAATGACATATTGTAGCTTTAACTAATCAGTAAGTAATATCAAATTTAGGACTAAGATAGTTCCTTATTAGGTCATCAAAAATAACTTAATGAGTTTGGCCTCATTAAGAACTAATTAAGACAAATTAAAAATAATTACTAATTAATTACTAATCACAACATTAACGTGTCTGGTCTTTTATTTGCAACATGTTCATAAAATGTAACACTAATTACTCAAATGTTACCTAGTCACTCTACCATTCTACCTCTCTCTCTCTCTCTCTCTCTCTCTCTCTCTCTCTCTCTCTCTCTCTCTCTCTCACCCTCTCTCTCCCTCCCTCTCTCTCTCTCTCTCAATTCAATTTTTCAATTCAAATGAGCTTTATTGGCATGAATGTGTAAAAAAGCACAATATTGCCAAAGCAATAGACATAAACAAACAAGTATGTAGATAAATAAAAGTGTACAATAACAAATATAATAAAAACATTCCCATTTTATACATAAATATATCACAATAAAATAAAAGATAATAATATTTATGATAACAGAAAAAGGTACAGAGAGCAGTGTAAGTGAAAAGAGGGTTCAGCCCTTGTCCCTCGTATGATGGCAGGAGGACACGTACTGCGCTGCCAGGTGAACACACTCTTCTTTCTCTCCCAAAATATAACACAGTTTGTTTGTGGGGCTCGCTTGTTGGAATTGCGGTAAAATCTGTGCTATTTGTGTAAAATAAGCGTCTCTGATGTGTTTATCTCTCTCTCTCTCTCTCCCTCCCTCTCTCTCTCTCTCTCTCTCTCTCACACTCTCCTCTCTCTCTCTCTCTCTCTCTCTCCCTTTCTCTCCCTCTCCCTCTTTCTCTCCCTCTCCCTCTCTCTCTCTCTCTCTCTCTCTCTCTCTCCCTCTTTCTCTCCCTCTTTCTCTCCCTCTTTCTCTCCCTCTCCCTCCCTCTCTCTCTCTCTCTCTCTCTCTCTCCCTCTCTCCCTCTTTCTCTCTCTCTCCCTCTCTCTCTCTCTCTCTCTCTCTCTCTCTCTCTCTCTCTCTCTCACACTCTCCTCTCTCTCTCTCTCTCTCTCTCTCTCTCTCCCTCTCCCTCTCCCTCTTTCTCTCCCTCTCCCTCTATCTCTCTCTCTCTCTCCCCGGCAGCAACACATGAACTCAAAAATGAAACCAGGCAGTAATTGTTTAGCCTGCGGCTCTGGCATGTCTCTCGCCCGCAGCAGCAGAAGCTCTGACACACACAGCCTGGGGAGACCCAGGGCCAGGAGATGCTGACAGAAGCACCTCGAGCTCCTACACTATCAGCACGAGAAGCCTTTGTCTTCTGAGAATACGCCTGCATTGATTTCAGAGCTAAATGTGCTGTTACAGAAGATGAGAAGCAAGTTCATTACTGTATGTGGACCCAATCCAGGAAAGGGTTTGATGAGGTTTAATACAGACTCAATAAAGCAATCATATCATACTTTTAAAAAATATATAATTGTATAATATAATTGTAAATTATAAAGGCTGTTGTTTTTTGTTGTTGTTTGCATGAAAAATGTTTTTTTTTTTTTTTTTTTTTTTTTGAGAATGCTGTTTTGAAAGTTACAGTAAATGATTAAAGTATTATAAACTGGTTTATTCTCAAGATGATATTTGTTTTTGTACTTTCCAAGCAAACTGATGTCCATCTCTAATGGAAACCCTTTTCTGACGCATATGTATGACATGGTCAAAATTATGACACTAAGCCGAATTTATTACATGAAAAGTCAAAATTATGACATACTAAGCCGAATTTATGACATGAGAAGTCGAAATTATTAAATATTTATGATATGAAAAGTCAAAATGATGACATACTGAACTATATGTTTGTCATGAAGTAAAAATTATGATGCTAAGCCATATTTAAAACGAAAATTATGACACTAAAAAGTGAAAAAAAATACAAAATAAATGGTAATATTGTGTCTGAAATGTAAGTTACTCAAGTTAACATATTGAACTGTTATATAAAAGCACACTTTAGATTTAGGTCTCATTTGTTAACATTAGTGAATATATTAACTAATATCATCAACTAATAGTAATATAACTAACATTGAGTAATAGGCTATACACTTTTACAACGTTTATTTATCTTTGTTAATGTTACAGTTGTTCATTGTTTGTTCATGTCAGTTCACAGTGCATTAACTAAATGACAACTTATAGCTTTTTGAAATGTATCAGTAAGTGTTGAAATTAACATTAACAAATATTAACTTAATAAATGGGTAACACTATTTTGATGGTCCCTTTTGAATGTGCTATTGACTATAATTAACTTTGCAACTATATGTCAACTAACTCTCATTAGAGTATTAGTAGAGTATTAGTAGAGTATTAGTAGAGTATTAGTAGACTGCCTGCTTAATATCTGCTAACTCTTTATTGTGATGGTCCTCCAACAGACACTCTACTGACTATAAGTAATTTTGCAACTACATGTCAACTTATTCTGACCTTAACCCTACCAGTCTACTAATACTCTACTAACACTCTAATGAGAGTTAGTAGACGTGTAGGAGCAACGTTACTTACAGACAACAGAATGTGTTAAAGGGACCATCAAAATAAAGTGAAACCAGTAAATGCTCTAGAAGTATTTTGCATTGTTAGTTTGTTAACTAATGTTAACAAACCATATTGTAAAGTGTCACCATGTTTTTATTAAAAGCAGTTTTACTGGAACAGGAACTAGATAAATATTTGGTTTATATATATTACACATGATGTTGATGTTTTTGAATAGCCTAACATTGCTAACCATGTTTTCCCATCATTATGAGGAATCTTTTGTGCAAAAATAAAAGTCACCAGCCACATCACATGAGGAGCAGAAATGAGGAAGCAGAAGATCTGCCAAACCCACAGTCTGTGTTGAAAATGTTATTTTTGACGTTAGCATGGGAAGAAGAACCGCTGTGGACGAGGAGTGCATCTCTCTGCAGGCGGTGGATGCTGCCGCTGTAAAGGTTATGAGGGAAGAGAAGTGTTTCAGTGATGAAGAAGATACGCACAGACTCCTGTATGACTCCCTGTCAGAGGCAAAGGCCTGGAAATTGCTTTTAAACCCCAAGGTGCATGCTTATTTACAGCCATGTTTAACAGCCAAGAACCCAATCCTTCTGACTCAACAACAGCTGAGAGGCAAACACATCCGAGAGCCCAACACTGGCAAAGAACATTTACTTCCATTTATTTATGGTCGATATATTAAATGGTTTAAATATATAGAAAAATATATGGACTAATATATTACAATATCTTGAATAATTGGCTCTTTTCATTTATTGAAAAGTATGTGACAGACAAGGCTTAAGATATTATCTGACTTATATGACAAATCTTAAAATATGTCAGTCCCATTTTTTTGCATAAAGATGCACACCAGTATTGTTTTTTTTTTAATATATAAGGAACATTTATAAAAGATACTTAAATATCCTAATTTAACCAAGCCGTGTTTGTGAAACCAGGCACTTGTTACACTAAAGCCTAGTTCACACTACATGATTTTGAGCCCGACAGGTCAGGGTGTTATCGCGTGCAAATCGCGGGGGATTAGTGGGCGATGAACGCTCGCCAATCTGTTAGTATGAAAGAGCCAAGAACGCATCAAAGACGCTCGCAGACGCCTCGCCTCGACATGTAGTTGCAAAGTTACTTATAGTCAATAGCACATTCAAAAGAGACCATCAAAACGCGTCTACCTCAGTAAAATCAGGACATGCTTGTTTTGCTATAGCAAACATGCCTTACAGACACTCAGTTACGGAGCCAGAGAAAAACTAGCATTAAAAGTCGAGAGTCAAGAGCCCAATGGAAGCAAACACTGATCACAATAATGTCGACTTCACATGATCTCAATTTTTTTGAAAAATGAACCATTAAATGCCATTTTCTGGAGAGTTTTGTGCAAAGAAATGGAGAAATTGAGTCTTACATGATATGTGAAAAACTGCAAGGTTAAGATATTTTGCATTGTTGTAGTATCAACAGAACAGGTATTAGGACATTTAGCATTTACATTACTGTTAATCAGTCATGTACTGATTAACTCAAAAAAAATGGTTGATTTAATTTCCATTAACCACAGAGTTTACCCCCTAAGGATAGATTGAAAAATAAAATCATTCTATCCTTGTGGAAAGGTTGCTTGGTAGCTAAAATTAGGTCTAGCAAGTCTTATATTTCTGTAATTCACACAGATCAAACACAGTTATGCTGACTGAAGATTGCTAGTTTATTTTGAGTATCAGCTAGCAGTTCTCTTGAGTTTGCTGATAATCCGGTGTCTGAAGTAAAATGCTCAAAACATCTCCTGAGAAAAATACCATGGTCAACCTTGTCTTGGTTATTTAATTATGATTTAGTCTTATTTTCCTTACCTTGTCATTCAAGGCCAGGCCACATCCCGTGCAACTACGGATCTCCCAGGAACATTCATATATTGCTGCGTACATTTGCTGCGTATAATGGCTCCTACGCCCCTGATCTAAACACTCATTTATTATTTTATGCTATATATTATTATTTTTCAATATATTTAAGCCATTTAATATATTGATAAAAAAATCCATGAAGATACATTTTCTGTCCGTAATGAACAGGCCACTGTACACATGCTGCTATAATCACAGTCGCATTCAACATACATTTAGATAAAAGGAGCTCAAGTTGTCGGTTCTATTAAGTTAAAAATAAAACACACCAGGGTAAAGTTAGACTGCTTTTAGATTCTCAGGGAAGGTTTTTAAGCCTTGTTCCACACAATTCTTTCTAATTTTCTTTTTTTGATATAGACGTCTTGGGAAATGCAAATGATGGCAGAAAGAATTGCTTTGGCTGTTATAGAAAGGGTACTTTCACAGGACAGTCTGTTTTATTGCAAATCCAAAAACCTTTGACTTCAGCTGACAAATGTACTCAGTTAGTCTGTGCACTCTGGTTATGTGTGACTATAAATATTGGTGCAAATGTGTGGATCATGTCCTTGTATTTTTTCACTATGCTAATAAATGTATTGGTTTCTGAGCCCTTCTGCCCTGTTTTATCTGCTCGTAAGTACATCAGGCTTCTGACTCCCAAAAGCAGACGCCTGGTGTTTGGAAGTGCCTTTCAAATAACTTTTAAATTAAATGAATAACCTTGCTTCTCTGTTGATGGTAAGAGTGGGGCAAGGTGAGCCACCCTCTCTAAGAAACTCTTCACAATACAGGGATGACCAAGCAGGATTAAACGTAGGTGTCATTTATGAATACCTCTGGACGGCATTGAAATAGTTTGCATATTTACTGAGGAAGCATTGGTTGTTGAATAGACATTTTCATGTAATTCATGTAACATGTCATTTTGGTCACACTTTAGATAGGGTCCAATTCACACTATTAACTACGCCTCAATAAACTAGTAGGGTAGTAGGGTAGTTGTAAAGATTAGGTATTGGGTATAGGGATGTAGAATATGATCATGCAGAATAAGCCATTAATATGTGTTTTATAAGCACTAATAAACAGCCAATATCCTAGTAATATGCATGATAATAAGCAACTAGTTAATAGAGAGAATTGGACCCTAAACTAGTGCTGTTATGGAGCTGTAGTTTATCATTGATGTATTAGTCATCAAGTCGTTATTATGTCATAATGGCAATTTTTGTCTCAGGATTGAGAGTTGCTGATACATGGACTCATTTATCAAACTAAAAGTTACAGATTTGGTTTGAACCACTCAATGTGTTACTGAAGCTGTTTAAAAATAATCTTAGACATTTTATTTGACCTGATTAAAATGCATGAGCAAAGCTTTAGTCATCATTTTGTCATCACAATCAGCCCATCTGTAACCCTGCAACCCAAACACACAGACACACACACGCATGCACGCACGCACGCACCCACGCACACACACACACACACACTCACACACTCACACTCAGGACTCTGAGGAAAACAGCTCTGTGTGTTTGAGCTGTGGGACCGAAGAGGGAAGCAGCGTTTGTACCAAAACTGATAGTTCAATTGCCTCACCTTTGCTAGTTTGTAGTGTGCTAGCATTAGAACTTTTTTTTGTTTAAATTTTTATTCTAGAAAATCTACAAATGTATGTAATTTAATAAAGGGTTCTCTCAGGTTTTTTTTTTTGTTAGTCCTATGTATCCATGAATCTGTTCACTGGCCATTAATTTGATTGACAAGATGTCATGCCTCCATGGAAAAAAAAAAACAAGCCAAACAAGTGGCAAATTAAGCCGCTGGTCATATTTTATGTGCAAAATTGAGTGGAGACAACTTGAAATATAATTAAGTGCATTCATTTTCAGTGCCAGCTCATCCAGGGAGTCACAGCCTACTCAAACCTTTATGTCTCAGAATGTGTATTTCTTGTGTGTAATTTCACCTCTGTAAGCGTAACCACGTCTCGCGTCTTCCCAGATGTGCCGAACCTGTGAAACACGAGTCCGATGGGATAAAGAAACGTAGAGGAGGCAAATCCATGACCGGAGACTTGTGCCTCCGCTGGTAAAAAATGTATAAAAAATTAGCTAATCAGCATTGAGTATTTCACTTTCAGTGATTAGGAGTGTTGAGAAAAGCAACATGGCAGAGGAGGCTACCTTCCCTTGGTATATCTAACACTATCTCACGACTAATTCGTACGAATTCGTAGGATTTGTCTAAACCCCAGTGGTGGGTAGGTTTAGGGGCGGGGTCAGGTGGAGGTCATTTGTACGAATTCATACGAATTGGGCAACTCGTAAAATATGTACCATTTAGCAAAAATTTTATGAATTCGTACGAGTGAGGTCGTAAAAATTCATGAGATCGGGTTGGTATATCAACCAATCATCGACAAGACATAAATAACGGGATATTAGTATGAACTAGGGGTGTAAGAAAACATCGATACACTGGAGTATCGCAATATTTTATTTTAACTGTATGGCTTTTCAAAAACGCAATATCGATTTTTTATTTATTTAGTTTTTTAGTTTACGTGCAAAAAGTAATATTTAAAAAAAGACATGATGTGCATTAAAGTCAAACAACTTTACTTTAGGTAAACAATTCAGTACACAGAAAATCAAACTAAAAAAACAAAATCCCAATATATCGCCTTATGCACAGTATCGAAATATATTGCAATATATTGAATCGTGACCCGTAACTATTGCGATACGTAACGTATCGCCAGATTCTTGCCAATACACAGCCCTAGTATGAAGTGCTACCGCTGACGTAACTATGGAGAGTAGAGATATTGAATATTTAATCGCAAACAAATTTACTAAACTACCATTCAAACAAAAGCTATAGAAACCATATAAAAGTAAAGGAAGCCCCCTTGCCTAAGGTGGATATAGGCGACAGCTTCAGCTTCACTAGACGACCAAACCACCTCTTATAACACAGACATTTAAAAGCATAGAGGATGGATCTTTTGCTTTAAGTGATAGGCTAGGACTAGGTGAGTAAACTTATATTTATATTGTCTTGATATCGTTTTCTATAAATATTCAGGTATATAAGTGACCAAAAAAGTAAAAAATCTGACGGCTAACATGTAGTGTGCCTCATCTATTTCACTCGGAGCAAAGGGAAACGGGCTCCTCTGTTCCCATGACTGTGTGTCACTGACCCAGACTGCACTATTCTGAGCAGTGAGTCAGCCTGATCTTCTGCTTTCCTCTGGCAGCGTTCCCAGCATGCTCTCTGTTCCCAGCATGCTCTCCTGCTGAGAGGGAGTATCTCCACACACGGCCCTCAGGAGCCAGCGCTGATCACGTTAGGCTGTAGCCGTTCTGCAAGCGTGATGGAACTAGTTTGACCAACTATTACAGCACACAAACACATATCAGGGTAACACTTTATTTTACAGTGTCCTTATTACATAATGTTACATGTACTTACCATTACATGCAATTAACCCTAATCCACACACTCATCCTAACCCTATAATTAGTACAGAGAGGCCTTAAAAGCTGCTAGATCTGCTTATTTTTCAACCCTATTAGAAGAAAATAAACATAATCCTAGGCATTTATTTAAAACAGTGGCTAAACTAACGAAAAAGAAAGCTTCAAGCCCAGAAGTGTCCAAGCAACACAGCAGTAATGACTTTATGAACTTTATGACTTTATAAAATTATAACTATGCAACCATCTACGACAGTATCGTATCAGGGAATGCATTGTAGGCTCCCTGAGGAAAATTTTGTATTAATTTGTTGCTTAGGAGAGGAAGAATTTTGCAAACTCGTTAATTCATCTAAATCAACAACTTGTATGTTAGACCCTATACCGACTAATCTACTGAAAGAGATGCTTCCAGATGTCATAGATCCTCTTCTTAATATCATTAATTCGTCTTTGTCTCTAGGATACGTACCAAAACCTTTAAGCTGGCTATGATAAAACCGCTTGTTAAAAAAACGCAACTTGATCATACAAAATTAGTCAATTACAGGCTGATCTCGAATTTACCTTTTCTGTCAAAGATATTAGAAAAAACAGAATCCTCACAACTGTGTTCCTTTCTTGAAAGAAATGATATCTGGAGGATTTTCAGTCCGGATTTAGACCGTACCATAGTACCGAGACAGCTCTCGTTAGAGTCACAAATGATTTGCTCTTATCATCCGATCGTGGTTGTATCTCTCTATTAGTGTTACTCGATCTTAGTGCTGCATTTGACACAATTGACCACAACATTCTTTTAAATAGACTAGAAAACTATGTTGGCATTAGTGGAATTGCACTAGCATGGTTTAAATCACACTTATCTGACCGTTATCAGTTTGTAGCAGTAAATGAAGAGATGTCTTATCGATCACAAGTTCAGTATGGCGTACCACAAGGCTCAGTACTGGGACCGCTGCTGTTCACACTGTACATGTTACCATTAGGATATATCATTAGGAAACACGGGATTAGCTTTCACTGTTATGCTGATGATACTAAGCTCTATATTTCTTAAAAACCTAACAAAACTTACCAAATCACAGAATTAACGGAATGCTTAGCTGATATAAAAAATTGGATGACTAGTAATTTCCTACTACTAAATTCTGAAAAAACAGAGATTCTGATTATTGTACAAAAAACATCCACACGTAATAACCTAGAATACTGTCTTAACACTTGATGGCTGCTCTGTTAAGTCTTCGTTGTCGGCTAGGAACCTGTGTGTGTGTGTGTGTGTGTGTGTGTGTGTGTGTGTGTGTGTGTGTGTGTGTGTGTGTGTGTGTGTGGGCTGCTCTTTGATGCCAATCTTTCATTTGAAAGTCACGTATATAGTATCTGTAAAACCGCATTTTTCCATCTTAAAAATATGTCTAAATTACGTCATATGTTCTCATTGACAAATGCGGAACAATTAGTTCATGCGTTCATGACATCAAGACTAGATTATTGTAATGCTCTACTGGGTGGTTGCCCTGCACGCTTAATATTATTTGCCCTGCACGCAGCAGCTCGAGTTCTTATTAGAACCAGGAAATTACACAGAGACATTACACACAGGATGTTCGGGTCCACTGGACCCGAGGCTAATAAAAGTGTGGAAACTCTAGGTCCTGTGTACCTTTACTCTGTCCTCCTCCTGTCAGTGTGTGTGTGTGTGTGTGTGTGTGTGTAATTTGTAATTTGTTATATAGACTCAATGCGCTTTACAAAGAAGGGGGGGATTCTCGACCACCAATGTGCAGCATCCACATGGATGATGCGACGGCAGCCATTTTGCGCCAGTACGCTCACCACACGCCAGTTTACTGGTGGAGAGGAGACAGTGATGAAGTCAATTAGTTTATATGGGGATGATTAGGAGGCCATGATGGGCAGAGGCCACTGGGGCAAATTTGGCCAGGATGCCGGGGTTACACCCCAACACTTTCGGAAGACATCCTGGGATTTTTAATGACCACTGAGAGTCACGTAAGGACGGTGCTCTTTGACAGTATAGTGTCCCCATCACTACACTGGGGCGTTAGGACCCACACAGACCCCCCTGCTTGCCTCACTAACACCTCTTCCAGCAGCAACCTGGTTTTCTCCTGAGGTCTCCCATCCAGGTACTAACCAGGCTCAGCCCTGCTTAGCTTCAGTGGGCAACCAGTCTTGGGCTACAGTCATATGGCTGCTGTGTGCGTGGGTGTGGATGTGTGTGTGTGTGTGTGTGTGTGTGTGTGTGTGTTATATGGTTTATAAGGACACAAGTGTGTATAATGGGTATTACAACATAAATATGGACACAGATGTCCTCATAAAACAAACGGCTTAAAAAACATACTACATGGTGTTTTTTGTAATTCAAAAAATGCCAACGTTTTCTGTGATTGGTAGGTTTAGGGGTGGGGTTAGTGTAGGGGGTAGATTATACAATTTGTACATTAGAAAAACCATTACGCATATGAAGAGTCACCATAAACCACATATCTATGTGTGTCAATGGGGCTGATGTGTCATCTAGACTGACATGGCTACGGTATGTGTTCAGCTTGTGTTGTGTAAACTGACCTGAATGGGTTAAATTTCTAATGAAGTTCAAATAAATACAAGTCAATAGTTATGAAAAACCTTACTTTTGTAAATTTGTTGAATTTTTACACTCATATCTTGATTATAATTGATTTTCTTTTTTTATGTCATTTTAGTAAAAAATAAACAAAAAAACGAGTAGCACTTTAATTCTTAAATGTGATCTAACAAAGGTAAAAAGAAAACATTAACCATGTATGCTGTTCATATTGCTTGTAATTGGGATGAAGTAAACATCTGTTGAGTATTTTAACATAACATTTTTTGATTGGGTTCAATTAAAAACCCCAAAATGCAGCGGGTCCACCAGACCCACAAACACTGGCTGAATAACAAAAATATGAACACCACATAAGGGTTAAACATCGTATAAATTTTAAAATATTGTTGATTACTTACAAAGCACTAAATGGTTTAGCTCCGCAGTACTTGAGCGAGCTCTTAACGCATTATAGTCCTTCACGTCTATTGCGATCTCAATATTAATAATACCTTTAATACCAGTTAATAATACCTAGAATATCAAAATCGACTGCTGGCGGTAGATCCTTTTCCTATTTAGCACCAAAACTCTGGAACAGTCTTCCTACCATTGTCCGGGAAGCAGACACACTCTTTCAGTTCAAAGCTCGATTAAAGACACATCTCTTTGCCCTAGCATACACATAATACATTATAGACTTCTATAACTCAATGTTAGGCTGCATAGATTAGGTCAGCCGGAACTGGGAACACTTCCCTTAAATCCTGATGTACTCGTTACATCATAAGAAGAATGGCATCTACGCTAATTTGAGTCTCTTTGTTTATCCCGAGGTTTTACCGCAGCCTGCCGGATCCAGGCCGTATCCAGATCTGACGAGGAGCTTCGCCTGGACACACACACACACACACACACACACACACACACACACACACACACACACACACACACTCCAGATCTGACGAGGAGCTTCGCCTGGACCCGATGACAATGCAGTACTGACTGGCCAACTAGCCTCTCCATATGGAGGATCCCTTTCCCACTCTACAGATAAAGCGTTGTGAATTTCGTTTCGCGTATCTACCCCGAAGTGATAAAATAAAACAAAATTCTGTATCAAATTTATAGGCAAGACAAGTAGTTTGCAATGTTAACTACATTGGTTACCTATAAAGTTCCGTATTAATTACAAGGTATTGCTACTGACTTATAAAGCCCTAAATGGTTTAGCTCCAGTCTATTTAACGGATCTTCTATCGCCCTATAATCCATCGCGCTCTTTAAGATCACTAAATTCGAGGCTTCTGGTCATTCCTAGGATATCCAGATCCACCAAAGGAGGGAGAGCATTTTCACATTTAGCTCCGAAGCTCTGGAATAGCCTTCCTGATATTGTTCGTTGCTCAGACTCGCTCTCCCAGTTTAAAACTAGACTAAAGACGCATCTCTTCAGCCAGGCATTCATATAATGTTTTTTTTATTTTATCATACAGTTACTGTAAATTCGGCCTCTAGTTCATAAACGCCAGAGGAGAACTGGCCCCCGACTGAGCCTGGGTTCTCCCAAGGTTTTTTTTCTCCATTGGGTCACCTGATGGAGTTTTTCGGTTCCTTGGCACTGTTGCCTTTGGCTTGCTCAGTTGGGGATATTAAAATTAATTAACCAATCATTAATACCATTGATCAGCCCTACCAAACGTGGAGGTCGAACATTGTTATGTTGTTTTGATTGATACTGTGAAGCTGCTTTGATACAATCTGTATTGTGAAGAGCGCTATATAAATATACTTGACTTGACTTGACTTTATTAAAATTACTCAGTACTTAAATATATAACAATGACACCTTAAAAAAAAAATGCCACCCAAATCAGTAAATAAGTGAAACACTCATCTCCGTGACTATGAAAGAAATCAGAATGATTTATTACGTATGCATCAACCAACATCATCAACTCTTTTGCTAGTTAGGTGCAGTTTTTCTTTAGAGGCATGTTGAATAAAAGCAGGAGTATTTCCCATCATATCCAGTAAATGATGGTTCTCTGTTATAGCGTTCTGCTGCTCCCGCTGAGAAGAGTCTGGCTGGATAAACACGACACTTGGTTCCTCAACACTCCTCGAACATGGTTCTGGAACTTTCTTCCCAGAAAGGTGTAAAAAACGGGGTTGATGCAGAAATAGAGGCGAGCGATGTTCCCGGTGACGTACGCGGCGTACGGAAGCACGCTGTCGCACTCTTTGGGATCTCGGTACTCGTTTATCATGAGGATGATGTTATATGGGCTCCAGAAAGAGAAAAACATCAGGACTATGACGAAGATGAGCCGGACAGTGCGCTGTTTCCCGATCATCCGCGTGGCCATGACTGTTAGCGTGATCCTGAAGTAGCAGTAGATGAACACGCTCAAAGGGAAGATGAAGAACAGAACGAACTGCTTGTAGAAGCTGAAGACTTTCCACTGGGAGTTGCTCGAGTCTTCGCACATAAACCCGTACATCGGGTCCTCTTCAACGGTGAAGTGGATGAAGGGATCGAGGCTAGCGAGAAGGCTAATGCTCCAGACTGCTGAAGATAAAGCCACGGCGTAGCATGTTCTGCGCTGTTTGCTAGCGGCTACACAATGGACCACGGCCAGGTACCGGTCGAACGCCATGAGAGTCAGAAACAGGACTGAACTATAAAACCCCAGACAATCTGCGCTGTTCACCAGCTTACACAGAGCTTGGCCGAAGATCCACTGGTCTGAGTGGTAAACGGCCTGGAACGGCAGCGTCAGCGTGAAGATGATGTTGGACGCCACCAGGTTGATGAGGAATATATTTGTGACCGTGCTCAGCTTCTCGAACTTGTATAGGACGAGCAGAACGACTCCGTTTCCCAGGACGCTGAGGATGAAGATGATGTAGTAGAACGGAGGAAGAAAGCTGTGGGCGAAGTCGTTGGTGTCGATGGGGCTGCACATGTATGTCACGGCCTCCACGTGGTCGTCGTAGTAGATGTAGTTCTCTGTTGCCGTGGGCGTTCCCGTCGCGAGCGTCACATGCTCCATCTGCACCATAAGCTGCATTACTAAAGTGGAAGACTGAGAGACTGGTGACACTTTATAATAATGGTACGTCATTAAAGGATTAGTTCACTTTAAAAAAAACTTTTGCTGATAATTTACTCACCCCATGTCATCCAAGATGTCCATGTCTCTCTTTCTTCAGTCGAAAATTAATTAAGGTTTTTGATGAAAACATTCCAGGATTTTTCTCCATATAATGGACTTACTCTGAATATAGTCATAAAATGCATCTCTAATTACTCAAGTGTTGCCTAGTTACATACAGGAACAACCAGTGGTTATTTTTATGTCTTATCTACCGAAACCATCGTCATTTCAAAAATAAATAAAAAAGTTTACGTTTTATAAGCACAAATGCTGGCCTTGGTCTGTTCTGTAATGCACGTTCGTGACTCACGTAATACGCAATTACGTTGAAAAGGTCACGCGTCTGTCCTGACGAAAATGTTCTTTTAGCCATTTAATATTAAAACACCCAGGATACGCACACGAAATGGGCATTTAAACGATAAACTGACACAAAGACATTTGAATATGTGTATATGGTCCTCCTTCCTCACATTCGTAAACACTGACTCGGTACTTCCGCCGACGCGTGAACTTTTCAACGTAATGGCGTATTACGTGAGTCACGAACGCGCATCACAGAACAGAGCAAGGCGAGCATTTGTGCTTATAAAACTGAAACTGTTTTATTTATTTGTGAAATGCCGATGGTTTGTCTAGATAAGACCCTTATTCATCGTCTGGTGTCGTTTAAAGCCCTTTGAAGCTGCACTGAAACTGTCATTTGGACCTTGAACCGTTTGGGTCCTGTTGAAGTCCATTATATGGAGAAAAATCCTGGAATGTTTTCATCAAAAACCTTCATTTCTTTTCGACTGAAGAAAGAAAGACATGGACATCTTGGATGACACGGGGGGAGGAAATTATCAGCAAAATTTTTTTTAAAAGTGAACTAATCCTTTAATAAGCAATATGCAGGAAGTAATGCAGGACTAATGTAAACATAATTTTTTGGTATTCTTACACGAGATAAAACATTACAGTTTCATCCTCTCTTAAAGGTGGGGTATGTGATTATCTTTTTTGTCAATTTTTTTCAAAATCACTTGAAATCCTATTCATAACCTACTTACAGCCACTGAGTTAGAAGCACTGAAATGAAAATTAAGCAATTTAATCATCTGTGGAACGGGCAGGACTCGAAAAACTCCAGCCAATCATTTCCAAGACCACCTAGAATCATTGGACAGTAAGTCTGTCAATCAAACGGTCGTACGATACCCCCCTCCCCCCTCACGCGAATCAGGGCCAGCGTTGGAGGAAGGAAGGGAGGACCATTTGAGTTGTGTATTTTCAAAATCTGCCGGCCGTTTTGCAAATCCCATACCCCACCTTTAATTACCCCAAACGCACTTAGAACATGTACAATGTTTTCGTTTAATTTAAGTAATGCACTCTTAATTTCTTTTTTTCCCCATTCTTGTTTATTTTACTGTCTAGTTCTCAATTTTTTGTGCTATGGTGTTGGTGAGGTGTTTTCTTTTAATAGTCTTTATATTTTTGTTATTCTCAATAATCATTATTGTGTTCTAATTTTGTTGTTTCACACCGTGAACTGAATGTTGAAATAAAGCATTAAAATCAAGTAATATCGCATTTAGGACTAAGATAGTTCCTTATTAGGTAATCAATAATTATATAATGAGATTGGCCTCATTAAGATCTAATAGGTAATTATGACAAATTATACAGAATTACTAATTAATTACTAATCACAACATTAACATGTCTGGGATGTTAGCAATTACATATATATTTTTACACTCATAAAATGCATCACTATTTACTCAAGTATAGTCACTCTTCAATAACTACCATTGATCTGGACCACTATATATTTAAATATGTTTTTCACCATAAAAATAACCACTGGTTGTTCCTATATGTAACTAGGCAACACTTGAGTAATTAGAGATGCATTTATGCCTATATTCAGAGTAAAAATGATGATTACGGCTCAGAAACACGATAATGTTCTTTATAATTTGTCAGTTAGTTAATAGTTATTAATGAGGCTAATCCCATTAAGTAATTATTGATTACCTAATAAGGAATTATCTCCTATATTTTATATTACTTACTGGTTAGTTAAGCTTGTTTCTATGTTAGTTAATAGTAGTAGCTGAAGTATTGGTGTACTAATACTCATTAGTCCTGCATGACTTCCCACATAGTTACTTATTAATGACGAACCATTATTAAAAAGTGTTACCGATAAATCATTCAAATTATGAATTTTACACTTACCATAATACACTCTTCACTGTTTTCCAGTTCATCAAAAGAGCAGAACAGGGATGTGTGTTTGTCTATCGAGGCAAAAATCTGAATCATATCTTGAAATAATCCACCCCTTCCTTTTTATGTGATGACATCAGAATTACTCAAGACATTTACAACATCATTCAAGATCGTAGACATGAATCCACAGATCAACCGAGGATTGTATTAACTTTTATTTGAACAAAGCCATTTTCAGCAAATCATATAGATTTTTCAAAGACAAATTAGACTTGAATCATTTAGGAATTTCCCAGAATTCCTGCAGCTTTTACATAAAAACAACAAAACACCCGTGGATACACAAGCTTTTACAGTTCTGTGGAGTCTCATCTTAATCTCAACCTTTTCAAATGTAAGTTAACCTTCAACGGGTGAATAAAACAACAGATTAGAATTCAATGTTAGAGTAAAATATTATATAAGCAGAAAACTTGTAATATATAAATTTAGAAAGAGTAAAAATTATGAACAATGAAAGATTTCACTGGAAAAATACTTATGTAACAAGCAGTTTGCATGGATTCACAAATAAATGTAAAATATCTCAAATAATTACATCTGTCAAATTTGTATCTTCTTAAATATTTTACTGCCAATAGATAAATTCAGGAGTTATTGAACACACAAAATGGAATAGATAGTTTTGATCTAATGGTTTGTATTCCTTTTATTTAATGGAATAATAATCAACGAGTTTTGTGTGAATTTACCTCTCCTTCAGGCAGTGTAGATAATATAAAAGGTATGCAAATACGTAAAAAATATTAATTAATAATAGTCAGCTATTTAAACTACAATTATTACAGTTTTTTTTTCGATTGCTAAACGACAGTGAGCACAACTGGAGCTACAAGTGCAAAACTCTAACTCCAGTCTGAACTACCAACAGTCCCTGAGCCAAACAGTTCACATCACCTGCACAACTCACTCCAGCAACACAACTCTGAACACACGGCTCAAAACAGGCTCAGTGCAGCAAACACTACACAACCCTCACTGAGATAACACACACTACACAATACTCACTGAGATAACACACACTGTCACTCAGAACACACTACACAACCCTCACTGAGATAACACACACTGTCACTCAGAACACACTACACAATCCTCACTGAGATAACACACACTGTCACTCAGAACACACTGAGATAACACACACTGTCACTCAGAACACACTACACAACCCTCACTGAGATAACACACACTGGCACTCAGAACACACTACACAACCCTCACTGAGATAACACACACTGTCACTCAGAACACACTACACAATCCTCACTGAGATAACACACACTGTCACTCAGAACACACTGAGATAACACACACTGTCACTCAGAACACACTACACAACCCTCACTGAGATAACGCACACTGGCACTCAGAACACACTACACAACCCTCACTGAGATAACACACACTGTCACTCAGAACACACTACACAATCCTCACTGAGATAACACACACTGTCACTCAGAACACACTACACAACCCTCACTGAGATAACACACACTGGCACTCAGAACACACTACACAACCCTCACTGAGATAACACACACTGTCACTCAGAACACACTACACAACCCTCACTGAGATAACACACACTACACAACCCTCACTGAGATAACACACACTACACAACCCTCACTGAGATAACACACACTACACAACCCTCACTGAGATAACACACACTGGCACTCAGAACACACTACACAACCCTCACTGAGATAACACACACTGGCACTCAGAACACACTACACAACCCTCACTGAGATAACACACACTACACAACCCTCACTGAGATAACACACACTGGCACTCAGAACACACTACACAACCCACTGAGATAACACACACTGTCACTCAGAACACACTACACAACCCTCACTGAGATAACACACACTGGCACTCAGAACACACTACACAATCCTCACTGAGATAACACACACTGTCACTCAGAACACACTACACAACCCTCACTGAGATAACACACACTGTCACTCAGAACACACTACACAACCCTCACTGAGATAACACAAACTGGCACTCAGAACACACTACACAACCCTCACTGAGATAACACACACTGGCACTCAGAACACACTACACAATCCTCACTGAGATAACACACACTGGCACTCAGAACACACTACACAATCCTCACTGAGATAACACACACTGGCACTCAGAACACACTACACAACCCTCACTGAGATAACACACACTGTCACTCAGAACACACTACACAACCCTCACTGAGATAACACACACTGGCACTCAGAACACACTACACAATCCTCACTGAGATAACACACACTGTCACTCAGAACACACTACACAACCCTCACTGAGATAACACACTGGCACTCAGAACACACTACACAATCCTCACTGAGATAACACACACTGTCACTCCGAACACACTACACAATCCTCACTGAGATAACACACACTGGCACTCAGAACACACTACACAACCCTCACTGAGATAACACACACTGTCACTCAGAACACACTACACAACCCTCACTGAGATAACACACACTGGCACTCAGAACACACTACACAATCCTCACTGAGATAACACACACTGGCACTCAGAACACACTACACAACCCTCACTGAGATAACACACACTGTCACTCAGAACACACTACACAACCCTCACTGAGATAACACACACTGGCACTCAGAACACACTACACAACCCTCACTGAGATAACACACACTGGCACTCAGAACACACTACACAATCCTCACTGAGATAACACACACTGGCACTCAGAACACACTACACAACCCTCACTGAGATAACACACACTGGCACTCAGAACACACTACACAACCCTCACTGAGATAACACACACTGGCACTCAGAACACACTACACAACCCTCACTGAGATAACACACACTGTCACTCAGAACACACTACACAACCCTCACTGAGATAACACACACTGGCACTCAGAACACACTACACAATCCTCACTGAGATAACACACACTGTCACTCAGAACACACTACACAACCCTCACTGAGATAACACACTGGCACTCAGAACACACTACACAATCCTCACTGAGATAACACACACTGTCACTCCGAACACACTACACAATCCTCACTGAGATAACACACACTGGCACTCAGAACACACTACACAACCCTCACTGAGATAACACACACTGTCACTCAGAACACACTACACAACCCTCACTGAGATAACACACACTGGCACTCAGAACACACTACACAATCCTCACTGAGATAACACACACTGGCACTCAGAACACACTACACAACCCTCACTGAGATAACACACACTGTCACTCAGAACACACTACACAACCCTCACTGAGATAACACACACTGGCACTCAGAACACACTACACAACCCTCACTGAGATAACACACACTGGCACTCAGAACCAGACTTGGGTATAACGCGTTACAAAGTAACGCGTTACTGTATTCTAATTACTTTTCCTGATAACGCAGTAATGTAACTCATTACATTTAAAATGTATGTAATTTGATTACAGTTACTGATGTCAATAAAATTAAGTTACTTGCGTTACAAATGTATTGTTAAGAAAAAAATATTTAGTAAAATGCATTTCTAATAACGTTTGGCCGGCTGCGTCAGTTAATGAGCATGCGCTTTAATGAATTACTGGAGAAAGCGCTTTATGAGGCACACACACGCAAGGTCTCTCGCTCACTCCCTCTCCGCCGTGCGCGCGCTACACGGTTTGGAGCGCAGTCTCTTCTGTCTCGCATGCGCGCTCTTGCTCGCTCGTTCTAGATTCCGGGAGATTTTAACTAATTTGCGGGCACAGGGTTTCCCATACATGCATTCATTTGTGGCGGCCCGCCACAATATCACGCTGACCGCCACAGATTGATTTTCAGATTTAATATGGGTAAAATTGTATTTTATTGTAGAGCTTTATTTTATCCCTCCCTCACAAACTGACAATGGAGGCGCGCGCGCGAATAGCCCCTCCTTTTCGAGCACGATCTGAATCAAAACATGCGCATGCGTTGAGGACGGATTGTTGTGTTTATTCCCCCAGCGAAGATTCCAGAATCAATCCGGAGTTGCATGGTTAGTATAATAATGAACACTGTTCTAAAACATAACTCTGAGAAGTTAGTCTATGTTAAACCCTGTCGTGTTTCCATTACAGATTCGCGCAAAACTTTTGCGTTTTTTTTTCTTTTCTTTTTTCCCTCTAAATATTGATCAAAAACGATTGCGAAATGACGGCGTTTCCATTAACTGTTATGGGACTAAGCGTATTTTTTTCCTCTTGCGATCAGTCATTCCAAAACTCATGACAACGGACGTTGGTAGGTTTAGATCACAGCCACCGCACTAGACATTATTATTATTAATAATAATGCCTAAGCGTGTTATCCAAGCATTAATGGCAAGGAAAGACTTATACTGTGAGCGGCACATATGAGGTGTTTTCTCACTAATTTCTGCTCCGAGGTCTTGATTGTGGCATTTATTCTCTTTATTATGTTGACCCTGTCCTGAGGCCTTCCCATATGATAGGGCATTGGAATATTTTTTTCAGAAAGGCCCGTAAAATAAAATCTCCCGCTATCAATATGCAGGAGACTCCCGGAACTTCCAGGAGACTTGGGATGTCTGCAATATTAAATTACGGAAAGAACTGAGTTTCACTTTGTAGTGTATTCTTGTGGTTTTAATAGGTTTTCAATGTAACTTGAAAGTAAAGTACTTAGTAATCTGATTACTTTTTACATGCAGTAATCAGTAATGTAATCAAATTACAAGTTTAAAGTAGTAATTAGTAATTTGTAGTGGATTACATTTTTTGAGTAACTTACCCAACTCTGCTCAGAACACACTACACAATCCTCACTGAGATAACACACACTGTCACTCAGAACACACTACACAACCCTCACTGAGATAACACACACTGTCACTCAGAACACACTACACAACCCTCACTGAGATAACACACACTGGCACTCAGAACACACTACACAACCCTCACTGAGATAACACACACTGGCACTCAGAACACACTACACAACCCTCACTGAGATAACACACACTGGCACTCAGAACACACTACACAACCCTCACTGAGATAACACACACTGTCACCCAGAACACACTACACAACCCTCACTGAGATAACACACACTGTCACTCAGAACACACTACACAACCCTCACTGAGATAACACACACTGGCACTCAGAACACACTACACAATCCTCACTGAGATAACACACACTGGCACTCAGAACACACTACACATTCCTCACTGAGATAACACACACTGGCACTCAGAACACACTACACAATCCTCACTGAGATAACACACACTGTCACTCAGAACACACTACACAACCCTCACTGAGATAACACACACTGTCACTCAGAACACACTACACAACCCTCACTGAGATAACACAAACTGGCACTCAGAACACACTACACAACCCTCACTGAGATAACACACACTGGCACTCAGAACACACTACACAATCCTCACTGAGATAACACACACTGGCACTCAGAACACACTACACAATCCTCACTGAGATAACACACACTGGCACTCAGAACACACTACACAACCCTCACTGAGATAACACACACTGTCACTCAGAACACACTACACAACCCTCACTGAGATAACACACACTGGCACTCAGAACACACTACACAATCCTCACTGAGATAACACACACTGTCACTCAGAACACACTACACAACCCTCACTGAGATAACACACACTGGCACTCAGAACACACTACACAACCCTCACTGAGATAACACACACTGGCACTCAGAACACACTACACAATCCTCACTGAGATAACACACACTGGCACTCAGAACACACTACACAATCCTCACTGAGATAACACACACTGTCACTCAGAACACACTACACAACCCTCACTGAGATAACACACACTGTCACTCAGAACACACTACACAACCCTCACTGAGATAACACACACTGGCACTCAGAACACACTACACAACCCTCACTGAGATAACACACACTGGCACTCAGAACACACTACACAACCCTCACTGAGATAACACACACTGGCACTCAGAACACACTACACAACCCTCACTGAGATAACACACACTGGCACTCAGAACACACTACACAACCCTCACTGAGATAACACACACTGGCACTCAGAACACACTGAGAGTAAAAACACTCGCATCAAACACCAATACAGAAAATACAAACTTTTCATCTTTACAGTTTTTAACAATTTCAGTGACTTCATACAAAGTAATATTGGTTACACTTTATTTCGATAGTCCACTTTAGACGTTCTACTAATTATAAGTAACGTTTCAACTACATGTCAACTAACTCTCATTAGAGTATTAGTATATTATAGTAGACTGTCAGTAGACTGGTAGGTTATGGTTAGGTGTTCGGGTTGGGGTTAGGAGAATAAGTTGACTTGTAGTCGCCAAGTTAATTATAGTCAGTAGAGTGTCTGTTGGGGGACCAACAAAATAAAGTGTTAGCAGATATTAAGCTGACAGTCTACTACAGTTTTTTACAGTCTCTAGGACCCATTTTTCAATACTTAAGTCACTTTTTCAAAACTCTTCACACAGTTCTCCTAACCAACTTTCAGCACAGCAGTTCATTTCACATTCAAAATGCAGTAAAACTATTAAATCACTTCATACATATCTCACATCAACACATTCTTCCAGAACACTAGCAAAGGTTGACAGCCAACAAACACACTTTGTCACCCACAAAACAATAACATAAAAAACACTAACAACAGGGAACTTTATACAATGTTTTCCTATGTAAATGCTTTCTTTCTTCTACCTCTCTACTGTTTAGAATTCACTGCAATATATGTTACTAGAATGAATCAGACATCATGCAGTTATTATATTTTATGTTTTTGGAGTAATTCCAAAGTACAATCATTTGTGTACACACCATCCACCGATACAGAGGAATCAGCTGTGGTTGGTCCAACTGTTTTTATACCATTTAATTTTTAGATTCTAAATATATTTCATTACAATATTACTGTAGAAATGTGGCAAAATGCTGTCTTATTCAGTTTTGTATTATGTTATTGTTTTGAATTTAAGTTGAACAGTTTTGAAAACAATGTGTAAGCATGTGCAGATTGGCCTGTCGGTACACAGAGTTTTGGCGGTTGTTGTGTCGAAGTGAGAAAAGAATTAATGTAATTTGAAAGATGTAGTCATTGAATGCATTTTGTGCCAAAGCACTGATAAATGATCCACAGTTTAGCCCACATATACTTCTGTTGTGCTCACTGTGTGAAGAGTTTTGAAAAAGTGACCTAAGTATTGAGAAATGTGTCCTAGCGACTGTAAAAAACTGTAATACTCTACTAATACTCTAATGACAATTAGTTGACATGTAGTTGAAAAGTTACTTATAGTTAGTAGAATGTCTAAAGTGGACTATCGAAATAAAGTGTTACCGTAATATTTTCTTCACAGAAAAGAGTTACATTCTTTCACATGATTTATTTAAATTTTTAGAACATAACAATTCTTTAAGGTAAATTAAAATTAGCAGTTTGCTTCAATAGTCTGTAGTAATTTATGGAATTACAGTAATGAGAAAAAACATTTTTCATCTGAAATAAAAGCTCTCTGTCTTCTTTGTCTTCCTCCACGCATCCGCCCTCTCCCTGCCACCCTTGTCCCTCCACGAACACATCTTCCTTGTTCCATTTCCAAAATTAGTTTTTCTGACCTCTACCTATATATATATATGTATATACAGTATGTGTGTGTGTGTGTTCACTAACAAGTGTAAAACAAGACCCCTGCTTAGCCTTTCAGCTGAAGTTGCATCAGTGTTTGAAAGGCACAAGGCTGAACTCTATTCTGTTTTGAATGTGTGGTTCACAGTTTTGACTGCAGTGTGTTAGCATTTGAACAAAGTGCTGTAAATCCACAGTGTTGTGCAGGTTGTGGTTAAAGTCATGGGATAAGTGTGTAGAGTTTTGAAAACTGTGTTCAAGCAATGAAAAACGAACTAGAGTTTGGTCCACATGAACCGCTGCTGTGCAGACTGGAGTTAGAGTTTTGCACATGTCGCTCCAGTTGTGCTCACTGTCGTCTAGCAATCGAAAAAAACTGTATTATCTATCCACTTGCAGTATTATTTCACAAATTACCTTATGTGTGTGTGTGTGTGTGTGCGCGCGCTATACACTCGTAAGAAGAAAATTCATAATTGTTAGTTAAAAAGACAAAATTACTTTTTAGATTTGTTTTATTCCATGGAAGAAACAAGTTTTCATAGTTTAGTGTAATTCATTAAAACTAGTTTGATCAACTATTACAGCACACACACATCAGGGTAGCACTATATTTTACAGTGTCCTTGTTACATATTTTACATGTACTTCTCATAGTAATAAGTTATTAATAATAACAGTAAATGATGCATAATTACATGCAATTAACCCTCGACCAAACCCTAATTCTACCCTAACCCTATAGTAAATACATGTAGTTTTTTAATATTACTCAGTACTTAAATACATAACAATGACACCTTAAAATAAAGTGCAACCCAAAGCAGTGAAACACAAATCTCTGTGAATATGAAATAAATCACAATGATTTATTATGTATACATCAATCAATGATTTCCCATCATATCCAGTAAATGATGGTTCTCTGTTATAGCGTTCTGCTGCTCCCGCTGAGAAGAGTCTAGCTGGATAAACACGACACTTGGTCCCTCAACACTCCTCGAACATGGTTCTGGAACTTTCTTCCCAGAAAGGTGTAAAAAACGGGGTTGATGCAGAAATAGAGGCGAGCGATGTTCCCGGTGACGTACGCGGCGTACGGAAGCACGCTGTCGCACTCTTTGGGATCTCGGTACTCGTTTATCATGAGGATGATGTTATATGGGCTCCAGAAAGAGAAAAACATCAGGACTATGACGAAGATGAGCCGGACAGTGCGCTGTTTCCCGATCATCCGCGTGGCCATGACTGTTAGCGTGATCCTGAAGTAGCAGTAGATGAACACGCTCAAAGGGAAGATGAAGAACAGAATGAACTGCTTGTAGAAGCCGAAGACTTTCCACTGGGAGTTGCTCGAGTCTTTGCACATAAACCCGTACATCGGGTCCTCTTCAACGGTGAAGTGGATGAAGGGATCGAGGCTAGCGAGAAGGCTAATGCTCCAGACTGCTGAAGATAAAGCCACGGCGTAGCATGTTCTGCGCTGTTTGCTAGCGGCTACACAATGGACCACGGCCAGGTACCGGTCGAACGCCATGAGAGTCAGAAACAGGATTGAACTATAAAACCCCAGACAATCTGCGCTGTTCACCAGCTTACACAGAGCTTGGCCGAAGATCCACTGGTCTGAGTGGTAAACGGCCTGGAACGGCAGCGTCAGCGTGAAGATGATGTTGGACGCCACCAGGTTGATGAGGAATATATTTGTGACCGTGCTCAGCTTCTCGAACTTGTATAGGACGAGCAGAACGACTCCGTTTCCCAGGACGCTGAGGATGAAGATGATGTAGTAGAATGGAGGAAGAAAGCTGTGGGCGAAGTCGTTGGTGTCGATGGGGCTGCACATGTATCTCACGGCCTCCGTGGATTCGACGTAGATGTAGTCCTCTGTTGCCGTGGGCGTTCCCGTCGCGAGCGTCACATGCTCCATCTGCACCATAAGCTGCATTACTAAAGTGGAAGACTGAGAGACTGGTGACACTTTATAATAATGGTCAGTCACTAATAAGTAATACGCAGGAAGTAATGCAGGACTAATAATGTAAACATAATTTTTGGTATTCTTACACGAAAACATTACAGTTTCATCCTCTCTTAATTAACCCGAAAGCACTCAGAACATGTACAGTTGCACAACCCACAAACCTTTTAACCTTAAATAATGTTTACATTTCTTTTGATTTAAGTAATGCACTCTTTCTTTATTTTTTTCCCCATTCTCACCATAAAAATAACCACTGGTTGTTCCTATATGTAACTAGGCAACACTTGAGTAATTAGAGATGCATTTTATGACTATATTCAGAGTAAAAATTATGATTACGGCTCAGAAACATGATAATGTTCTTTATAATTTGTCAGTTAGTTAATAGTTGTTAATGAGGCTAATCCCATTAAGTAATTATTGATTACCTAATAAGGAATTATCTCCTATATTTTATATTACTTACTGGTTAGTTAAGCTTGTTTCTATGTTAGTTAATAGTAGTAGCTGAAGTATTGGTGTACTAATACTCATTAGTCCTGCATGACTTCCCGCATAGTTACTTATTAATGACGAACCATTATTAAAAAGTGTTACCGATAAATCATTAAAATTATGAATTTTACACTTACCATAATACACTCTTCACTGTTTTCCAGTTCATCAAAAGAGCAGAACAGGGATGTGTGTTTGTCTATCGAGGCAAAAATCTGAATCATATCTTGAAATAATCCACCCCTTCCTTTTTATGTGATGACATCAGAATTACTCAAGACATTTACAACATCATTCAAGATCGTAGACATGAAACGTCTCGGTTACGTATATGTGACCCTCATTGCCTGAGTAGGGAACAGAGACGTTCCGTTGAATGACGACAAAATGGGGTTTCGCTTAGAAAGCCTATCAACTTCGAGTATTACAAAACTAAATCAAAACGAAACAAAGAAATGCCATGGGTCTGCGGAATTTGCATAGTATAACTCTGCCCCACCTCTTGTGTATATAAGGAAGTACGCTGCAACATGCAGATGTTTCCTGCTGAGGAGCCGAGACTGAACTCAGGTGTTTCCAGCAGTACAACGGAAGTGGCAGGACGACGTAACGTCTCCTTTCCCTACTCAGGGAACGAGGGTTACATACGTAACCGAGATGTTCCCTTTCGTTGTCACTTCGAGTTACATAGAATGACAACGAATTGGGGTTACAGTCTAATCACGCCAACTTCTCGGCTGTCTTCCAGTGCCCTGCGTTAGTCTGAGATCCCTGACGTGAGACTAGCACAGACGAAGGACTCCTACATAACACAGGAATACCAAGGTACACTGGGAAGCATATCTCAGTGGAAACATGCAATCAGTGCCAGCCCGAAGGGGGTGGACTTAAGAATACACATTTGACCCAGAGGGGATGCATATGGAGAACACTGGGGTGTCCAGCCCGCAGGGTGGAATGTTTCAACCCCAGGGGTGGCAAGGTGGCTTTCCAAGGGAAAAACACAAGATCAGAGAGGCTTACAGTGGAAATAAACATGTGGGGGTCACCGGAGGGGAACCATGCACACGGAGGCACCTAGCCGACGCGAAAGCTGCCGCAGGCATAGACTCTGGCGTCGACGTCAACAGTGCTGGAGGAACTCAGGGCTTACGCTAAAGCCCAAGAGGAAGCCACACTCCAAGTGGAGTGTGCTTTCACACCAAGGGGGCACGGTCGACCTTGCTGTTGGTATGCCAAAGCCATGGCGACCTCTATCCAGTGAGACAACCTTTGCTTGGAGAGAGCCTTTCCCTTCAGCTTCCCACCATAACAGACAAAGAGCTGGTCTGAGGTCCTGAAACACTGCATTCTGTCTACGTAAGCACGGAGGGTACGTACTGGACAGAGCAGTGCCAAGGCTGGATCTGCCTCCTCCAGGGGCAGCGCTTGCAGGTTCACCACCTGATCTCGAAAGGGAAAGGTGGGAACCTCGGGCACATATCAAGGCCGGGGTCTCAGGATCACGTGAGAGTAGGCCGGCCCGAATTCCAGGCACACTTCGTGAACGGAAAATGCGTGCTGGTCCCCTACCTTCTTAATGGAGGCCAATGCAACCAGGAGCGCTGTCTTAACTGACAGGAACTTAAGCTCCACTGAACAGAGCACTCTGCAGGGCAGTTAAAACCACTGAGAGGTCCCAAGAGGGAACGAGAGGAGGACGAGGAGGATTCAGTCTCCTCGCTCCTCTCAGGAACCTGATGATCAGGACGTGCTTTCCCACAGACTTACCCTCAACTGCGTCGTGATGTACAGCGATAGCGGCAACGTACACTTCAGGGTGGAGGGAGACAGCCTTTGCTACAACCCATCTTGCAGGAAGGAAAGCACGACACTGATCGAGCATTTTCTGGGGTTTTCTCTGTGAGAAGAACACCAGTTGACGAAGAGGTTCCACTTCAACGCGTAGACATGTCTAGTGGACGATGCTCTAGCGGAAGTGATGGTAGCCACCACCACTGGTGGTAGGGTACTCAAACCTGCCTTGTCCCATCCAGGAGCCACACGTGGAGGTTCCAAAGATCGGGACGAGGGTGCCATCGGGTGCACCCTCTCAAAGAAAGGAGGTCCTTCCTCAGAGGAACTGGCCAGGGAGGTGCTGTCGCGAGGAGTACAAGTTCGGAGAACCAGGTCCGGGTGGGCCAATGAGGCGCAACCAAAATGACGTGCTCCTCGTCCTCTCTGATCCAGCACAGGTCTGTGCAAGAAGACTCACTGGGGGAAACGCATACTTGCGGAGGCCCCGCGACCAGCTGTGCGCCAGGGCATCCGTGCCGAGCGTACCCTCGGTCAGGGAGAAGAACAGGGCGCAATGGGTCGAGTCGTGGGAGGCAATAGATCTACCTGAGCGTCCCAGAACTGGTCCCAAATCAGCTGAACCGACTAGGGATGGAGACGCCTTTCTCCAGGGAGGGCTGAAGCCGTGAGCTCGTAGGCTGCACAGTTCAGGGCTCCGGAAATGTAAATGGCTCGAAGCGACGTAAGAAGCTTCTGACTCCGTAAGAGGAGGTGTCGGGCGAGTTGCGACATACGGCGGGAGCGTAGACCACCTTGACGGCTGATGTACGCTACTGTGGTGGTATAGTCTGATCGGCCCAGCACGTGTTGACCCTTGAGCAGCACTAGAAAGCGGTGCAGAGCAAGGCGTACTGCCAGCATCTCGGGCAATTTGACATGCTAAAGGCGCTGGGGTCCTGTCCAGGAGGTGGAGGCATCTGTTGAGACAACAACATGCCTGGAAACTCGTTCCAAGGGCACACCGACCGAGTCGATTTCCATACTGAGAAAAGAGATCCTCTGCACGGGGCAAAGTTTCCTCTTCTCCCAGTTGACCCGAAGGCCCAATCGGGCTAGGTGCCAGAGCACGAGGTCCCTGTGTTCGCAACCCTGGTCTCGAGGGCGAGCTAGGAACAGCCAGTCCCCGAGATATTTCAGGATGCGAACTCCGTGTTGACATAGCGGCACAAGGGCTGCCTCGATGACCTTTGTGTAGACGCAAGGAGACAGGGATAATCCAAATGGGAGAAGCGCATACAAGTATGTCTGCTCCTTGAAAGCAAGCCATAGAAATGGTCTGTGTCGAGGAAGAATGGAGACATGAAGTAGGCGTCCTTCAGGTCAATCGCTGCAAACCAATCCCGTGGCTGCACACATTAGAAAATGCTTTTGGTCACGCGCACCTTGAACGGAAGCGTGTGAAGGGAACGGTTCAAGACACGCAGGTCCAGGATTGGTCGAAACCCAATGCTCTTCTTGGGTACAATGAAGTAGGGGCTGTAGAAGCCGGACTCCATTTCGGCTGGAAGGGCGGTCTCGATCATACCCTTCGCCAGTAGGGTGACGACCTCCGCACGCATGACAGGGGCATAGCCACCCACCACGGTATAGCGGATTCCCCGGAAGCGGGGAGGAGACCGTGGAAACTGAATTGCATAGCCGAGCCTGATGGTTCTCGTGAGCCGGCGGACAGACTGGAAAGCTCCAAGACTGAACCAGCGGGGACATGTGAACCACAGATGTACCCACAATGGAGCAGCGAGGAGGAATGACCGGCCCAGACGTGGGAGGCTGGGCGGCCGAGAACTGTTGGGCAGAGTTCTCGACAGTGCTGCCGAAAAGGCCAGCCTGGGACATGGGGGAGATGAGGAAGGCGGGGTCACTCAGCCTCGCGCATATCAGCCAGGTCAGACCAGAGATGTCTGACCACGCATGTGGACATCACCTGACCCAGGGAGCGTGCGGTCACCTTCATCGCTTGTAGAGCAAGGTCGGTGGTGGCACGCAGCTCTTGTATGAGCCCTGAGGCGGTGAGGCGGCAGCCAGCCCCGCAGCTCTATAGGTCTTTGTCACATGAGTAGACAAAAAACCCACAGGCATTGGACCTCTTCATGCACATCCGGGTTGAAAGGAATTGGGGTCGCCACCCCCAAAACCAATCATCAGCCTAGAGTACTCGGGACATAGCAGATGTCCACACAAGCCCGATACTTGCGGCAGCCCGGGAAAGCATAGCTGTCAACTCTGGATCAGACTCGACAGGCTGGCACACCCTGAGGTGGCAGCACAGCCGTACCCTCATCTCCAGAGGACTCCAGCTCACCTTGTGATGCGGCGTTAGACATGATTTCATCAGCCGGGGCGCCGGATGAGCTGCTTTTAGAACCACCAGCGTCCTTCTGAACATGGGCGGTCAGCAAACTCATCCGGAAACCACACGGGTTGCAATGTGTAAGAGGGGCGTGTGGACCGAGGATAAATCAATTCTCTCTTTTTGTGAGAGAAAAGCTCTTTTTTGTGAGAAAAAGCTTGCAGCAGTGCTGAAGCGCCCGGTGAGAAACACACACATTTTTGCAGATCACTGCACAGAACAGCAGGCAGGAATGTGAAACTCGCTGGAACACGCCATCACACCAACACCGACTGGAAGCTACTCGTCTAGAAGATTCTGGAAGATAATCAGAGAATAGGCTGCAGAGTGAAGAGGACTTCTTGGAGTTACGCTATGCAAATTCCGCAGACCCATGGCATTTCTTTGCCATTGGCTCAAGTTGATAGGCTTTCTAAGCGAAACCCCATTTCGTCGTCATTATACGTAACTCGAAGTGACAACGAAAGGGAACCATAGATCAACCGAGGTTTGTATTAACTTTTATTTGAACAAATCCATTCTCAGCAAATCTTATAGATTTTTCAAAGACAAATTAGACTTGAATCATTTAGGAATTTCCCAGAATTCCTGCAGCTTTTACATAAAAACAACAAAACACCCGTGGATACACAAGCTTTTACAGTTCTGTGGAGTCTCATCTTAATCTCAACCTTTTCAAATGTAAGTTAACCTTCAACGGGTGAATAAAACAACAGATTAGAATTCAATGTTAGAGTAAAATATTATATAAGCAGAAAACTTGTAATATGTAAATTTAGAAAGAGCAAAAATTATGAACAATGAAAGATTTCACTGGAAAAATACTTATGTAACAAGCAGTTTGCATGGATTCACAAATAAATGTAAAATATCTAAAATAGTTACATCTGTCAAATTTGTATCTCATACCCTACACATCTTAAATATTTTATTGTCAAAAGATAAATTCAGGAGTTCTTGAACACACAAAATGGAATAGATAGTTTTGATTTAATGGTTCGTATTCCTTTTATTTAATGGAATAATAATGAGTTTTGTGTGAATTTACCTCTCCTTCAGGCAGTGTAGATAATATAAAAGGTATGCAAATACGTAAATAATATAAATTAATAATAGTCAGCTATTTAAACTACAATTATTAATTCAATGAAATGTGAAATGATGATGGCTGTTGTGTCTTTAAAAAAAAACTGTAAAATCAAAATATTTTCAGGAAAATCAAGACACTTTTATATGAAACAGTTTCCCCATTATTTTGAATGCATGTCTATGAAATAATAAAGGCCATTTTTTCCTAATCTTCCTCAGCACCAAATGACGAAGAAACTAATGTTTTTCATTATGCATCTCAGATCATGGTGCAAAAGTCCCTTATTTGGCAACAAAACAGCCATGTACTTTATTAAAACTTAATATTCATAAATAATGGTGATACATATTAATGTTAATTGCCATGTTTATGACATTTTAATACCTATCCACTTACAGTATTATTTCACAAATGACCATGTGTTAATGGTGTTCACAAAAGGGCTGAAAGGCAGGTTTATAATTCTATAAATGTCAGTATTATTCATCTAAAAGCCACTTATGACTCCGGTTATGATTGCACCATCGCAGTGCACAGTCTAAAGCTATGGCAGTCCGAGAGCTGAGCCTGTGTGTGCGTGTGTGTGCGCGTGTGTGTGTGTGTGTGTGTCAGAACTCAGGCCCTTTCCTGTAGTGCTCGTCCCTGAGGTTATAGGATTGGTAGCAGATGGACATGTCACACACTCCGGTCGGCCCCTGAGGGCCCGGTTTCCCTGGAACGCCTGGAGTCCCGGATTTACCCGTTATTCCCGGAGGACCCGGAACCCCCACGCCGTCACTGCCGCGAGGACCCTGGATCCCTGTGGATGATGTGGAACAATCGGACAGTTACACAAGACTCATTCCCATGCCTCTCCATGCCAGAGAGACTGTGTACATATCCACGACAAATCACTCATAAAACGCACGTTTTGAGGCGAATATCATTAAAACAATTTAACTAAAAGATATCACCAATTGATTTATTATATTATGAATTGCAAAAACATTTTTGAATGCAAAGTTTTATTAATAATGTTTAAATATGCAAATTAGGTATTATCTAATTATTTTATTTTATTTATGAATATAGCATATTTAATGCAACAGCTGTTGCCCAAAGTGCTTCACAGTCACTAAAAACATTAATTAAATATCCACTAATTTACATACATTTCCAGAATAGAAATCTGAATATTGATTAAAGCCATATTCAAAATTCTTGTTTTGTTGAGTAGAGTTAACGTATAGTTGAGTATAGTCTCTTTTATATAAATCAGAAAATACTGTCAACAGACAGAAAACAAATACATTTTCATCATGTTCCAGGAATTCAATTGTTAAATATATAGGTGAGTGAAATATGAAAACCATCAGAATAAAGATATGATAGATATAGGCTGTGTTTCCCGATGACGTCGTCTCTCAGCGCTACGAAGACTAAAGATATAACTCAACTAAAGATGAAGCATTTCTGGGCCTATTCCCCGAACCATAACTTAGGAAGATGCGCAATTGTGCGTTTAAAAGACGTTGTTTTACTTTATTTTGATGGTCCCTTTAGCACATTCGGTTGACTATAGGTAGAATTGCTCCTACACGTCTACTAACTCTCATTATAGTATTAGTAGAGTATTAGTAGACTGGTAGGGTTAGGGTTAGATTAAGTTGACATGTAGTTGAAAAGTTACTTATAGTCAGTAGAGTGTCTGTTGGAGGACCATCACAATACAGAGTTAGCAGATATTAAGCAGGCAGTCTACTAATACTCTACTAATACTCTACTAATACTCTAATGAGAGTTAGTTGACATATAGTTGCAAAGTTACTTATAGTCAATAGCCCATTCAAAAGGGACCATCAAAATAAAGTGTTGCCAAGACGTCTAATAGCCGTCCTAACACAGCCCTGACGTCTAGGACAAAACAAGGCAAAATTTGGGCTGTCAGTGAACATTTAATAGACACCCAATAATAGTAAAACTTCAAATAATATCCAAGTCCCAAATAGACGCCGGTCTCTTTCACACGCCTGTGTGTCTAGTTTCGGGATGTATTTAATCCTCTAAACCCGTCAGATCGTCTGTGTAAGCCAGTTCTGTGCAGACGCCGGTGTGTGTACACTCACAGAGAATAATGTGTTCACATTTTAAAGACGTGGCGCTGCGCTTCTCGTCTGGTGTGCCAATCCCTTAATTCTTAAGTCAAGTCAAGTCATATTCATTTATATAGCACTTTTAACAATGTTGATTGTATCAAAGCAGCTTTACAGAGATAAACATATACTTTAAGGTAACAGAGATTGTTTTGGCTTTATAGTGGTTCTTGTATAATGTTATTTCCAGCTAAAGTTAGTTTTGATTGATTCACTTCCAGTGAAATGATCATTAGTTATTAAATTAGGGGCCGCTAAGACGACGCCGTTCTCTATAAACAGACTTTAAACGTGTATTCATACATCAACTGATTTGTTAAACACATTGTAATTATAAATAAAACGTGATATAATGTGGTAAGCTCCCACTGTCATGCTCTCCGTCTATCACCGATGCTGTTCGGACCGTTATCTCTAGACCCACACTCAATGAACATCTCAACACTAAAGACCGGTCTCATACAGACGCCTGTCTCAAACACACGCCGGTGCAGTTCGGCGATTTGGGAAAATGAAAGCCCGGGGAATTATGTGAAGTTTTACGGTATTCATCTAAAATATCAAAGAAATGAAACCAAACTCCTTGTAATCACGGTTGACTTTGCTTACATGATGGAATATCATGTATCTCGCAAGTTATTGTGGCGAAAACGACATGACACCAACTTCAAGGTAATTTTGTCTTGAAGTGTGTTCCTCATAGCCGGACTATATCGGGTCTGTAGTTAGCTAGACGGTGAAATGTCGCTATTGCTTGCTAGCGTGTGGCGTTCCCCGGAGCAATGTTGCAGAATCCGTGATATCAGTCATTCACTCGTGGAGTGAGAAAGCTGTTCTTTATATAAGAAGCGCTTCATTAGGATTAATGGGATATTATATAAAATAATCCAAGCTATAGCCTAGCCTACATTAAAACTGTATCATATATTGCCTCCACAATAATGGCCCATTACAAATGTTTCTGTGCTGTTCTTCTGCTTTGTGTTGCTGAGGAGCTGATGACACACTGTCCCTGTGAACACTGTCCAGCACTCCAGTAGCCTAATAAAAGCACGTACGGTGCGCGGCAGGGGTCAAAAAGGATTTAAACAGTGAAGTTTGAAGTGATTTCTTCTTGTAAACTCAGAGATGTGGATTCCATGAGAGACAGTTAGCGGCCGTACAGGGCTAATCTGACAGCTCTCTCTGGCCTTTGAGCGGCTCCGCGGGCTCAGTCTATCAGCACAACTGTCCGCTGTATCACTGCCGTAGTGTGATCATCATTCACAATCATTCCCTTTAATGAAATACTCCTGAGCTTTTACTGCCTATGGTTTGCCAGCGGATGTACCTTTGGTTAATATGATTAAAAAGCTAACAACAATCAGTGTAATTTTATTCTGTGCATGAAAACACTTGAATTAGCCTAATTGAACACTGTGTGTTGTATTATAGACTGCGCCGTACAGAGGACTCGTTAGCAGTGATGAGCTGACGCTGGCCCGCCGTGAACACGGGACTCACAGAAGCCGTACTGAACTAGCGGGTCGGGGAACACGTACCGGTGAGGCACAGCTTAACCCTGCCCAACCCTGCTCCTGCCGATCGACTGTCCTGCACAGTTTATCTCTAACCCTGAACAAACACATCTGCCTTTAATTTTCAAGTAATCCTGAAGACCTTAATTGGTTGTTAAGACCTGAATTGAAGACCTTCAGGTGTGTTTGATTAGGGTAGGAGATGAACTGTGCAGGACAGTCGATCGCCAGGAGCAGGATTGGGCACCCCTGGCTTAGGGGAACTTAAAGGGGAACTTGGCAACTTTTTTTAACTTAAAGTAACACAATGCAGCTTTTCAACCTTCATAATATATTTCCTTGGTGTTGCTTTAATAAAACTGTCTAGAAATCATTTGGATGGTTAAACAACCTGATAGAAATGGGAAGTCTCGTGAGAAGCGAGAACGAGTGAGAAACCCGAACTGCTTTACGGCAATTCGACATAAACACACGCCCCCCTCAATACTAGCGACGATGGATCATTCACATGTTCCAGCGAAACGACAGAAGAGACGGTTATCGGTGGGGGTGAAAGAGAGGAAGAAACCTTTTGAGTGTGCGAGGGACCACAAGAGTAAACACTGGTCGTGCGTTCACTGAGTGAGTGGCGAGAGATAAAAGAAAGTTAAGAATGCAGAACAGATGCTGATACTGCGTTTCTGCTAATGCAATTGTAAGTACGTCTTTTGTTTTCTTTATTCCTTATTCTTGTAAGTGTTTATAAATGTGTTCAATCCATGACTGTCTGTGGTAGTTAGCTGACTGGCTAGCGAGCCAACGTGTTTGTATTGAGTACGGTAGATACTATGTGGCAAACTTGACAGACAACTGTCATATCCGCATGATAAAGTTGGCCGGCTCCGATAATAACACATGCACATGAGCAGCGGCAGAAAGGGGGATGAGGGGCAGAGTGAGATGTTTTTACTACAGTGTTGTGAAAATGTGTATTTTTGGATGTTTTCTTTTCCCTACTCTGAAACAACATGTTATGAAAAGCCAAATAGCCCAAAATCTCAAAAATGACCGGTGCATGTCTTTGCCTGTGTCCTAAAAATGTAATGATGTGTCTGTACCCGTGTCTCCGGGGGGCCCTGGGTATCCCGGTCTGCTCTCTCCTTTAGTGCCCTTAAACCCCCGAGGGCCCGTGTCCCCTAAAACAGTGACAAACATTGTGCAATTGAAATAGAAACCCAAAGCCAAAGTCATTTAGATGATAGAGCCGGGATCTTGTCACCTTTGACCCCTGGTTGCCCCTGGACCCCCGGGGGCCCTGTGTATCCCTGAGCCCCGTGTGTGCCGGGATAGCCTGGGGACCCGCTGGAGCCCTTGGGCCCTGGAGCACCGGGCGGTCCCGGGGGCCCTTTAATGCTATCGCAGGGCTCACAGCGCTGAGGGCCCATCGCCTGCAGGAGCCGGGCCAGCTCCACTGAGGACACACACACACACATTACTGAGGGGACTTTACTGAGGACACACACACACATTACTGAGGGGACTTTACTGAGGACACACACACACATTACTGAGGGGACTTTACTGAGGACACACACACTACTGAGGGGACTTTACTGAGGACACACACACACATTACTGAGGACACACACACTACTGAGGGGACTTCACTGAGAACACACACTACTGAGAGGACCTTTCATGTGCTGCGCTTCACTGACAACACACACAATTACTGCCGCCAGGAATACTTCATCCAAAGGAAAAGCATTTAAAGTCGATATCTATCTATATTCATATGCATCTTATTGGACTGATTCGTGCATGCATGTTTTGTTTTAAAAAGCAACAATTATTACATAATTATGACATAAAAAGATGATGACATACTGATTTTAAGTCACAATTGTGACATTAAAAGGTCGAAATCATGAAAGAAAAAGTCGAATATGACATAATAAAATGTAATTATGACTTTAAAAGTCATCATTATGACATTAAAAAGTCAAAAGGGAAAAAACAACAAAAAAGGTTAATTGTTAATTTTATCTAAAAAGTTTGACTTTTTGATCTCATTATTGTTACTTAGTATTTCATACTTTCAGCTTTTTATGTCATAATTATGACTTTGTCAGTTATGACTTTTTATGTCAAATTGACTTCTCATAATTATGAATGCAAATCTCATAATGACTTAGTATGTCATAATTTTGTATATTTGTCATAGTTTATACCTTTTATGCCAAAATTTTGACTTGTATTTCATAATTATGACTTAGTATGTCAATTTCAACTTTTCATCTCATAATTTTGTCATCATAATTTTGACTTTTTATCACAATTTTGATTAATAATAACATAACTATGTCAATATGATCTTTTTAATCTCATAATTATGACTAGCTTGGTGATAATTTCTGATTTTTATCTATAATTATAGCATCATAATTTTGACTTTTATCTCATAATAATAACTATGTCAATTATGATGTTTTATATCACAATTATGATTATAATTATAATTATTATTATAACTAATTATCTCATAATTAAGATTTACCAAAGCATGGTTATTTTTTCCTCATGTTGCAGAAATTATCTTCCATAACTGCCCTCGTTAATTCAAAGCGAACTGTAAAAACTGTGATATCTCAGCAAGTTTCTGTAACAAAAGCTCCTTTCTATTGAACTTTGCTTTAATCTCTCGGCTGTGATTGGCCATGACATCACGTGTTCAGCAGGACCTTGACGGAGGTCACACACACACACTCACTCCTCAGGACGTCTCCGCACAGCTTCAGTAAATGCTCCTCGGAGGGAGGCTTGCCCTGAAACACACACACACACACACACTCATTAGACGCCGTCTTCGCATGAAAAACACACACAGCTTTCAGAGGAACTCGGTTACAGTGTCGACCTCAGGCCGTGTGTCTCGTTCATGAGTCCTGACATCATCGGTGGTTTGTTTATCATTTGTTTATTTCTTATGAAAGGAAAAACCTGCCGGCTATAACAAAGATGTTAATTGCTAGATGTGAGAACTGTAGGAATCCTCACAGGCTTCCCTGGGTGTCCCGGAGCGCCGGGCTGTCCCGGTGACCCGTCCTGTCCCGGGAATCCTCTGGCTCCGCTCACGCCGGTGTGACCCGCGTCCCCCTTCGGCCCGCCGTGACCTCTGACCCCGGGCTCGCCCACTGAACCTCTCTGGTGGATTAATCACATGTGTCGTGTTATTTCCTGTCTCTGTAATGTGTTTTGTAGTTCTTCATGATGATCGTCTCCCCGGGTGTGTCTTGTCTCCTCATTAGTTCAGTCGTGTGCCTCCGTGTGTTTATAGACCTTGTTTCAGTGGGCCCTATTTTAACGATCTGAAACGCAAGTATCAAGCGCGAACCGCAAGTTACAAGTAACTTTGTGGGCGGGTCTCGGCGCTGTTGCTATTTTACCGGCGGGATAAATGACTCTTGCGCCCGACGCAAGTTTAAAAGGGGTTAGAATAAACCAATCAGAGCATCATATCACATTCCCTTTAAGAGCATGATGAACGAGGTGCGCTTGTTCCATGGCGCAATACTATTATAACGGCGCATTTACCAGGAGCGCTTCAGAATCGGTTCACAGCCGAGGAGATCGATGTTCTCGTCAGGGCCGTAAAAGAAAGAGAAGTGACATTGGAGATGGGACAAACACACACAAATTAGCTTCGGTTATACATAATAATTTGGGTAAATATGTAAGCTTTATTTTTCCCATCGTCATGGACACAAGTGTCGATGAGAGAATCATCTACAGTGGATGCGTGTTGTTCACACTCTGTATTATGACCAAGCACGCGCGCTTAAAATAGCATCTGAATGTACGCTCAACGCGCCACTGACTTTAGACTAGGTTTTTTCTGGTCAGTGGCGCAATTGTTTTCTGGAACTGCAAAATAGCACCAGGGATTGTTTGCGCCGGAACACGCCTCCTTTTTTACGTTGAACCGCCCAGGGAGCGCAAGTTCATTCTCTAGTTTACAGACGTGCGTCTGTGGAGGGAAAAGCCCACTTTGCGCGGGTGCAAAATACGAATGATACATGCGTCAGTGAACAAAGGCATCTGCGCCGGGTGCAAGATAGGGCCCAGTGTGTTTAATGTGTTTCAGTGTGTGTTTAAAGTGTTTCAGTGTGTGTTTAATGTGTTTCAGTGTGTGTTTAATGTGTTTCAGTGTGTGTTTAAAGTGTTTCAGTGTGTGTTTAATGTGTTTCAGTGTGTGTTTAATGTGTTTCAGTGTGTGTTTAATGTGTTTAATGTGTTTCAGAGTGTGTTTAATGTGTTTCAGTGTGTGTTTAATGTGTTTAATGTGTTTCAGTGTGTGTTTAAAGTGTTTCAGTGTGTGTTTAATGTGTTTCAGTGTGTGTTTAATGTGTTTCAGTGTGTGTTTAATGTGTTTCAGTGTGTGTTTAATGTGTTTCAGAGTGTGTTTAATGTGTTTCAGTGTGTGTTTAATGTGTTTCAGTGTGTGTTTAAAGTGTTTCAGTGTGTGTTTAATGTGTTTCAGTGTGTGTTTAAAGTGTTTCAGTGTGTGTTTAATGTGTTTCAGTGTGTGTTTAATGTGTTTCAGTGTGTGTTTAATGTGTTTCAGTGTGTGTTTAATGTGTTTAATGTGTTTCAGAGTGTGTTTAATGTGTTTCAGTGTGTGTTTAATGTGTTTAATGTGTTTCAGTGTGTGTTTAATGTGTTTCAGTGTGTGTTTAATGTGTTTCAGTGTGTGTTTAATGTGTTTAATGTGTTTCAGAGTGTTTAATGTGTTTCAGTGTGTGTTTAATGTGTTTCAGAGTGTGTTTATTGTGTTTCAGTGTGTGTATTTAAAGTGTTTCAGTGTGTGTTTAATGTGTTTCAGTGTGTGTTTAATGTGTTTCAGTGTGTGTTTAATGTGTTTCAGTGTGTGTTTAATGTGTTTCAGTGTGTGTTTAAAGTGTTTCAGTGTGTGTTTAATGTGTTTCAGTGTGTGTTTAATGTGTTTCAGTGTGTTTAATGTGTTTCAGTGTGTGTTTATTGTGTTTCAGTGTGTGTATTTAAAGTGTTTCAGTGTGTGTTTAATGTGTTTCAGTGTGTGTTTAATGTGTTTCAGTGTGTGTTTAATGTGTTTAATGTGTTTCAGTGTGTGTTTAATGTGTTTCAGTGTGTGTTTAATGTGTTTCAGTGTGTGTTTAATGTGTTTAATGTGTTTCAGAGTGTGTTTAATGTGTTTCAGTGTGTGTTTAATGTGTTTAATGTGTTTCAGTGTGTGTTTAATGTGTTTCAGTGTGTGTTTAATGTGTTTCAGTGTGTGTTTAAAGTGTTTCAGTGTGTGTTTAATGTGTTTCAGTGTGTGTTTAATGTGTTTCAGTGTGTGTTTAATGTGTTTAATGTGTTTCAGAGTGTGTTTAATGTGTTTCAGTGTGTGTTTAATGTGTTTAATGTGTTTCAGTGTGTGTTTAATGTGTTTCAGTGTGTGTTTAATGTGTTTCAGTGTGTGTTTAATGTGTTTAATGTGTTTCAGAGTGTGTTTAATGTGTTTCAGTGTGTGTTTAATGTGTTTAATGTGTTTCAGTGTGTGTTTAATGTGTTTCAGTGTGTGTTTAATGTGTTTCAGTATGTGTTTAATGTGTTTCAGAGTGTTTAATGTGTTTCAGTGTGTGTTTAATGTGTTTCAGAGTGTGTTTATTGTGTTTCAGTGTGTGTATTTAAAGTGTTTCAGTGTGTGTTTAATGTGTTTCAGTGTGTGTTTAATGTGTTTCAGTGTGTGTTTAATGTGTTTCAGTGTGTGTTTATTGTGTTTCAGTGTGTGTATTTAAAGTGTTTCAGTGTGTGTTTAATGTGTTTCAGTGTGTGTTTAATGTGTTTAATGTGTTCCAGAGTGTGTTTAATGTGTTTCAGTGTGTGTTTAATGTGTTTAATGTGTTTCAGTGTGTGTTTAATGTGTTTCAGTGTGTGTTTAATGTGTTTCAGTGTGTGTTTAATGTGTTTAATGTGTTTCAGAGTGTGTTTAATGTGTTTCAGTGTGTGTTTAATGTGTTTAATGTGTTTCAGTGTGTGTTTAATGTGTTTCAGTGTGTGTTTAATGTGTTTCAGTGTGTGTTTAATGTGTTTAATGTGTTGCAGAGTGTTTAATGTGTTTCAGTGTGTGTTTAATGTGTTTCAGAGTGTGTTTATTGTGTTTCAGTGTGTGTTTAATGTGTTTCAGTGTGTGTTTAATGTGTTTCAGTGTGTGTTTAATGTGTTTCAGTGTGTTTAATGTGTTTAATGTGTTTCAGAGTGTGTTTAATGTGTTTCAGTGTGTGTATTTAAAGTGTTTCAGTGTGTGTTTAATGTGTTTCAGTGTGTGTTTAATGTGTTTCAGTGTGTGTTTAATGTGTTTCAGTGTGTGTTTAATGTGTTTCAGTGTGTGTTTAATGTGTTTCAGTGTGTGTTTAATGTGTTTCAGTGTGTGTTTAAAGTGTTTCAGTGTGTGTTTAATGTGTTTCAGTGTGTGTTTAATGTGTTTCAGTGTGTTTAATGTGTTTCAGTGTGTGTTTATTGTGTTTCAGTGTGTGTATTTAAAGTGTTTCAGTGTGTGTTTAATGTGTTTCAGTGTGTGTTTAATGTGTTTCAGTGTGTGTTTAATGTGTTTAATGTGTTTCAGTGTGTGTTTAATGTGTTTCAGTGTGTGTTTAATGTGTTTCAGTGTGTGTTTAATGTGTTTAATGTGTTTCAGAGTGTGTTTAATGTGTTTCAGTGTGTGTTTAATGTGTTTAATGTGTTTCAGTGTGTGTTTAATGTGTTTCAGTGTGTGTTTAATGTGTTTCAGTGTGTGTTTAAAGTGTTTCAGTGTGTGTTTAATGTGTTTCAGTGTGTGTTTAATGTGTTTCAGTGTGTGTTTAATGTGTTTAATGTGTTTCAGAGTGTGTTTAATGTGTTTCAGTGTGTGTTTAATGTGTTTAATGTGTTTCAGTGTGTGTTTAATGTGTTTCAGTGTGTGTTTAATGTGTTTCAGTGTGTGTTTAATGTGTTTAATGTGTTTCAGAGTGTGTTTAATGTGTTTCAGTGTGTGTTTAATGTGTTTAATGTGTTTCAGTGTGTGTTTAATGTGTTTCAGTGTGTGTTTAATGTGTTTCAGTATGTGTTTAATGTGTTTCAGAGTGTTTAATGTGTTTCAGTGTGTGTTTAATGTGTTTCAGAGTGTGTTTATTGTGTTTCAGTGTGTGTATTTAAAGTGTTTCAGTGTGTGTTTAATGTGTTTCAGTGTGTGTTTAATGTGTTTCAGTGTGTGTTTAATGTGTTTCAGTGTGTGTTTATTGTGTTTCAGTGTGTGTATTTAAAGTGTTTCAGTGTGTGTTTAATGTGTTTCAGTGTGTGTTTAATGTGTTTAATGTGTTCCAGAGTGTGTTTAATGTGTTTCAGTGTGTGTTTAATGTGTTTAATGTGTTTCAGTGTGTGTTTAATGTGTTTCAGTGTGTGTTTAATGTGTTTCAGTGTGTGTTTAATGTGTTTAATGTGTTTCAGAGTGTGTTTAATGTGTTTCAGTGTGTGTTTAATGTGTTTAATGTGTTTCAGTGTGTGTTTAATGTGTTTCAGTGTGTGTTTAATGTGTTTCAGTGTGTGTTTAATGTGTTTAATGTGTTGCAGAGTGTTTAATGTGTTTCAGTGTGTGTTTAATGTGTTTCAGAGTGTGTTTATTGTGTTTCAGTGTGTGTTTAATGTGTTTCAGTGTGTGTTTAATGTGTTTCAGTGTGTGTTTAATGTGTTTCAGTGTGTTTAATGTGTTTAATGTGTTTCAGAGTGTGTTTAATGTGTTTCAGTGTGTGTATTTAAAGTGTTTCAGTGTGTGTTTAATGTGTTTCAGTGTGTGTTTAATGTGTTTCAGTGTGTGTTTAATGTGTTCTCTTTCATAGGTTCACTCAACGCTGCGGAAAGCGAAGTGGGATATTCTCTGAATGTGCCGATTGTCTGAAGCCTTATAAAATCACGCCAATTCATTGGCTGATGGCGTCCGCGCGATATGGCTCCGCCCCGATGCTCTTACGTCGCATCATTACATATTCGCGCGCGCGCCATCTGCTCCTCAGATTTCTCTGCCTTCAGAACGAAGCGGTCACGTTTGCCCTTCGCTCGTGATTTTTCTGAGCTACATCTAGGATTATTCTCGGCGCTTCTGCGACTGTTCAAGCGGAACTCTGTTTCTCCTTACGGTGAAGTTGCCATGGATTACAGACGCTGCACTCCGCCATGTGCTCGTTACATCGCTAACGACGACCCACACAGTAAGTGCGTTAAATGTTTGGGTTTTTCACATGCGCGTGAGGCAGTTATAGGATCGTCTAAATGCAAATTCTGTGAAAATTTGTTCGCGGCTCGCGGTTTTTGAGATGGAATCATTCGTCTCCCCCTGCCGCACTCCCGAGGCCTCTCGAGGATCCGTGACTTAGGGTTCGGATGTAGAGCTTGAGGATGTGGAGTTCGAGCAGACGAGCCCCACTCTTTCTCTCCCTCCCTCCCCTCGGCACGCGCGAGGCATGCCAGTCGAATTTTCACGCGATTATTTGCGGCCCAGCCCGGGAGCACGCAACGCGGTTTCTTTCGGGCTGGAGGATATACTTTTTACCGAGGCTTCCGACTCCGAGGATTTCGGGCCCACTCTCGCCGACGAGGTTATCCCGCCGAGCGGCCAGGAAGCGCGGCCTACTGCGGCCTACGCGGAGCTCGTTGACGTGCTTTCGCGCTACGGAGAAGCTCACTATTGATTGGCCCGACGAGCCACGTGAGTCTCAGTCGTCGAAACTCGACGAAAGGCTTCTCAGTGGCCCTAATTCTAGGCCTCAACGGAGGAAGCTGCCATTTTTCAGTGATCTGCATCATGAGATCTCCAGATCCTGGAAGCAGCCTTTCTCTTCGCGCCTCACTAATGCGGCTGCTGCTGATTTCACCAACCTGGTAGGTTCTGTGGAACAGGGCTATTCCGCCATTCCGGCGATTGAGGAAACTTTAGCCGACCATCTTGCTCCGTCGTCTGCGCCGTCCTGGAAGTCGCGTCCCCTCCTCCCTTCTAAAGCATGTAGGACTACTTCCTCTCTCATTGGGAAATCCTACATGGCAGCTGGGCAGGCAGGCATGACCCTGCACACTATGGCCATTCTTCAGGCCTACCAGGCGGACGTCCTGAAGGATATGGACGAGGGCGACGGCGTGACCCCTGAAGCGGTCAAGGAGCTTCGTAAGGCTACGGATTTAGCCTTAAGAGCCACCAAACATACAGCACGCGCTATGGGTCGCTCTATGGCTGGTTCTGTTGCGGTGGAGCGCCACTTGTGGCTTAATCTCACGGAGATCCGTGACAAAGAGAAGGTTTTCCTCTTGGACGCCCCCATTTCTCAAACGGGGTTGTTTGGTGAGGCTGTCAACACAGTGGTTGAGAAATTCCGCTCCTCCAAATCCCAATCGGCCGCGTTCAGACAGTTCATGCCCAGGAGGGCTAGGGAACCTTCTGCCCCCCCCCCCCGGTGCGATCCAGAGAACGTCCCTCTCATAGACCGGATTTCTCTTCTAGAAGAAGCGAACCGGGGCATCCCCCACCTACCACGGTTTGGGGAGCCCGCGGTCGCCCGTTTCCCCGTCAACAGCCTCACAAGCGCCTCCAGCTGAAGCGGTCCGACAAACCGACTGCTCTGGCGGCCCAGAGCCGTTCCTGACCTTCCGGTCAGAAAAAGGAGAGCTCCTCTGCTTCCTCAAGGTTGGGTCAGACCGCACAAGCGTTTCTGCCCACCTCCCAGCTCTCCTTTCCTCGCCCTGTCACCTTCGCCACTCAGAGTGTCTCGAAGTGCAGGCCATATTTCACCTTCTCTACTCAGTCCGGTGCGGGACGAAGGAGACGCTTTCTGCTTTCTCCCCTCACCCCCCACACTCCCTATAACTGCCGGCCGCATCCTCGGAGGCACTTTCCGTTTTCCTCCGGAGCAGGCGGATCTGGTCACCATGACCCCAGCATCGATGCCTCCCATCACGTGCCAGGACGCCGATGGCCCTCCTGCACAGTCAACCTCTTTACCCCAGGAGCGTCAACACGGCACCCTCACTCAGGTATGTCGTCTGCATTACAACATCCCTCCTCCTCTATCACATTTCCTTCCAGAGTGGGAGCGCTTACCAGGGGTATCGTCTTGGGTTCTTCGCACAATTCGGTTCGGCTACACTCTTCAGTTTTGCCGCAATCCCCCCTGTTTCAACGGGGTGTTTCCTACTGTAGTAGACAGCGCCACTCAGGCTTCTGTACTTCAGCAGGAAATCTCTTCCCTCCTTCTCAAAGGAGCAATAGAGGAGATTACTCCAGGGGAAACCGAGCGGGGCTTTTACAGCCGTTACTTCCTGGTCCCGAAGAAGGGCGGCGGTTTGCGTCCCATACTGGACCTCCGCCGACTGAACTTCGCCCTTTAGAAAGGGAAATTCAAGATGTTGATGCTGAAAGCTATCATATCTCAGATTCGGCCAGGGGATTGGTTCGTGACGATAGACCTAAAGGATGCTTATTTTCACATCCAGGTTGTACAGCGACACAGGCAGTTCTTCAGGTTCGCCGTTGGAGAAAGGGCGTTCCAGTACAGGGTCCTTCCCTTCGGCCTATCTCTGGCCCCGAGGACATTCACAAAGTGCATGGATGCAGCTCTGGCCCCATTGTGACTCCAGGGCATCCGTGTTCTAAATTACCTGGACGATTGGCTCATTTTAGCCCAGTCCAGGGAGCTAGTGGCCCACCACAGAGACATTGTTCTGAGTCATATCCAGTCTCTCGGTTTGAGGTTGAACTCGGAGAAGAGTGTTCTTGCTCCGGCTCAAAGCACCGTTTTCTTGGGGGTGAACATGGATTCCGTTCTCATGCAGGCCCGCTTGGCCCCTGCACGGATTTCCAGCTTGATGACATGCTTGGCTCGTTTTTTGCTAGGCCATCATGTGTCTGTGGGCACCTGTCGCAGGATGCTGGGCCTTATGGCCGCGGCCTCCTCCGTGCTACCGCTGGGCCTACTCCACATGAGACCCTTCATGTGGTGGGTGAAACTCTCAGGGGTTCGACCCTCCGGGTCAACCCTTCGCCTACTGAAGGTATCGCGCAGTTGCTTTCGAGCCCTGTCAGTTTGGCGGGACCCTCTTTTTCTTCGGAAAGGGGTCAGCATGGGTGCGGTATCTCGTCGCCAGATGATTATGACGGATGCCTCTCTCACCGGCTGGGGAGCGGTTTTCGAGGGCAGACCAGCGTGTGGGGTCTGGACCGGAGAGGCTCTCTCTTGGCACATAAACTGCCTGGAGTTAAGAGCCGTTTTTCTGGCTCTGCATCATTTCCTCCCTCTTCTGGAGGGTCACCATGTCATTGTCAGAACAGACAACATGGCAGTGGTGTCTCATGTGAACCGGCAGGGAGGTTCTCGGTCGCGCACCCTAGACAGGCATGCGCGTCACCTTCTCCTGTGGTCTCAGAGCAGATTCCTATCTCTAAGAGCGGTTCATGTCCCAGGGGTTCTGAACCTCGCAGCAGATTTTCTGTCGAGACAGAAACTCAGATCAGGGGAATGGATGTTGAACCGCCAGACGATGGCCCTGATCTGGGAGGTTTTTGGAGAGGCGGAGGTGGACCTCTTTGCATCTCAAGAGTCGTCCCAATGCCCGCTTTGGTTCTCCCTGAGTCCCCCGGCCCCATTGGGGATAGATGCGTTCGCTCACCCTTGGCCAACGCAGAAACTCTATGCCTTCCCGCCCATCAAACTGATCCAGGCGGTCTTGGCCAGAGTGAGGGAGAGCGGAGTCCGCCTCCTCCTGGTAGCTCCGTTCTGGCCATCTCAGCCATGGTTTTCGGAGCTAATTCCTCTACTGGAATCTTCCCCCTGGAGGATCCCGGTCAGGGAAGATCTGCTGTCCCAGCTACAGGGCAGGATATGGCATCCTCGCCCAGACATGTGGAAGCTGTATGTTTGGCCGATCAGAGGCCGTTAGCATTAAGCTCTGGTCTCCCAACTGACGTTCAGGAGACCATTGCGAGTGCTAGAGCCCCTTCTACAAGGAGGTTATATTCTTCCAAATGGAAGGTTTTTGAGACTTGGTGCTTAGCACATGATAGGAGCCCAGTTAACTGCCCTGCTGGTTCAGTACTGGAGTTCCTGCAGGAGAAGTTTGCGGCTGGAGCAGCCGCTACCACTCTCAGAGTTTATGTCGCGGCTATTGCAGCGCATAGGGAATCGGATGAGATTCCCCTGGGCAAATTAAGGTTAGTTTCTGCCTTTATGCGTGGGGTGAAGCGCCTGAAACCGGCTCGCTCCCCTAGAGTTCCCTCATGGGATCTTTTTGTTGTCCTAGAGGGTTAGACGAAAGCCCCCTTTGAGCCCTTGGAGTCAGCTCCGGAGAGGATTCTGACTCTCAAGGTTTCTCTCTTGTTAGCTTTGTCCTCATTAAAGCGGGTGGGAGACTTACAAGCTATTTCTGTTAGCGAGTCTAGCTTGGACTTTGCCCCTGGCCTGGTCAAAGTTTCCTTGAGGCCGAGACCAGGGTATGTCCCCAAGGTTCTTTCCTCAACTTTCCGCTCACAGATAGTTAACCTTAACGCTTTCCACCCTCCTCCATTTTCATCTGAGGAAGATAGGAGGCTTAACTTGCTCTGCCCAGTTTGTTCTCTTAAGATATATGTAGACCGCTCAGGCGGTTGGAGGAAATCTAACCAGCTTCTGGTTTGCTTCGGTGCTAGCCGCCGTGGGCTTGCTGCATCAAAGCAGAGGATTTCTCACTGGGTCACAGAGGCTATCTCGTTGGCTTACGGGGTGCGTGGCTTGCCTTCACCTCTTAGCATTAGAGCACATTCCACCAGAAGTGTAACATCTTCTCAAGCTCTTTTCAGAGGAGCACTTTTGGAGGATATTTGTGTTGCGGCAGGCTGGTCCTCTCCGCACACTTTTGTAAGGTTCTATAGCTTGGATCTTGACATGACCCCGGGTTCCCAGGTTCTTTCTGTTTGAACTCATTTCGGTCGTTGTCTCTTTTATCTACCAGTCATAAAAAGCGCTCTAGCTTGGCGAGTTTGGTAGTCCGTTCCCACTGCGCTTTCCGCAGCGTTGAGTGAACCTATGAAAGAGAACGTCTCTGGTTACTTGCGTAACCTATGTTCTCTGAAAAGGGAAAGAGACGCTGCGTTAGCGGCCAAGCTCCTCGCGCTGCTGACAGTTTCTTTTTGGAAGAGAAATCTGAGGAGCAGATGGCGCGTGCGCGAATATGTAATGATGCGACCTAAGAGCGTCGGGGCGGAGCCACATCGCGCGGACGCCATCAGCCAATGAATTGGCGTGATTTTATTAGGCTTCAGACAATCGGCACATTCAGAGAATATCCCACTTCGCTTTCCGCAGCGTCTCGTTCCCAATTCAGAGAACATAGGTTACGCAAGTAACCAGAGATGTTTCAGTGTGTGTTTAATGTGTTTCAGTGTGTGTTTAATGTGTTTCAGTGTGCGTTTAATGTGTTTCAGTGTGTTTAATGTGTTTCAGAGTGTGTTTAATGTGTTTCAGTGTGTGTTTAATGTGTTTCAGAGTGTGTTTAATGTGTTTCAGAGTGTGTTTAATGTGTTTCAGTGTGTGTATTCAAAGTGTTTCAGTGTGTTTAATGTGTTTCAGTGTGTGTTTAATGTGTTTCAGTGTGTGTTTAATGTGTTTCAGAGTGTGTTTAATGTGTTTCAGTGTATGTATTTAAAGTGTTTCAGTGTGTTTAATGTGTTTCAGTGTGTGTTTAACGTGTTTCAGTGTGTGTTTAATGTGTTTCAGTGTGTGTTTAATGTGTTTCAGTGTGTGTTTAATGTGTTTCAGTGTGTGTTTAATGTGTTTCAGAGTGTGTTTAATGTGTTTCAGAGTGTGTTTAATGTGTTTCAGTGTGTTTAATGTGTTTCAGTGTGTGTTTAATGTGTTTCAGTGTGTGTTTAATGTGTTTCAGTGTGTGTTTAATGTGTTTCAGTGTGTGTTTAATGTGTTTCAGTGTGTTTAATGTGTTTCAGTGTGTGTTTAATGTGTTTCAGTGTGTGTTTAATGTGTTTCAGTGTGTGTTTAATGTGTTTAATGTTAATCAGTGTGTGTTTAATGTGTTTCAGTGTGTGTTTAATGTGTGTTTAATGTGTTTAATGTGTTTAATGTTAATCAGTGTGTGTTTAATGTGTTTCAGTGTGGTTCAGGTGCCGAGGCAATTTTTTTTACGTTTTTTTAACTAATGTTTATATTTAATTTTACTTCAGCTTTTTATCAGTTAATGAAAAGTATTTTTAATAGTTTTACAGATAACACTTCTCATTAGTTAACATTTTTAACACATTAACTGTTATTAACTAACAATTAACAATTAATTTGTTACAGTATTTATTAATCTTTCTTTATATAGTTTAACTGTTCATTGTTAGTCCATTACATACATAATATTAACAGATACAACATTATTACATGTGACTTTAAGGATGTATTAGTAAATTTTGAAATTGACATTAGCAAAGATTAATAAATGCTTTAGAATTATTTTGTAGTGTTAGCTAGTGTTAACTGTTAATGTAAATATCCTGATGTATTCAGTTTTAGTAAACAACAACAACAACACTGATAATATTCCACAATATTCAAGGAGACTGAAACACAATCAGGAAGCGTGTTGTTGTTGTTAAGTAGCAATATGAAATGTTAAAGATTAAATCACAATCACAATATTTGTCCAAATAATCAAAGCGTGCAGCTCTAGTGTGGAGTAAACACACAGGACGGAAATATTTAATAAACCTCTCTGGGGGAAAAATGCATTATTTTAAAGAGATTTGCATATACGTCTGGAGACTGATTTGCCCACAAGCATGAAATAATAAACATACATAGCAAATGTTGTGTAGTTTCCACAGCGCTGGCTCAGAAGGCTTGATAACACGCTTCTGGCACTGCAAACCCTAACGCTCAAATAATTCATTGCTTTGGACAAACTTAAATTAAACTAATTAGTTCAGTTAAATGAACTTTTATGAGTATTTACCACTTTCTTTTAATTTCAAGTTCACAAAACTGATATATTTTAAGTAAACTGAACTGTTTCATTGTTTTTGAGTTTTATGAAATTATTTCTTTTAATTTAGACGAACTTAAGTTTAACAGAAATGGCTGGGATGTCTATTTCCCAGCATGCTTTGCCGATGGCACTCGAAAGAGAGAGTAAATGCTCAAATTAAGTGTAATATAATGTGTTTTTTTGTTCAAGATTAATGTTAAGTGGCAGATTTAGTAGTAGTTTAATGTTTTGTTATGCTAATTTAGAAGAATTTCTGTTAATGTTGGTTTTAGGATAGTTCCCACATGGAGTGCATGAGCTTGATCTGAGAGCAAATAAACCCTTTATTTATTGCTGCACTCGTACAGTAAGTGCCGCTGTACAACACACTATTGTTAACATGCTAACCCAAATACACTGTAAAAAAAAAAAAGTTGAGAAAACTTAAAAGTTTAAGGCAACCAGCTGCAGGACATTTTTGAGTTCTCTCAACTTAGGGTCATTAGTTGTACAAACTTGTTCATGTCTTTTTCATGTTAAATAGTTGAATAAACTTTAAAGAGAATTTGGCAAACAAAATGTAAGTTGGATTTTTTACAGTGTAAGTGTGTTAGCAAACTAGTTTGTTAAAGCTAACTAAGTTACTAATAAAAGTGTTCACATTGAGATTAAATGAAAGTTTTAAGTGAAATGTATGAATTAGTGTACTCAAACATTTCAAGTTAAGAACAATTAAATGTGTAAGAACAAAATAAAAATCTTCCAGTTCTGCTTACTTAAAGTTTTTAAAATGACATGTTTTGAGTTTTGCCAACTTATGTGGTTTACAGTGTGGCGAGAACATCATGATCCTGGTGTGAAATAATCTGGAATGGTTTAAATGCGACTGAAGTGTGTAATTCCACAAACCTCTCCTTTGCTTCCCCTTGGCCCGACTTCACCCTGTCCAGAAAGAGGAAGCGTATGATCACAGGATTAAATCCTACAGAACGAGACTCATGACAGACGCTGACAGACCTTTGACATTACACATGTTTCAGACTGCAATACTGGCTTACACTTGTTTTAAGCTGACATTGTTACAGTGTAATTATATGTTTAAGTACTGAGTAATATTAATTAAAGGATTAGTTCACTTTTAAAAAAACTTTTGCTGATAATTTACTCCCCCGTGTCATCCAAGATGTCCATGTCTTTCTTTCTTCAGTCGAAAAGAAATGAAGGTTTTTGATGAAAACATTCCAGGATTTTTCTCCATATAATGGACTTCAACAGGACCCAAACGGTTCAAGGTCCAAATGACAGTTTCAGTGCAGCTTCAAAGGGCTTTAAACGACACCAGACGATGAATAAGGGTCTTATCTAGACAAACCATCGGCATTTCACAAATAAATAAAACAGTTTAAGTTTTATAAGCACAAATGCTGGCCTTGCTCTGTTCTGGGATGCGCGTTCGTGACTCACGTAATACACAATTACGTTGAAAAGGTCACGCTTCTGTCCTGACGAAAATGTTCTTTTATCCTTTTTAATATTAAAACACCCAGGATACGCACACGAAATGGGCATTTAAACGATAAACTGACACACAGACATTTAAATATGTGTATATGGTCCTCCTTCCTCACATTCGTAAACACTGACTCGGTGCCAGCATTTGTGCTTATAAAACTTAAACTGTTTTATTTATTAGTGAAATGCCGATGGTTTGTCTAGATAAGACCCTTATTCATCGTCTGGTGTCGTTTAAAGCCCTTTGAAGCTGCACTGAAACTGTCATTTGGACCTTGAACCGTTTGGGTCCTGTTGAAGTCCATTATATGGAGAAAATCCTGGAATGTTTTCATCAAAAACCTTCATTTCTTTTCGACTGAAGAAAGAAAGACATGGACATCTTGGATGACATGGGGGAGTAAATTATCAGCAAAAGTATTTTTTAAAAGTGAACTAATCCTTTAACTTCACGTACTTACTATAGGGTTAGGGTTAGGGTTAGGATGAGTGCTTGGTTTAGGGTTAATTGCATGTAATTTTGCCAATTAATTTGAATTATGCTTCATTTATAGTTATTACTAACTACATGTAACGTGTGTAATAATGAGACTGTAAAATACAGTGTTACACACTACTGTCTACAAGTTCATACAAGCAAGCAGTGAATGAGCTGAACACACACACACACACACTTACACATTTATCTTCGCAACTTATACTTATTTGCGTTATTACACAGCGTTATAAAGCACTATTGCACAGGGCCAGATGAATATTGCTCTGATTGTAGATGTAAGTTTTATAATCAGTTATATATTCCCTCTTAAATGGCTTTGGTGTTGTATATATCATGGACCTTTTTATGTTATTTTAGAAGCTCGACTTGAGCTCGTCTGAAGAGTTCATGTTTGCGGCTGCATTGTTCTCTCACAAGCGGTGAGTGAGTCAGTGTCTGTGACTAAAGTTTCTGCTGAGCTTTTCCACAGAAATGAGGAGGATCTTCTGCAAATCCAGAATGATTCAACAGGATAAAAGTATCCGAAAGTAGCAATTCAGTTTAAGAAGTTAGTGTTCACTCTTAGAGGAAAAGGTTCTGTGGATCTTCAAGAGTTCCTTCGGGCGCTCCATATGAAGAACTTTTCCCTGCTTCCCAAAATGGGCTCATTTTATGGATTTAAATTTAATGAATTCATTTTGTTTTAATGTTGATGACATTTTATGAATTAAACAGCTCGTAAACACACTGTACCACTAGAATGTGAACATGCAATTTCTCCTTATATAGAACATTTTTGCCAGTTCTGTCTTAACAAACATGTATTCATTATTTCAATGAGCTCATTGTTTCTGCATTAAATTATTGCATTGTTTAAATTAATACATTAATTGCTAACTGTGATTTGTATATGTACACTTCTGAAATGCATAACTGGGACAGTTTCCTCTGATAACAGATCACTGTAAACTGTAATATGACTCGTGTGTTTTCTGTAAAGCTGCTTTTAAACGATGTGTATTGTGAAAAACACTATACAAATAAATGTGAATTGAATTGAACTGTATAGAACCCGATTTAACTTTTTTTTTTCTAAGAGTGTACAAATTAATGTAGTTATTAAACTTCCTACTGAAGCCATCATTTAATTACTTTATCATTCAGAATTGTAAATGAAATGAGGTTGCAAGCAGAAACATAAAGCAAATATGAATGGAATGAAATCAAAGAAATGCACCTGTATAAGTGTACTTTTTAATCATTCACTTCATTGTTTTGGTGATGTGATATTTATTGTATTTCCAGAGAAGTTTATGATGTAATTATCTATATTGCAAAACTTCCTCTGCTGTTTGAATTCATTTGAACTTCAGTTCTGTGAGTTCCTCTTCCAGCAATTCCAATTCCTCTGATCTGAGACACTTCTTAATCTCTGAATAGTTGCATGCTTTCAAACGTTCTATAATTGCTGTAAGTGAATATGTTCTAAAAGTTCTATAAGGTTCTATAAGGTTCTATAAGGTTCTATAAGTTCTATAATGTTCTATAAGGTTCTATAATGTTCTGTAAGGTTTTATAAGTTCTATAAGTTCTATAATGTTCTATAAGTTCAATAAGGTTCTATAAGTTCTATAAGTTCAATAAGGTTCTATAAGTTCTATAATGTTCTGCAAGGTTCTATAAGTTCTATAATGTTCTGCAAGGTTCTATAAGTGCAGTGCAGGGCTATACGAGGTGGCGCCCCCTGGTGGATGAAGGTGTTTCAACACTTACTGAAAAGCCAGGAATCCCGGGAAAGCCTTTGCTGCCCTTTTCCCCCTGTGAACGAGAGCGGGTCTGTGTTAGGAGTCTCACTCTCTAAAAGGTTATATTAGCATTCAAAATCAACGGGTGGTTCTTATAACCTTTACAAGACACGTGTCACGTATCACGTTTAGACTGAGCTAACTACACTTCGGGTGATGTTCCCTACAGAGATTATTACGTAAAGTACACAAAGTACACTGCAGCTGCAAGCAAAGATATTAGCCTACTGTATTATATTATATTTGATATGCACAGTTTTAGGGCTTTTAAATGATCAACTTTGCTGTCACACTCAATCCAGTGCTTCTGTGTCTGACTGATAGTTTATACTCTTTTATCCAGTAAAAGTCTGTTATAATTGTACAAACGCCCTTCAGCTCGAGCTTCACAAGTCTTTCTGTGTCAGTCTGCCAGGATTTTATCAAGGAAACACAAGAATATCTTTTATATTGTTAGTAATATTTCAGCTGGACTGAAGCAGCAAAAATCACGAGTATCAAATATGATCATCAGGCTTTAGATGAAGGTTTATTAGTTCATCTCTCCATCATCATTGTATTGCATTACATTATATGATTTAAATTGTAAATCTGAGCATTTAAATATCATCTCACTAAGACATCTTTTTGGCAGATATTGATACTTACTGTATGTGCATTTTTTGTAAGTATCTGCTTTACTGTTATAAAGATCAAATTGATTTACAGAATTTACTCTTAGGTTAACAGGGTTTTCATCAAAAATCCACACTAAATCTGTTATTATGCTTTGAAAACATCAAGGTTAGAGATGAATCTGAATTTGTGTTCAAACCAAAACCACACCTTTGATAAATCACATACAGTATTAGTACAAAAGCACTTTTTAAGGAACTGTCGAGGGATCTTCACCTGAATGCCTTTGGGTCCCGATTCTCCTCTCTCTCCCTGAGAAACATCAGCAACAGGAGAATAGTGTCAAAAACTGCATTAAATGAGCAGAAAAGCCTGTATATCAAACATATCTTCAGTCATGAGCAGACACTTTATCCAAAGTCACTTACCGTGCATTATTTGCACTGCCACCTCTCAGGCGCAACCCAATACTGCATATATGAATATGCATGTAAAACATATTAAATGGTAACTGACTTCTAGTGAATCATTAGCTGGATCAAACTGGTTTAGGTGGATGACCATAGCTGGAAAAGCTGGTAAACTGGTTCAACTGAACAAGGTAGCGGTGCAAGAGTGTTTCCCACGTCCTAAAGAGCAGTTACCGCATTATATATATATACATGATATATATACTATATATTGTTTGAACTGTGAAATATTGGACTGAAAGACTATCCTAGTATTCAGACTCTGTATGAGCAATACACATTAAATGAGCCTAAAAGTGTTTTAGTGGCCCGTATCATGTGCTCTTATGAACTCTTACCGTCTGGAAGAAGTTATAAACGGAACAGGTTTAAAAACTCTTCTGTACCGCTATCAATTAAACTGTTGAACATGGATTAGCGATGTGTATGGTGTGTATGAATATTTTGAGTAATTTCAGGTGTTGGTGAAATGATAGCTATGGAGTCCCTTATATACACTCACCTAAAGGATTATTAGGAACACCATACTAATACTGTGTTTGACCCCCTTTCGCCTTCAGAACTGCCTTAATTCTACGTGGCATTCATTCATCAAGGTGCTGAAAGCATTCTTTAGAAATGTTGGCCCATATTGATAGGATAGCATCTTGCAGTTGATTGAGATTTGTGGGATGCACATCCAGGGCACGAAGCTCCCGTTCTACCACATCCCAAAGATGCTCTATTGGGTTGAGATCTGGTGACTGTGGGGGCCATTTTAGTACAGTGAACTCATTGTCATGTTCAAGAAACCAAATTGAAATGATTCGAGCTTTGTGACATGGTGCATTATCCTGCTGGAAGTAGCCATCAGAGGATGGGTACATGGTGGCCATAAAGGGATGGACATGGTCAGAAACAGTGCTCAGGTAGGCCGTGGCATTTAAATGATGCCCAATTGGCACTAAGGGACCTAAAGTGTGCCAAGAAAACATCCCCCACACCATTACACCACCACCACCAGCCTGCACAGTGGTAACAAGGCATGATGGATCCATGTTCTCATTCTGTTTACGCCAAATTCTGAATCTACCATCTGAATGTCTCAACAGAAATCGAGACTGATCAGACCAGGCAACATTTTTCCAGTCTTTGTCCAAATTGTAGCCTCTTTTTCCTATTTGTAGTGGAGATGAGTGGTACCCGGTGGGGTCTTCTGCTGTTGTAGCCCATCCGCCTCAAGGTTGTGCATGGTGTGGCTTTACAAATGCTTTGCTGCATACCTTGGTTGTAACGAGTGGTTATTTCAGTCAAAGTTGCTCTTCTATCAGCTTGAATCAGTCGGCCCATTCTCCTCTGACCTCTAGCATCAACAAGGCATTTTCGTCCACAGGACTGCCGCATACTGGATGTTTTTCCCTTTTCACACCATTCTTTGTAAACCCTAGAAATGGTTGTGCGTGAAAATCCCAGTAACTGAGCAGATTGTGAAATACTCAGACCGGCCCGTCTGGCACCAACAACCATGCCACGCTCAAAATTGCTTAAATCACCTTTCTTTCCCATTCTGACATTCAGTTTGGAGTTCAGGAGATTGTCTTGACCAGGACCACACCCCTAAATGCATTGAAGCAACTGCCATGTGATTGGTTGATTAGATAATTGCATTAATGAGAAATTGAACAGGTGTTCCTAATAATCCTTTAGGTGAGTGTATATTTCCCTGTCAGGGACAATCCGGTGTGTTTTATGTCATTAATATGGTTTATCTGGATGTTGCAGAAGGGAATGAGCTCAAACACTCGATGGTCAGACTGATGCTGCATTATTCCCTGCACAGACACTTTACACAAAGCGACTAGAGCATCTGCGGATCTGATCCGAGACCTCGGTGTCGTCAATCGTGCGCTTATTCAGTATGAGTGTAGATCTAGTTTAGTTAATTCATACTTTTAGTCATCAAGGACACATTCAATTGATCAAAAGTGACATTTATAGTGTTACAAAATATTCTATTTCAAATATTGCTGCTCTTTTGAACTTTCTATTCATCAAAGAATCCTGGAAAATAAAATGTGTGACAGAAATATGAAGCAGCAATGTTTTCAACACTGATAATAATCATAAATCATTGATCAGAGCATCAAATCATCATATAATACTGATTTCTGAAGGATCATGTGACACTAAAGACTGGAGTAATGATGCTGAAAATTCAGCTTTGATCACAGGAATAAATTACACTTTACTATATATTAACATAGAAAACAGCTGATTTACACTAGTATTATTTCACTGTTTTTACTGTATTTTTTATCAAATAAGCGCACCCTTGGTGAGCAGAGACTCTTTGACAAACCGTGCCAACCCAAAACCTTTGGAAGCTACAGGTCATGTTGAGGATTCATCGTGTTTGTGGAACGGCAGCTTTTCCTCCTACAAGTCGCATGAATTAACCACCTCGTAAAAATCGTATGAATTGCTGTGAGATGGAGTTGTCTTTACCTGGTGTCCTTTATATCCATGAAGGCCCATGGCTCCGTGAACTCCTGGAGACCCGGGCTCCCCCTGCTCTCCCTGTGGGACACAGCACACCTGAGCATGAACACCAGAGCTCCAGCATACCTGAGGATGAACACCAGAGCTCCGGCATACCTGAGGATGAACACCAGAGCTCCAGCACACCTGAGGATGAACACCAGAGCTCCGGCATACCTGAGGATGAACACCAGAGCTCCAGCACACCTGAGGATGAACACCAGAGCTCCTGCACACCTGAGCATGAACACCAGAGCTCCAGCACACCTGAGCATGAACACCAGAGCTCCAGCACACCTGAGCATGAACACCAGAGCTCCAGCACACCTGAGCATGAACACCAGAGCTCCAGCACACCTGAGGATGAACACCAAAGCTCCAGCACACCTGAGGATGAACACCAAAGCTCCAGCACACCTGAGGATGAACACCAGAGCTCCTGCACACCTGAGCATGAACACCAGAGCTCCAGCACACCTGAGCATGAACACCAGAGCTCCAGCACACCTGAGCATGAACACCAGAGCTCCAGCACACCTGAGCATGAACACCAGAGCTCCAGCACACCTGAGCATGAACACCAGAGCTCCAGCACACCTGAGCATGAACACCAGAGCTCCAGCACACCTGAGCATGAACACCAGAGCTCCAGCACACCTGAGGATGAACACCAGAGCTCCTGCACACCTGAGCATGAACACCAGAGCTCCAGCACACCTGAGCATGAACACCAGAGCTCCAGCACACCTGAGCATGAACACCAGAGCTCCAGCACACCTGAGGATGAACACCAAAGCTCCAGCACACCTGAGGATGAACACCAAAGCTCCAGCACACCTGAGCATGAACACCAGAGCTCCAGCACACCTGAGCATGAACACCAGAGCTCCAGCACACCTGAGCATGAACACCAGAGCTCCAGCACACCTGTGCATGAACACCAGAGCTCCAGCACACCTGATCATGAACACCAGAGCTCCAGCACACCTGAGGATGAACACCAGAGCTCCAGCACACCTGAGCATGAACACCAGAGCTCCAGCACACCTGAGGATGAACACCAGAGCTCCAGCACACCTGAGGATGAACACCAGAGCTCCAGCATACCTGAGGATGAACACCAGAGCTCCAGCATACCTGAGGATGAACACCAGAGCTCCAGCATACCTGAGGATGAACACCAGAGCTCCAGCACACCTGAGGATGAACACCAGAGCTCCAGCACACCTGAGGATGAACACCAGAGCTCCAGCACACCAGAGCATGAACACCAGAGCTCCAGCACACCTGAGCATGAACACCAGAGCTCCAGCATACCTGATGATGAACACCAGAGCTCCAAGATACCTGAAGATGAACACCAGAGCTCCAGCACACCTGAGCATGAACACCAGAGCTCCAGCACATCTGAGGATGAACACCAGAGCTCCAGCATACCTGAGGATGAACACCAGAGCTCCAGCACACCTGAGGATGAACACCAGAGATCCAGCACACCTGAGCATGAACACCAGAGCTCCAGCACACCTGAGGATGAACACCAGAGCTCCAGCATACCTGAGGATGAACACCAGAGCTCCAGCACACCTGAGGATGAACACCAGAGATCCAGCACACCTGAGCATGAACACCAGAGCTCCAGCACACCTGAGGATGAACACCAGAGCTCCAGCACACCTGAGGATGAACACCAGAGATCCAGCACACCTGAGCATGAACACCAGAGCTCCAGCACACCTGAGCATGAACACCAGAGCTCCAGCACACCTGAGGATGAACACCAGAGCTCCAGCACACCTGAGCATGAACACCAGAGCTCCAGCATACCTGAGCATGAACACCAGAGCTCCAGCATACCTGAGGATGAACACCAGAGCTCCAGCACACCTGAGGATGAACACCAGAGATCCAGCACACCTGAGGATGAACACCAGAGCTCCTGCACACCTGAGCATGAACCCCAGAGCTCCGGCACACCTGAGGATGAACACCAGAGCTCCAGCACACCTGAGCATGAACACCAGAGCTCCGGCACACCTGAGCATGAACACCAGAGCTCCAGCACACCTGAGGATGAACACCAGAGCTCCAGCACACCTGAGGATGAACACCAGAGCTCCAGCACACCTGAGGATGAACACCAGAGATCCAGCACACCTGAGCATGAACACCAGAGCTCCTGCACACCTGAGGATGAACACCAGAGCTCCAGCACACCTGAGGATGAACACCAGAGCTCCAGCACACCTGAGGATGAACACCAGAGCTCCAGCACACCAGAGCATGAACACCAGAGCTCCAGCACACCTGAGGATGAACACCAGAGATCCAGCACACCTGAGCATGAACACCAGAGCTCCTGCACACCTGAGGATGAACACCAGAGCTCCAGCACACCTGAGCATGAACCCCAGAGCTCCGGCACACCTGAGGATGAACACCAGAGCTCCAGCACACCTGAGGATGAACACCAGAGCTCCAGCACACCAGAGCATGAACACCAGAGCTCCAGCACACCTGAGGATGAACACCAGAGATCCAGCACACCTGAGCATGAACACCAGAGCTCCTGCACACCTGAGGATGAACACCAGAGCTCCAGCACACCTGAGCATGAACCCCAGAGCTCCGGCACACCTGAGGATGAACACCAGAGCTCCTGCACACCTGAGGATGAACACCAGAGCTCCAGCACACCTGAGCATGAACACCAGAGCTCCAGCACACCTGAGGATGAACACCAGAGCTCCAGCACACCTGAGCATGAACACCAGAGCTCCTGCACACCTGAGGATGAACACCAGAGCTCCAGCACACCTGAGCATGAACACCAGAGCTCCAGCACACCTGAGGATGAACACCAGAGCTCCAGCACACCTGAGGATGAACACCAGAGCTCCAGCACACCTGATCATGAACACCAGAGCTCCAGCACACCTGAGGATGAACACCAGAGCTCCGGCACACCTGAGGATGAACACCAGAGCTCCAGCACACCTGAGGATGAACACCAGAGCTCCAGCACACCTGAGCATGAACACCAGAGCTCCGGCATACCTGAGGATGAACACCAGAGCTCCAGCACACCTGAGCATGAACACCAGAGCTCCGGCATACCTGAGGATGAACACCAGAGCTCCGGCATACCTGAGGATGAACACCAGAGCTCCAGCACACCTGAGGATGAACACCAGAGCTCCAGCACACCTGAGCATGAACACCAGAGCTCCAGCACACCTGAGGATGAACACCAGAGCTCCAGCACACCTGAGGATGAACACCAGAGCTCCAGCACACCAGAGGATGAACACCAGAGCTCCAGCACACCTGAGGATGAACACCAGAGCTCCAGCACACCTGAGGATGAACACCAGAGCTCTCGTGCTGCCGCTCCACCGCCTGACGCAATGCAGAAGAGCCAAGACTCTCACCTTTTGACCGGCCGCGCCAGGATCTCCAGCGGTGCCCTTTTCTCCCACTCCACCCTGAACACACACAACAACACAATCTCAAGCACTTTCTCCATTATAGCTTAGCTAGAAGAAGCCATTTGTTTCCAGATAACAAGCTCAGTAATCACTGTAAATATTAAAGCAAATTCAGCTACAAAATGATTCTCCTAGAATCCACTTGATAAGGGCACACAATTTCAGGAATGGAATAAATGTAATCTCAGCATTGCTATTCCCTCCAGATTCAAGTCAAGGTATTAGCATAATTGCTAGCGGTGATGTTAGTGTCGGACAAACCTTGAGTCCGTGGGGTCCGTGTGCTCCAGGGGCCCCCGAAGGCCCCGGCGCGCCCTGGAGGGTTTAAACACACAGTTAAACACACATGCTGATAACACACAACCTGACTCACGCTGCTAATAACATTTCAGCAACTTCAGAAGATATCTGTTCGGAAATTAACTCACTCAAGTTAAAAAGCGCAATCAGAAACTGCAGAAATAAATGATATTGGAAACTATGATGTTACAAACAGATTCTACACTTAAAAAAAGTTGCTTA